>PVIU01000528.1:0-218493 GCA_004026605.1 Ondatra zibethicus
TGAGAACCTGAGTTCCTGGAGACTAAGACATGCCTGACTTGGGGGCACTGCCAGGCCCTGTGCATAGCACATAGTAAGGATCGGTGAGCCTTGCCTGAGTGAATGAAAATGAAGGGGAGGGGGGTCCAGAACCGCAGGCTCTCCCATTGCAATGTACAGGAACTGCGGCCCCAAGGGGCAATCACCTTCCTCCAGGCCATTCCCCTGTGACATTTTCTTACTCCTCCCTGAACTTTGTTTTTGTTAAATTTTTTGCCGGGGGGGGGGGTGTGTAAGTGGGGGCGGGTAGACCAAACATGGAAACATGGACCACAGTAGCTGAGGACCACACTGAAGGGGTGAGTTGATGGAAAACATTCGTTTTTTTTTCAAAAGGTAAAAACAGTGAGGCTATTTTCCAATTCTTGTCTTCCCTAGTGCTGATGGGCTGGAGAGTAAGAACCACATTCTGGGTGCTCATGAGCACCCTGTAGGTTTCTTCTTGGCTCCAGCATCCTTCTTCCAGAGGTTCCCTGGTGTGTCCCAGCCTTCGTCCTTGTGGTTCTTGCTTTTTCTGGTTTTATTCTTCCCCAGGACTCCAGCCCATAGAATGGTGTTGCCCAAATTTAGGAGTAGTCTCCCCACCTCAGCTCCCTCCTAGACGTGCCCAGGGGTTTGTCTCCTAGGTGACTCTAAATCCCATCACGCTGAGGTCAGTATCAACCATCTCACATCGGATCAGGGACAAGAAGAGCCCAGCACAGCTACCCGAGTAGGTTGCTCTAGTGAGACCTGCTGTCAGCCCTTGCTGGCTAGCCTGCTGCCTTGGCTAGACCATCTGTCTCACTCAGCTTTCCTTCCTCCACCTGCAAAGTAGAGCAAATAGCATCTAGCTTCTCGCAGCTTGATTGTAAAGATGATATAACATTCCCCACCCCATCCCCATATGACATAAAGATGATGTAACATTCCCCACCCCATCCCTACGTCACTCACTTCATCCCCTGTTGGATCACTGACAGCTGCCAACCCCTTTTCTAATTCCTTGTCTGTGTACCCCATGGTTCTCTGGGTAAGAGAAGAGAAAGGGTCGCATCCAGCCTCTGAGCAGATGACCAAATCCTGTAACAGGAGTTGGCTCAGTGCTTGTCTAATTCCCCACAAAGCCAAGTAGCCTGTTGTAGAAAGCGGTGTTGCCTCTAATTTCTTTGATGCTCCATTTAAGTGAAGTTACTACCCAAAGGCCTCCATGTATTTACAGAAACAGCCTAACAATATGGTTCTTGCCTCTTGCATGTGCGGAATCATGGTCTCCCTGGAGCGCTGTGTGTGGCGCATGAGCATCTTAGAACCAAGTGGGCCTTGCCTATTAGAGACTATTAGAGCTGGAGAGGAGAGTCCACCATTACAGAATGCTGGACGGTAGGGGAGGCCACAGTGGAGAGGCCTGTGGACTGGAACAGGAATTCCCTGAGACCCATAGGATGGCCTGACAGCCGTGCAGATCAGAACTACAGGTCAAACCTGTGCCTGAATGTTCCTGGAATCTGGCTTGGCCAAGAGACATCAGAACTCCAAAGTCTTCATGCCATCGTCAGCTGCACAATGTGACACAGATGACCAGCGGCCAGTATTTCCTGAGCACCCACCATGTTCCAGACACAGCTCCTGGCTCCCATTTAGCCGTGACAGAGAGGGCAAATACTTGGTCATGCCCCTGGGAACCTTACTTCTTATTGCAAAAAAAAAAACCAATCATGAAAGCGAGGCCTATGCATGAAACATTTAGGACATTGGGACCAGGATGGAGAGCCTGGCCTGGTAGCCATTCTGCTGGTGATATGGAGAAACAGTCCCCCTCGGGCCCCTCAGTAAACTGTAAACTGAGAGACCACCCTAGGCTGCTGTGAGGATAAAATACTTAATACAAGAAAAGACTTAGGCAGGGCCTGGGACAAATAGCCATCTATGTGTGTTGTCAGGAGTTCTGCTTCCAGATAAGGTGGACAACAGACCTCACACATAACTGCCTTGCTAAAACAACTAAGGAACCGGACAGAGTAGATAAAATGACTGCCCATCACCAGGCACCAAGCAACAAAGTACAAGGGTAGGGGGTTAGGCGTGTCTTTTCCCAGCTTGCTGTCTGTTCAAGGGTTACAGGTGGGGGTTGGGGGGAATGATGACCCAGGTAGAAGCTGCTTGTCTTCCTTAGCTGGGGCTGAGTCAGAATGGGGGAATCTAGGCAGCTTGAATTCTCAGAACAGAGTGCTGGAGATGAGAGATCAACACAATGGAGAGAGCTCTGCTGGGGGCTGCGAGCCTTGAGCCGGATATACCCCACACAGGGTTAGGGGGCGATGATGTCTGGGGGAAACAGCCAGGAGAAATACCTGGGTGTTAAAAGGGAAGTATCAGTCAGTTACTCTTTTCATTGCTGTGACCTAAGGCCCCACAAGGAGCAATTTATGGGAAGAAAAGTTTATCTTATCTCACGATTTGAGGGGTTTCATTCTGCCGAATCAGGAAAGGTGTGATGGTCGTGCCATGCCGGCAGGCAGCTTCGTGTTGGTGGGAATAGGAGGTTGCTGCTTGCTCACATCTCAGCAGAGAGGGAAATGCAAGCAAGCTGGGGTCATAGAGCTTAAGGCCCACTCTCCACTGACTGACTCCTTCCAGCACCAACCCGTGAAGATTCCACAGCCTCTCAGAACAGCGCCACCATCTGGGGACCAAGTGTGCAAACACCTGAGCACCAGCGACACTTAGAATTCAAATCATGGCGGGCAGAAGGAAAATGACAGTACCAGATGGAAACAACGGGCGTAGACATCCAGTGCTCATCAGCTCTGGAGGCGGGAGATATGTGGGTAAATATCAATGACATTCTCATTATTTAAACCTTTTGTAAAGATAATTGACTGCTATTCATGTTGTGGAAGTAAACGCAGGACAGTTTAGCAAAGATGGGAATAGATGCTGTCAGGGTTCTATAGCAAACAGGAATGTCGGAATATCACTTGAAAGCAAGCGGTGAGAAGTTTAAAATGTTTACTACACACCCTCAGGCAAAGACCAAAATAACAAAACAAAGAGTTAGAGCTGCAAAGCCTTGGGGGGGGGATATAAATGCAGTCATAGAAATTGCCAAACTCATTCTAAAGGAGGAACGAGGAATAAATGGAAGGAATAGAAAAGAGCCCCTGAGAGGCAATAGTGTCCAGTCAAAAGGCAGAAACTGTTGCCCTAGGCCAATTATCAAGCAAGACCCAGCTATGGACTATTGCCGACAGGAAACCCACTGTGAGTCTAAAGAAGGAAACAGGTTAAAAGAAATGGATACTTAGATACTGTTTCACACAGTAAGTGTTTACGCTCTCCTGCCGGATGAGGGGCTTCAATGCAGGCACCATCAGACACAAGGAGGCTCCTGGCATCATGACAAACATATCAAAATTATCAAGAGGATTTGCAAATGTGTGTGTGTGTGTGTGTGTGTGTGTGTGTGTGTGTTCACATATATGTGGTGCATGGGTATCTGTGTGTTGAACTAGGTTGAACCAGGGAACAACTTAGGGTGTCGTTCCTGTCTTCTTTTTTGTTTGTTTGTTTTAAAGCAGGCTCTCTCGCTTGCTGAAGCTCTCTAGGCTGCCTTGGTTGCTGGCCACAGAGCCCCAGGGCTCTGGGTGTCTCCTCATCCCCTGCCCTGGGATTGCAAGAGCACGCCACCATGCCTGGACCTTTTTCTTTATGAGTGGAGAGGAAGCCCAGAATCCCAAAATAGCCCTCATTATTTCTACCCTTTGGAAAATGGATATTTACTGCCAGTTCACCCCCTAAGACAAGGTCCTCGCAGGATACTGTGCAAATCCATGTTTGGATCATTAAAACAAAAAAGAAAAAAAAAAGTTCTCTAGTCTTAACGCTCTTCTCAACTTCTAAAATGTGGCTGTTATTAGGAGCTCAGTAAGGAGCCAGAAAATGTGACAGGGAAATAGCCTAGAGGAGGGTATTGTGCCTTGGGGCAGCAAACACTTCTTGCACATTCAAGGGAGAGAGCCAGGGATTCTGGAAACCTTGTTCACTCCAGCAAGGCTCACTACACCCTACTATGTGCTTTGTGCAGGACCTGACAATGCCACGCCCTATTGTGTGCTGTACGCAGGACCCGACAATGCAGCTGGAGATGGGCAGGTCTCTGTTCCCAGGAGCCAGTGTGCTGGGCTGAGAGGCTAGAAGACAGGCTTGTCATCAATGCAGTCAAAGACATCCATGGAAGGATGGTGCTAGAAAGGAAGTCACACAGAGTGACATAATAGGGACTGTCTTGGGGCTGTGGAGACAGGGAGGGTCTCCCCGAGAAGGAATACTTGAGCTGAGACCTCAGTGAGAGGTGGGGAAAGTTAGCCTTGCTGGTGGGATGGGGTGATTCAAGTGAAAGAGTTAAAATGGCAGCAGCAGAAAGAGGGGAGCAGTGGTCCAGACAGGGGAGACAGGGAGCGTTCTCGTTTGGTTTCTGCTGTTCTAATAAACACCACGACCAAAAGCAACCTGGAGGAAGAAAGGGCTATTTGACTTACAGGTTGTAGTCCACCATTGAGGGAAACCAGGAAAGAAGCTGAAGCAGAGGCCCTGGAGGAAGGCTAGGGAGGGGATCCAAAGAGGCCATGTCCTAAGCCTTCCTGGGCCTCTTCTGGGCGATATTTCCTTGGCACAGATTTGCAAAGGTGGTTGGTTTTAGTTAAGTAAGTAGTACCAAACTTGTGCTCAGATAGATATAGGGCCGTGGTTTCTCACCTTCCTGATGCCACAACCCTTTAATACAGTTCCTCATGTGGTGATCCCCAATCATAAAATTATTTTCGTTGCTACTTCATAATTATAAATTTGCTCCTGTTACGAATCATCATGTAAATATCTGTGTTTTCCAGTGGTCTTTGGGGTTCCTGACCCACAGGTTGAGAACCACTGATCTAGGGTATTGTGAAGTCCAGGGGTCGCTCAGAGATTCACCCTGACAATGAACACATTTTAATAAGAGGCTTTTATTTAGATACTGGCATCCACTGTGGGGCTGGAAATGCACCTGTGAGTGCTTCCAAGTCTCTGGGTGCAGCCCAGTCAGCCCAAGGCTTATAAATGCAAAACCCACATGACTACATGTATGCTGTCTTTGTGTCGGCAGGGTCTTATTTTAACACATATGTCTGGCAGTTGTCCTAGCCATCTTTTTGAGCAGAGTAAGCAAGTTTGATTACGAAGGCAGAAATAGCAGTTAGTCTCATGACCTACTATCCTGCAAGAACAGCAAATTTTACAAGATCAGTAACATAAGAATAGTCTTCAACGTCTGCGTGGGAAAAAAAGGCAATGGGCTGCTAGGGTATATAGCCTGTACAAGCTAGACTTCTGTGTTAGAGACATTTTTGCTTTATACATACATACACACACACACACACACACACACACACATTTCTTAAGCACAGTAAATAAAACTTAAATATAATGTTACTCATCGCAGTTGTCTAGGAAGATGTGAGGGATGGAACCTTAGCAACCCAAGCAACACCCCAGGACCACCTCATATAGATGGACACAGACAAGAACCAGGGCTTCCACCCTCCTCCCGACAATCTCGGCACTCAGCCCTGTCCACCTGGGACTCGCAGGCAGCACCTAGATTTTTTTGCATCCCTCTGAGCAGTCAAAAAAAGGCCAAGCTCACAAAACCAGCCCAAACCAGGCCAGCTTCCCATGTTAGATCCAGCCAGCAGTCTCCTCCAGGAAACAGGGCTCTCACTTACTCCCTCACTAAATCAGCGGGGCCCCCGACTCCCAGCAGAAGTTATGGAGAGATTTTCCTGCTCTGTCAAGGCCTTTGAAGAGCACCCTGCCTGTGAATAATTGGGCCATCCACCAGGGCTTCCTGGGAATCAAAAAAGAAAGAGCCAGTTCCCGCCTCTGGCAGAGCAGGGCCAGAGCTCCAGCAAAAGAACAGTCAGTCTTCCCTCAGGGGAACCAGGAAGTCAGGAACTGTGAGGAGGGTGAGCTTCATGGAAGCCTGCAATTGGGCCTGGGTAGGAAACCTCCTTAGGCTGAGATACAAGCCTACCAAAAGTCCAGCTCTCCTTCTCGTCCCAACCCGAAGCAGTTTTGGTTGATGACAGTATCAGTTTACAGCCAGTGGGCCTAGGGAGAGACCAGACTAGCTCACTCCTCCAACCATTCATTAATCCAGGGAAGCACTCTGGCTAGCCTGAATAGTCACATGACTATCCCCACACCAACCAGAGAGGACGCCTGAGGGGGACACCATGAATGGATATTTCTAGGTCATATGATTACTGTGAATCAGGAGGTCTTTGATTGGCTACCTGGCCAGAACCATAGAGAGTGAAGAAAAAGCAAACAAGGAAGACACATGGCTCTTAGTCTGATAGCTTGTTGCTGGAAAGCTCATGGTTTGGCCAGGGCCTCCCCGCCCACTCCCTCCCAGCCACACCTCCAACACCTGATGTATGAGAACCCTGAATATTTGCAGGTGTGTGTGTGTGTGTGTGTGTGTGTGTGTGTGTGTGTGTGGTGTACATATATGTATGTGTGCAGGTGCACGTGAAGGACAGAACATGACTTTGACTGTCTTTCCCCAATCATTCTCTACCTACATTTTTGAGACGGGATCTCTCACTGAAACTGGAACTCAATTTAGCTAGACTTGCTGGTCAACCCAGGAGCCCTGGGGCTCCTCCTCTCTCTGCCTTCCCAGTCCTGGGGACTAGAGTGTGCTGCCACTCCCAGTTTCTGCTGGATTGCTTTTAACACGAGTTCTAAGAGTTAGATTCAGACCCTGGTGGCTCCATGAAAAGCATCTTCCCCACCGGGCCGTCTTCCCTGCCCATGTTTTCAAGGTTTCAAATACTTGCCTCTACAGCTCACTGTTGCCTCTGCCTTGGGTGGCTTCCTAGACAAGACTCAGTCCTCCCAAACTTGCAGACTGTGCTCCTTCTCTGGCTATTCACAGTCCCACTCCCTTGAGAACAAGTATTTAATCTTATTCTTTTCTCTTTTCCTATTGCCTTGAACATTTCTTGGCACATCGATAAATATTCCTAGAATTAATCAATTAACTAACTGCAGCTATTGGCTCTGGACAGTTTGGACATGGCTAGTGTGGGTTAGCTTTCTCCCCAGAGTTGAAATACTCCCTCCTGGAGGAAGTGAGGGGTTCATAAGACTCAAAAGGAAGGGAAAGCCGCCAGACTCAGGAAGATCGAGAAACTGACAGGCTTGGGAAGCCCAGGAAACTACAAGATGCACAAAAGCCCCTCCCCAAGGTGACATGAGGAGTAAGGAACTGCTTGAGAAGGGAGATTCTTCAGTGGAGCACTCTGGGGCTGCAGCTAGCATGCCACTCACACAGAGGTGGGCTTTTGCGTGATGCAGCTTTGAGAGTCACCCAAGCAGTCCTGATGATGTCACTTGTTCACTAGACCAGATGTGAGAGCAATCTTTGGTCTGCTGTTGTCACCTCTCTTGTAAATACATGTTTGCTCATGTCTCCTCGGCAATGTTAAAATAGCACATGGAAGGATGGGTTGCTTTCACGTACTGTGGCATCACAGGTCTTGGGGAGATGCCCATGACCTAATTTTATCCTGAAAAGCATCCTAGAGAAGTCTCTGACCTCAACCTGCTCTTCTGGAAAATGGGCCCTTTGACTTTCCACTCTGAGTCCCAAGCCTGTAAGTCAAGAAGGAAAGGTCAGGCTTGGCAAACTCTTGGACCACTCTTGAGAGCCAGCAGAACTCTGAGACACGGGCTTCCCTGGCAGCACGTGGGAGAGGCAGGACAAGAGAAATATCCAAGCATATCAAAGTGAAATTCTGCCACATATCCAACTGTCTAATTTTAGGATATGGTCAGATACTTCTGACACTCATGGAAGGAACGTGAAATCTTGAATTCATCTTTGCATTTCACCAGGAAATTTAGAAGTACAACAAAACCCTAGTAATGAAAACTCATGATTCTGAAGGCCTCTCCATCAGCTGGGGAGGAAGAATGTCCGGTGGACCTGCTAGTAGTTCACACTCTATGGAAAGAAGCTTGTTCTCAAGCCCCTAACACCACCCCATCCCTGTTCACACGCTTGTAGGAATAGAACGACTCTCAAAGATCCCACTCAAGTTACCTGAGCCCAGGGAGCTCTTTGAAATGTAGGACCAAGTAGAAGCTTTAAAGGACCTACTGTGTGACAAGAACTTGCATGAGCCCTTTGGTTCTCATGGTTTTGCTTCCAACCCCACCTCCCCTTGGAGGAGCTCTGTTCTCCCCGCTGGATCTCTGTTCCAGCTCCCGTGAACCCTCCCTCCATTCTAGCTCGCATCCAGTGTTTGCCTCCAGCCTTTAGCCAGTGTTGTCCCCTCTGCCTAGAACTCTCTTTCTCCCATCCTATCCCTGCCCCAATCTCCACATGACTGGAATCTTCCCATTGCTCAACCTAAGCTCTTTGAAGGCACTCTCTCTCCCCTGGCATTCATCCTCTGGGCGCCAGCACTCAACTTCTGCTACCTTCACAGGTCTCACTGAAGTCGGAATCCTGTCTATTCATTGATATATTATCCACTTCCTGTCTCTGCCTCCAGAATGTGAGCTTCTTTGGGGTAGAGGCTTTTCCGTGTGTCCTTTTCAAAGTTGTGTTTCTAGTGCCCACAAAATACTGATTGTGACAAAACTTGGACTCCATAGCCAGGTGGCTAAAGATGGATGGATGGACAGATGAATGGAGAGACGGATAGATGGATAGATGGAAGGACGGACATATGGATAGATGGATGGATGGTTGAGAGGTTGAGTGAATGTTTCCCCAAACTCTGGCCTTGCCTATGGTGCTTTTCAGTAAATTAGCTAATGGACGTAGGAGGCACAGAGGACTGAAAATGACTTGTCAAGTTTATCTTTAGCCACCCTAAGTTGTCCTGAGTTGTTTGAAAGGTTGCCCAAGGCCTGCAGATCTATTTAAAGTGGTGTTTTGTTTTCTGGACATTTCTAGAAGACTATGAGCTTATCTACCAGATGAAAAACTGACACTTGGAAGGAGGGACAAGGACTCTGAAAGATCATAGGGAGTGTCAGGAGACTCAAGATGAGAAGCCAGCTGGCTTGATCCGGCTAGCTTGTGTCTGAAGCTCTTGGCAGGTACATACAGAGGCGGCTGCCCATCATAACAGTGGCGCCATTGTTCCTATGATACAGGAATAATAATAGCAAAACAAGGGTCCAGGAAGCCAACCTGCCGCTAAGGTTTGAATCTGAAATGTCCCAAGGGCTTCTGCTCTGGACACTCAGTCCCCAGCCCACAGCTTGATTTTGAAGGCTGTGGAGACTTTGAAATGGGTCCTAGCTTGCAGAAATAGGTAACTAGAAAGTGCCCTTTGAAGCTCATTTTCCTGATGAGGAGACTGAAACGCACATATCTGATACATTTTGCCTTTGGTCTCAAGGTGAACAGACGATGGAGCAGGCTGACCCATCAGTGGAATCAGCCGCTGCTCTAACAAACCCACATCTGGGGTTTTCTCCTCCGCTAGTAACCCTAGCTAAGGGAACAGTGAGCAAGCGGGATGGCCCTGCCATTCTGCAGACTGCCTTCCTCACACACACACCTCAAGGACAAGACACAGTCTGCCTTTTAGACCATGGCTAAACTTTTGTGTGGCTGGTACTGGAGAGGGGCGCAACTCATTGAATCCAATGGAGTCCTGCTTGGGGTGGGTCACAAAGGGAGTGGAGGCTGCTCTGGGCTGGGCTGGTGAAAGCCGGGCAGTGTGTCATAGGGAGCAGATATAAGTAGACTCAAACCCACTTTCCAACTTCTCCCTTCTACAATGGGGCTACGTGAGGGTCCCTATGGGGTCCCTCGCCTGGTTCCACGTACAGACACAAAGATGTATTCAGAGTGAGCTCACGGGAATTCTCAGCCCCACAGGGTTCCACTGAACAGTGTATGTGTCTTGCTTCTACTGTGTTTTCTTTCTGTCTCAAATATCAAGTGGGTCTTCCTAGGAGCCCCGAGTGGGGGAAAAGGGATTAGGAGGTAATTTTGTCTCATTTGAAGAAGGCTGGAGTACAGACTAGAAAAGAGACTCCTTGGAGCCCACTCACACATCTGCCCTCCTTTTCTTTCCACTTCGCTCCTGTTGTCTGCCTGCAGTAAAGGCTGTGTGGGAGCTAAGACATGGAGGGACTAGCATATCCTGCCAGGCTCTGCCCTCCAGAAGCCCAGCTCACAGCTGAACTTGGCCAAGCCAGTGTTCCAGGCAAGACCCTGCTCTTAGAAAGGAGAAATCTCTGAGGAAAAGATGTGTGCCTCAGCCCTGGCCAGTGAGGCTACAGCTGCTCTGTGGTGGCATCTCAGAGACTCTGTGCTTCCCACGTATGGGCTCTGCGGTACCATGTGAGTGACATGGATCTCTGGGCAGAGGATCAGTGAAAGCCAATGGGGGCGGGATGTGTTTGCTCTGGTTATAGAGCTACGCTTGGCCCTCTGCGCTGCAAGATGCAGCCCATTGGGAAAACATTCGCTGGATACCAGAGTTCTCAAGACTCAGGCACAAGACTATGTCCACGCTGTCCCTGAGCTGCAGGCTGAGGCCCTGCAGTCACCCTAGAACAAGTCGAGCACCACTGCTCCACAGACCACAGGAGTGACAAGGGACTGCTAACTGTGCAGGGACAGCACGGATCCTTCTCTCATAGAGTCTCCACAGCAGTGTACAGATACCATGAGCCTCAGCTTGTGGGCAAGGAACAAGGTCCAAGAACAAACCGGTCTAGAGCAGGCAGTGCATGCCATGCTGGACCTAGGCTCTTGCTGCTGTGCTCTGTCATCCCTCCTGCATTTGTTGCCCCTCTGCTCTGCCTGTTCCCTGTGTCTCTGAGCTTCTCCTGCCCTCAGCTCTGTGCTCACTCTGGGCAACTCTGAAAGCCTCTCCTTTCCCCATCTTCTGTGGTACAGAGACCTCCTGTATGACACCGGAGCACAAAGGTAAGCTTGCAAGGATGCCCATAAAAAGCCTGGTCATCCGATGCAGGCCAGAGTCGCTTTTGTGACTTCAGCTACCTGTGTTCGAGAGAAATCTGAGCAGTGGTTGGTGATCGCCCATGATCTTGCAGCGACCCTCTGCAAATCCGTGCTCGGTTCTCGAGAAGCCCACGCTGAGAGATCCATTCCTACCGTGGACGCCTAGACTCATCAGCTCCTGCTGGCTTTGTTACCGGTCACCTCATGCGGGTGAGTCTGCAGTTCTGGTGGACCAAGAAGAAGAGCTGGGCAGGGAAGGGGGCCACAGTGTGTGCAAGCTGCCCAGGCAGGAGGCACCCTGTAAGCAAAAGTTCAGAGGTGTCAGTGGAAGCCAGAAGGAGCCCCTGAGGTGAAAGGCAAGGCAGGATAAGCCGGTGGAGGTGGACTATGAGGCCAAAGTCGGTGGCCAAGGACAGTACACAAAATGGCTTTGAGGCCTAGTCTTGAGACTGGATTTTTGCAGAGACATGTCCTCGTGCTCGGGGGTGATATAGGAGTTGCTTTGCCAGTCTGTCACATAGAGGACCGAACAGACTTGTTATATTAGTTACTTTCTCATTGCAATGACAAGAACAAGGAAAGAAAGGCTTTTTTTTTTTGGCTTGCAGTTTGAGGGGGTACAGTCCATTCTGTCGGGGAAAGAACAGAAGCCACAGTGGCCCTAGCTGAGGCTGCCAGGGTGTGAGGTGGTGGTCCCATTACACCCATAGCCATCAATTAGAGAGAGATGAGTGCTGGCGATTGACTCAATCTTCCCGGAACCCACCCTGAGGTAGTGGGCCTATCAGTACATGCTAACCCTGAAGGAAGCCTCAGACTTCCAAATGGGACTTGGCCACCCTGAGAGGTCCTGACAGCCTGGTGCTGGCCTCTCTCCTTCCCAGCTCTGACCAAAGTGAGGCAGTAAAAGTTTCCAGGGATGAGCTGGTGAGGAAGTCAGTGGAGGCCGTCTGTTCCAGCTGGGTTCTTGTCCCACCCCGTTCCAAGAATGGAGTGGGCAGACAAGGAAGAACACAGATGGGAGGCGCTTTATTGACAGTTCTGGATTAGCAACGGTAATTAGATGGTGGTAAAACAAAACAGATGGTCATTAGGGATTTAGATGAAGCAGGCTTGAACTCTTGGTAGCCCTGGGATGCGAAGTGGGATGTTAACTGAGAGGTGATATAGCTCTAAGAAGTGTCTTAGAGTTCTCCAAGGCAGTGGGACGGCCAATCAAGAACTGTTTGGACCGGAGAAAAGGCTCGGCAGCTAAGAGCACTTGCAGCTTTTGCAGAGGACCCAAGTTTTGTTCCCACATCAGGCAGTTCACAACCACCTGTAACTCCAGCTCTAGGGCATTCAAAACCTCTGCCTCTGTGAGCACCCTCCCACATGTACATAAACATACACACAGACACAGACACACACATAAAAATAACCTTTAGCGGGGAGAAAGCAGTCTCTTTTGGAGCAAGCCTGCAGGTCTGGGAAGTGCCGTGACCCTCAGTCTTCAGGGACGGTTTCCTGAAGTGTGGATAGTCTCGCTGGCTGGAGACTGTAAACTTCTTCAGAAACAACTTTGAACCCATCCCTAACCTAAGTTGGAGACTCAGGGGCCAAGGCCAGGGCAAGTCCCCTTTGACCTTCAGTGTCTGGGCCTGAATATCTGGTGCCCACAGAGTTCTAAAGGCTTATTTCTTCCTCTTCTGTTGGAATTCCAATGAGCCCTGCACACCAAAGCTCAGATTTAAAGGGTACCAGCTAGTGCCAGCTGGGCCCTGATTGGCTGAGTGTGGACATGAACATAGGGTGAAAATTAGGGCAGATTAGGAAAGAGTGGTCAAACCTGGTAGGGAAGTCCTGGGTCTAGCCACAGAGGAGGCAGAATAGAAGTATTTCAACTCCCAACTGCCTCACTGTACCCACCTTTGCCCCCTCAGGAGAGACTGTCTTCGGAATACAGTCCTCAAAACGCAAAGCAGGCCAAGTCCATGGGTCTGCCAAGTCAGAGCCATGCCGTTGATCGCAGAGGCCCTAGCAGGAAGAGGCTGCTCGTCCCTAGATCTTAGCCTTCCTTCCTGTGGGTGAGGGTGACATGGGGCTGTGGGTTCAGGTTCTGACCACCAGGAGCCAAGACTCATGGCCCCTTTATGAAAGGTAGACTAGATTAGCAAGCTCCCCCACTGAGAGACTCAGAACAAGGACTCTGGAATCAGTGTCTTGGCCCTGGCGCTACCTAGCTGTGTGACCTCAGACAAGTTTTGAGACCTCTCTGAGGCATATCATCCTGGATTGCAAGATGATGATAATTAGTGTTGCCTCTCAGAGGTTTCCAGTCGGGTTATACGAAAGGTACTGGGCCTACATCACGGAGGATAATTAGCTCCCTTTAGCAGAAGGGATAATATGGGAAGTTACAGCTGAATTGGCACCATCCCCCAAGCTCAGGGAGGCCAGGGCCAAGCTCTTTAAATATTTATTTTGCTTTTACACTCTGGGATGGCAATGTGGGGAGGAACGAAGCATAACAGTATTCGGAAGCGGCCCCGGAGGCAGCACACAGATTAGAGGGGCACAGTTCTCCAAGGATTATCAGGCCAGAGTTACAGGATTCTGGCTTTCTTGGCATGTAACAGCACACAAGACCTTCTGTGCCTCAGTTTTCCTGCCCGTGAGATGGGGAAAATACTCGAACCTTGATCATGGGGTCCTAAAAAGGACCCGGGACAGAGCAAGATCACAGGATGGTTTGTAAAATGGCAAATGATTAAGTCTAAGCCAGTCTTCTTGCGCCTGGGGGTCCCTGTAGGCTATTGTGGAGCACCACAGAGGACAGTCAGATGTTAAAGAGGGGAAATGTGGGGGCTAGAGACAAAGTCCACATACAGGTGCTCTGCCTGCCATAGGGGACACTCTATTATGTCCCATGATGACCCGGGAGAAGTCATGACTAGAAGAAAGAAGTGGGGGGGGGGCTAATGTTAGCCGGGGTTCAGCCCATCCTGGGGAGGAACCTGTGTGAGGTCTTCCATAGGCTCTCTGACTCCTGAGTCCTACCTCATCCACCTGGGCCCTTCACCCAGCCACCGCTAGGACCCATTCATAGTTGCCCTCCCCTCCCCCTCCACACCCCCACACCCCCACTCTCACTGCATACACAGCCTCTGCTTCTTCCCCCAGGTGACTGTCCCACAGAGTAGCCTCCTGTCCTCCTATAGCCTGGGATCCCGGTCTTTCCAGAAAGCCCTCACTGCAGCATCCATTCCCCATCCCTAGAAGTGCTGCTAATGTCACTCAGTCCTACACAGAAAGGGAAGCTGCCACATCTGGTCTGCGTGTCCTGTGATTCATCCTCTCCAAAGCCAGCCCAGGTTCAGAGTCAACAGCAAGGTTCACTCCCAGGCAGAGCCTTGGGTATTTCCTGAGCAAGTACTAGGCTGGCATTAGCCAAAGTGATGGCTGGTGATTCCAGAAATGACTTAGGGAAGGAAAAACAAAATGATGGCCATATTGATTTGGGGCAGGAGCCTCTTGAAAACAGCTGCTCTAGCCATCTGCCTCTGGGACCAGCGCTTGCCGCATGCTCGATACATCCTGAGGTCTTGAGCCTGCCTGTGGGCAACAAGTCTCAGGTATACACCAAGTTCCCCGAACATGGTTGGCCTCCCGGCAGGCCAAGAACACCAAAGGAAAGATGATACTCCACTGGATGTACCCTGTGTCCATTTCCAGGGAATTCAGGTCATCCTCGGAGGAGGTAACAGCAGAAAGCAAAGCAAACAGGAATCTCTGTCTGTACTTAACTCAGGGCCTCAAGAGTTTTGGGGCTTTGCCTGCTCCAAAATGTATTCTCTTTGTGATGAGGGATGTCTGCCTCCCTGGACTACAGCCTCGTACCAGGCGTGTGATGGGTGCTTATATGTTTAACAACTGATGTCCTCTACCCCTATGGTCTAGAACCTCACTATCTTGCAGCAACTGTGAATACGAGACATACAGGCATGTCTGACTTTTTGACACTGGGACATACTATTGTCATCTACACATACACACACAAACACACAATTGCACACAAAAAGGATCCTCAAAATGCTTCAAGTAAGTTAATGGCTTTTCTGTATGTATGTACATTCATAGCGATCCTCAACTGTTTGCACATTGTGGACTGCAGGTTGGACACCCCTGAGGCCCAGAGAGGAGAAACAACTGTCCCCAAGCTGCATAGCAAGGCCCCTGGCCAACCAGTACTAGAAATGGCATGTCAGTTTTTGGCACCAGCAACTCCGGGCTCCCACTCACATCCATTTAGCGTGTGCAAGGACATGGAACAGCGATTTTATTAGAGTGCAGAGACAATTTATTTTTTCCTAAATGTAAATGAAAATAAATAACCGAGAAGATCCCCAAATGTTTATAAATGTATTAAAGCCATGTTATCAGCACATGAGCCACAGCAGCGGAGGCAGGCGATGAAGAGGCTCCTGCCAGGCAGCGTCTGTGCTAAACAGAGCTGGAGCTCCCAGGCTTTGGGTCAGGGATCCCCAAAATGAGCTTCAGAGAACCTCCTGGCTCCAGCTCACAGCAGCAAATGCAGAAGACAAAATCCACGCTGCCTTCTTAGTCTATCAGACGTGCATCATTCCCGGAGAAGCCCCAGCTTGCTTTCACTCAAAGGGGAGCGGCTAACTACTTCTCATGTGGGCAGTGAAAGGTTCTGAGAGAAAAAGGAAAACACAGAAGAACCAGGAGGAGGGCAAAGAACATGACTTTCAAAGAGACTACTGTGCCTTTCATCTTGCTTTTAGTAAGTATGTGTGCACGTCTGTGTGTGGTGTGTGCATGCTTAGCTCTGGATGCACATATGTGCATGCTTGAACATGTGTGTGTGTGCATGCAGATGGAGACCATAGCTTGAGGTCAGGTGTTCTTGATCTCTATGTAGGGAGGCAGGTCTTCTGTCACACTGGAGCTCACAGAATCAGCCTGTGTAGGCTTTCAGCCTCCGAAGCACTGGGATTACAGGTGGGCTGCCACGCAAGACCAGCTTTTACACAGGTGCTGTTTACACGGGTGCTGGGGATTCAAACTCATGCCTTCACACTTACATAGCAAGTGCTTTATCCACCCCCAAGCCATGTGGAATAGATACTCATGTCCCTAAAGGCCAACTTGGTGTCTGCTCTATAAATAGCACTGACATCACTCCTACTGTCTACCTGTGTCATCCCTCTGTAGCAGGACAGAGCCACTTAACACAGTGGCATCCCATCAATGTGGCCCTGCCTGTCTCAGCAGAGGCCCGTTTGCTTGGCTTTGCTCTGCTTTCCTTCTCGGTGCTGTGACAAACATCATGAGCAAAAACAACTCTGGGGAAGAAAGGGCTTATTTGGCTTATACTTCCAGGTCACGGTCCATAGTTTCCAGGTCACAGTCCATCACTTCCAGGTCACTGTCCATCACTGAGGGATGTCAGAGCAAGAATTCAAGCAGGAAACTGAAGCAGAAACTGTAGGGAGGCCGCTAGTTAGTTCCCGGCTGCTTAGCCCCGAAATAATCACACAGAATCCATTTATTTAAATCACTGCTTGGCCCATTAGCTCTAGCTTCTTATTGACTAACTCTTACATCTTAATTTAACCCATCTCCATTATTCTGTGCATCACTACGAGGTCATGGCCTACCAGCAAAGTTTCAGTATGTCTGTCTCCCACAGTGGCTCCATGGCTTCTCCCTACTCTGCCCTTCTTTCTCCCAGCATTCAGTTTAGTTTTCCCCGCCTAGCTAAATTCTGGCCTGCTATAGGTCCAAAGCAGTTTCACCAATGGTATTCACAGCATACAGAGGGGAATCCCGCATCAAGAAACCAGAGAGGGATGCTGTTCACTGGCTCATTCTCAGTTAGCTTTCTCATAGATCTCAGAACCATCTGCCTGGGAATTGTGCCACCCTCAGTGGCCTGGACACTCTCACCTTAATTAACAATCAGTACAATCCCTCACAAACATGCCCATAGGCCAGTCTGATCTGGTGAATCCCTTAATTGTGACTTCCTTCTCTAGTGACACTAAGTTGTGTCACATTGACAATTAAAGCTAAGACAACCCAGCACCTACCATGCCAAGGAAAGAGCCCAGCACTGGGCTTCCCCTGGAGGGGGCAGGAGTGTTCCTAAGTCACAGGGCATTGACAAAACCTGCTAAGTCTCCCTAACTGGCCAAGCCCATCTGCCTTCCCATCCAGGATCTTACTCTGCTTCCATGGAAATGGCCACAGGGGCTGAGCCTGCAGCACTGGTTCAACCAGGTCTTTACTCTCTTCTTGTTATTGTTCTCTCATCCTGTTCCGCTCTCTGTTTCCTACTGATTGATTGGGATGGGATCTCATCATGCAGCCAGGCTGGCCTAGAATTTGGAATGCAGCACAGGGTGATCTCACACTTTATGGTCCTCCTGCCTCAGCCTCCACTATATCGGGGTTCTAGACATGAGCCACCACATCCAGCCCCAGCAGAGAGGAGGAGGCAGAAGTCTTAGCGTGAGTGAAGAATTACCACTTGACATGAAGCAGAGACAATGAAGACCTGATCCATAGAAGAGATGGGTTCCACGCAGGCCAGGCAGAAGGTGGAGATCAAGGAAGGCTGCTGGAAGGAGGAGGTGGGTTAGCACTAGAGCCCTGCTCATCTGGGCCGCTTTCTGCCTCACCCAGGAGTTGGGATATAAGCTGAAACACAACATATTGAATCTTTATTTTCAACAGATCGTTTGGAAGCAGACAGAGGGATCGTTCCATGCTGGGAATCTCTGTAACTCACTCCCTCTGAACACACACTTGAGAGCAGTGGTCCTCAACCCTCCTAATGCTCAAACCCTTCAATACAGTTCCTCACATTGTGGTGACTCTCCAAACAGAAAATTATTTTGTCGCTACTTTGTAACTATAATTTTGCTA
Organism: Ondatra zibethicus; assembly: GCA_004026605.1. Lineage (NCBI taxonomy): Eukaryota > Metazoa > Chordata > Mammalia > Rodentia > Cricetidae > Ondatra > Ondatra zibethicus. The sequence goes on from PVIU01000528.1 coordinate 17,996, forward strand.
CTGTTAGGAATGGTAAATATCTGCTGTGCAGATGGTCTAAGGTGACCCTATGAAAGGATCGTTGGAATCGCTTCCTGGCCTTTTGGCTAAGATCAAGTGAAAGGATCGTTTGACCCCGCCCCAAAAGTGTCGTGACCCACAGTTTGGGAAATTCCGCTTTAGACTGTAACTAAAATAGAATTTCTTATAATCTCATCACCCAAAGAATTCCTTCTAAATATTTTTCTTAAAGGTTTTCTGTAATACACACACATATACATGCAGACATACTCAAACATACACATACACATTTAGAACCTCTAGGCCCATTTATTCATTTTTCCATGAGAATTGCTGGATGCCTACCTTATGCCAGGCAGAATCTCTGGGGACATGCCCATGGGAGGCCCACTCTACCTGGCAGTGTCTTCGGTGAGGACACTGGTGAAGCTAGAAGTCTCCAACAGCCATGTTCACCTGCGGAACCGACAAGCCCCAGCTATCCTATGAGTCAAGTGGCTGACGGTGAGGCTGGGTGGCCATGGGCAGGAACTATGCTGTTCTGAATGTAATGCTTCACAGATACCAAAGGGGCAGCCATATGTCACTGATGTTTCCCAGAGGGAGGCAAATGAGGACCATTTTGTCCTTAGGACCAAGAAAGGCCTCCTTGCAGAGGTGACCTCTGAGTGGAGATGGTCATAGAATTTTTCCAGCAACATTTTTGAAGGGAAAACAAAACCACACAGCCAGCCAGTTCTGTGACACAGGCTGCCCCTTTGCTGCCCATCCCCCATTCTATACATAGGGGACGGCATCACATTCTCTTCCTTTGTGGGGTCCCATAAGTGAAATCCAGAATAGGATGGAAGAAAAGGGCCCCCACTCTCTTGTCCTCCTTCCTTCCCTTCCTCCCCTCTCCCTTCCTCTCTTCCTCCCTCCTTCCATGCTGGTATTTATTTTCAGAACTACCAAATCTTTCCCAGCCCTGTGACATTTACTCTTTGGAATTAGAGTATTGTCCAATTCTCTTTCCCAAAGCCAGGCTGATGGATAAGATTTCCCCAGGGCTTACGCCTGACCCATTGGAGGTGACACACTGGGGAAGATCCTGCATATTAGTACAGCTCTGACTAGGCCAGCCGGCAATTATTAGGTACCACGCACTGGGGGGTAACAGAATCAAGCTATGTGAGAATCCTATGGGGGTGGCATCACATCCACTTGGATGGATGAGGACTCAGAAACTCCATCCAAGCCTGTTCGCACAAGGTCCTCCTTTACCCCCTGTGCTGCCTCAAGGCTCGTGAGCTTCACGAGCACACGAAGAAAGATGAGGCTGTGAAGGACCACTGGCTGGAGGCAGACACACATGGCCAGAGCCAGGGAACAGGGAAGGATGCAGGACTGACCGGCCCTTGTGGGTTGGGACTCTTTGTGTACAGATGATGAAATAGCTAAGTGAGAAAGGAGACTTGTTGGGTCTGTAGGATGGCTCAGCTGATAGCAATGGAAGGAGAGCTGACTCCACGAAGCTGGAAGATGGGTTGGCTCACCTCCAGGGGTAATCCAGGGCTGAGCCAGTGGCCATTCTCACAAGTGTTTTCATTCAGGGTTGTGGTCAAGCCAAGGTTTGAAGTAGTATCACCCGGCTTCCCAGCCTACTGCCTGTGCCTCTGTAGAACTGTCATGTACCCCAAAGTAAAGGTCCCCCTCCTTCCCAAGCTCATGGCTTCCTTCAGCAGAAGCCCTGAGACAGTTCACAAACAGAGCTGGCAGGCTCAGAACTGAGCACGTGGGAACAACAGGACCAGGGCATGTCCAGACCAGAGGCTAGAAAATGCCTGCCTGGGCAGGGCAGGGCCGGGCAGGATGGAAATGGGAGCTATTTATTCATCTGTCTTGAATGGTTTGAGTGAGCGGCGGCATGGCAGCCTGCTAATGCTAAGCACCTGGGTTGGCGTCCTTTCCCAGGACTTCCTGCCCTCAAAGGAAAACCGCAGCTGAGCTCCGTATCTCTCACCTGGCTCAAGAACACAAGACCACAGGGACATCCTGCAGCAGCTCCGCTGGGCAAAGTGAAAGCGCCCAGCTGCCACAGACAACAGCAACCCCACACACAACAGCCATGTCCAAACAGGAAGGATAGAGGTCAGGGAAACGGGGGAGGGGTGTCTAGCAGGCGTCAAGGACACGGTCTGCCTCCCGTGCATTCTGGACTGCATATTTGGCTGAAAGCAACTGGATCCTACCTGATCCAGGAGTGCTGGATGGAGCTGCTCTCCACAGACCTTCGCTGCTCAGTTCATTTCCCCATCGACTCACACAAATGAACTGAGTGCCCATTAAACACCAGGATGCCTGTGGGGTCCAAGGTCACAGCAGTGAACGTGAAAGACAATACCACCACAGCCCAGGGAGGAGACACATGCCAGTGAGTTAAACTGTGCCCACCACCCTGGGACTGCCTACCTTGGCATCTTTCCCAGCGGTTGCCTTTGACTAATCAGTCTATTGATTATCTATTTCTGCCACCATTAGGGTTATTGCTGTGATGAAACACCATGACCAAAGCAAGGAGGGGAGGAAAGGGTTTATTTGGCTTACATTTCCACATCACTGTTCATCACAGAAGGAAATCAGGTCAGGACAGGAACCTGAAGATAGGAACTGATGCAGAGGCCATGGAGGAGTGCTGCTTACTGGCTTGCTCCCCATGGCTTGCTTCCCATGGCTTGCTCAGTCTGCTTTTTTTTTTTTTAAATAGAACTCAGGACTACCAGTCCTGGGATGACACCATCCACCATGGGCTGGGCCCTCCCCATCAATCATTAATTAAGAAAGTGCCCTATAGACTTTCTTACAGTCCAGTCTTACAGAGTCATTTTCTTTGTTGGGGTTCTCTCCTTGTAGATGACTTTAGCTTGTGTCAAGTTAGCATAAAGGTACTCAGCACAATCGCCTATATCTGTAATTCTGCACACATGACTGCAACTAGGGAAACTGAGGCCAAGGGCTGACAAAGCCTCTGTTCTTTGTGTTCATATGCCCCATCTCAACAATGTCTCTACCACCCCTGGGCCAAAACTTCCCTCTCCACCTTCCCTTGAAATCAGTCAGTTGGATTTGAGGACTGTAAATCCTGAATGACTCTAAAAGCTGCTGACCACCACTTTCCCTCCCCCCTCCATCATTCCCACCTTCCCCCTCCTCTTCTCCTCTTTCACATCTACTATAAGCCCTGGCCCTTTGAAGTCACTCCCTTCTGCTTCCTGCCTTCCTCCTTCCTGGCCCTTTGAGCTAGCCGCTCCCCAGTGTCTGTATTTCCAGTACAGCCCCACTCTGGGGGCCAGAACACCCTAGTGTTCCAACACAACTGTGCCCAAGCAGGAAAGCTCACATAGAGTCACCTTTGCAGAAGCAGGAAGTGCATGTAGGCAGTGTCCATAGGGACAGAGGCTCGAGCACCCCCTTTTTCCTAAGATAGGACCCTAGGGGAGCCGGGAGGTGCTGAGGAAGACTGTGGCACCAAAGGGCAGTGTTTCTAGGGCTCTTTCATGCTTTGAGGTTAAAACGTGAGATCGGAAAAGAAAAGAAACACGGTTGAAATGGAAATGTGTAATGAAAGCAAAGCAGGAGATATAGAACCCGCATTCCCTTTCAAGCCGTGTTTTATGTCACTTCTGAAAGACCCTCTCTTAATGAAAACAGCCCCAGTGCTGATTGAAAGGCAGGGATGAGAGCATCGAACCCCCAGGAGGGTCGCCACCCGGAATTGTGCTGCCACGCTGAAGCGGGGCCCCAAAGAAGAAGGCTTCGTTCTGAAAATGGGGGTCCTGGGATGAGCCAGACGCCCTGCTGGCCACCAGCTTACAGGTAGACCCTAGGGGCTTCACTGAAGAAGAACTTGGGACTTCTGTTTTTCCTCCCTCCTCCAGGGTCTCGGTCGCTTGCCTTCCTGCTAGGTCCAGAGAGGAAAGGCGGAGGCCTGCACAGGAGAGGAAGGGACTCACAGGACTGATGGGCAGTGGGCGGACCTGGGATGCAGCTAGTTATCTAGTTAGCGTAACCTGCATCGGTACTGAAGACCAAGCCAGGTGAGACCCAGAAGTGCTTGTCTCAACTTGGTCAACACAAAAGTGGCCTCATACAGTGACAGGGCCAGCCTCTCCCTTCCTAACTCTGTGGTGGCTTAGAGGGGGAAGGGATGCCCAGCTCTGCTGGGACCTGTGCACGTGCTTCACAGGAGACAGTCCCACTGTCCTCGTGCAGATGAGGACACGAGGACCAGAAGAACAGGAGCATGTTTAGGTCACACAGAGGGAGGGTGGCAGAGCCAGGACTTGACCCAAGACCTCCTGGTTCAAAGATGGAGCCTTGTCAGTCTCAACCTGGAGTCCCAGGAGTGGGATCCTCCCTCTGGCCTACTTACCCCTGCAGCCAGAAGCTCTGCATCAATCCCTTGGTGCCGTGGTTCCCAAACTCCATGAGGAGGAAACTTTCACCACACGCACTCCCCTGAGATGCTTTCTGAAGATGCAGGTTCCTGGGCCTACCCTCAGCTCCTGCACTACTATATCATGATGTCGGAGGCCCAATGCCTGCTGCCATGCTCTGAGCCCATCGTTAAGCCGGTGGGTTGAGCACTATGCTAAGGAGTTTGTGTGCTTGCTTGGCAAGTGAGAAAACTGATCCTTGGGTGGGTCAAACCACTTGCCTGACCTCACCTAGTTTCTGAGATAAAATTCACTTGGACACAGGCCATCTGACTGTAGGTCCTGTAGCTCTATTGCTTACACTAATGCTAATGCTGACCACTTCCTACAACAAGAAGAGTTTCAGGTAGCATTTACTGTTGACAGAGCTTTCTGTCCCTCCCAGTACAGCAGCCGTTCAGTCCCAAAGAAAAACACAGAGGTCTACATTAATTATAAACCAGTTGACCTATTAGCTCAGGCTTCTTATTAACTCTTATATCTTACATCTTAACCCATAATTCTTGTCTGTATTAGCCATGTGGCTTGGTACCTTTTATCAGTGAGGCATTCTCATCTTGCTTCTTCTTGGTCTGGATTTCAACTGCAGATTCGGCCTTTCCTCTTCACAGAATTCTCCTGTTCTGGTTGTCCCACCTCTGCTTCCTGCCTGGTCACGCTGCCTCTATTTCCTGCCTGGCTACTGACCAATCAGTGTTTTATTAAAATAATACAACAGACAAATCTTTACAAAGTACAAGACCATTGTCCCACGCAATTTACCAGGTACTTACTGTGTGTCAGCATTTATCTAGTACTTTACTGTATGCCAGAATTTACCCATACTGTATGTCAGAATTTGCCCAGCAACTACTGTGTGCCAGGGCTACCCCCAAGCAGCTTGCATTCCTCCCTCCCTCTAGAGGTAGATATTTGCCAACAGAGTGTGCATTCAGTGTGCCCCAGCTTCAGGATGCCAAACAGAGCAGAAGTTTGAACACAGGGCCCTCCCACCAGTGTTCCATAATTCCCTCCTCTTTGCTAGGCCTGGGGATCAGTTACTCTTTTTAAAGGGAAGTAACATTTACTAGGAATTCACTAAGACAAGCCCACAGTGCTTAACCAAATGTCCACAGGGTCTCTTCACTGATGCCAGCTCCTATACCCAAGCAGAACTGCTTCCACCTTGTAGGAAGGGACACTGAGGGTCGGAGAGGTCGAGTAGCCCAGGCAGGCAGGCATGAGCTTCAGCAGTAGCAAAGTTGGCTGATTTTCAGGTCATTGCCCAGAAGGACAAGCCCCTGCCCAACTTCCACCCAGAGAAGGACACCAAGGGTTAGCTAAGCACAGAGAGAAAGGAGTTATGACTCGGAGTTTTCTGGCCAACAATGCCCAGTGGCCATGTAAGGTTTGAGGCAGGAGCCACTGGCTAACAGACAAGAATCTTAGTGTATCCTGAAAAGCTGTTTTTGTGTGTTGGGGGTGGGGGTATGTTCTTATGTACCTGCATGTGTGGATACACATGAAGGCTAGAGGTGAACCTCAGATGTCATTCTTCTAGTATCATATACCTTGTTATTTGAAGGATAATCTCTTATTGCCTTAAAGCTCAATTCAGCTGGGGTGGCTGGCCAGTGAGCCTCAGAGATCCTCCAGTTTCCACCCTCACAAGTACCATACCTGGCTTTTGCTTTGTTTTGTTGTTTGGTTGGTTGGTTGATGTGGAATTCCCCTCTGTAGGCTGTGAATATCATTGGTGAATAAGGAAACTGTCTTGGCCTGTTGATAGGGTAGAACAGATCGAGGTGGGGAAAAACTACACTGAATGCTGGGAGAAAGGAGGCAGAGTCAGAGACAAGCCATGGAGCCACTGCCAGACACGCTGAAACTTTGCTGGTAGGCCACGACCTCATGGTGATGCACAGATTAATAGAAATTAAGATGTAAGATTTAGCTAATAAAAAGCTAGAACCAATGGGCCAAGGAGTGATTTAATTGATACAATTTCTGTGTGGTTACTTCGGGAATTTGGGCAGCCAGGCTATGGGGAAACAAACAAGTGAGCTCATACAAAAGTTGGTTTTGCTTTTTTGTGACAGAGTTTCTCTATGTAGCTCTGGATATCTTGAATCTCTCTTTGTAGATCAGGCTGGCTTTGAACTCACAGAGATCCACCTGCCTCTGCCTCTTGAGTGCTGAGCTTAAAGACATATGCCATCGCCGCCTGACTCACACCTGGATTTTTAGTGTGGCTTCAGAGGATCAAATTCAGTTCATCTTGTTTGTTTGTCAAGCACTTTTCTGAGCGGGCCATCTCCCCAGCCCCACAAAGGTGATTCCTGTATCCCTGTGACTGTGCAAGGCCCAGAGCACCAGTCTCACTTGTGCTCAGACGCTGCGGCTGCTGTTGGTTCCCATCACTGATGCGTCCTCCAAGACCCTCCAGGCAGGCACACATCCCCTGGAGTGTGGATCAGTGGCTGGCAATGACATGCCCCTCCTGGCTTCTCCTGGTTATATCTCCTATGTTCTGGGTTCAGGGCACTGACCATTGGCCTGCGCCGGTCTCTGGACCGTGATGTGGTCTCCATCCTCACGCTGCTTTGATAGCATGCCCCTCAGCTTCTACATGTCTGTAGAAGCCACAAGGGTCACTTACTGCTTGCTTCCAGACAGTACCATATGCAGGACTTCACGACCGTCTTCCTGAGCCTCCAGTTGTGCAATCAAGGAAACCGAGGCTCATAGAAGCGGAAAGATTTTCCTGAGGTCATGCCACCTCGAGTATTCAGTAGGAGCAATGTTTTAGCCTCTTCTCACTTTCCTTCCCTCAGCTCCTGCTGACACCTGGCTGGGACCCTTTCTAAATTCTCCTAAGGTCCTTTGGGTGCACAATCGACCAATCCTGAAGCTTCATCCACCCTGGATTCTCCTCACGTGCGGTGATGAATGCCGTTACTATACGAGTCACTTTGAGTTGTGGTTTTAATTTGGATCCCGAGCATCCTGATAAATACAAGGTCGCAATCACTTACAGAACTGATGTGGGCCGTGAGAGGTCATCAATGATGCAGACACAAAGCCAAGAAGCAACAGAAACACCACGTGATTCCCACACTCATCTGATTGCCACTCCCTGTCCAGTTCTCATGTCCCAGCTCAGAAGCCATGATTCACTCCTCCCACCCAGCCTCAACCTCTCATGCTAAGGATCAGGGCCACCCTTGGCACACGGAGAAACTGGTGCTCAGAGCGATGAGGTCCCTGAGCTGAGAAGACTCAGACATGGAAGGGCAGAGCCCAGCAGCCTCCAGGGATTCCTGAGACCAAGCTCTTTGAGAGCATTTTCCAGCACCCGGGTCCTGCTCCACACGGCAGGGCTCAGTCTATCACCACGTTGCTTTCCATCTTCCTGTCTCTGCTCTGGGTTATGAAAACCTGGCTTTGTCACCACATTCCCTTTGCCAGCAGCTTGGTGACAGAAGTTGTCAATAGTGGAGGCAGGAACGAAAGGGCAAGTGCCCAGAAGTAGATTTGGGATTCAGACCTGATCTTCAACATAGGCTTTTCCACTTAGGGCCACCGTCTCCCAAGTTGCTCCCACAAGACCCTTGCAGCCGCTTTTGGTTTATTGGTGGCAGGTGTGTTCCTGGGATGACCATGTCTCCCAAAGAAACCCTAAAATTGGGCTCTGGGTAGGTGTCGTCTCTGGAAGTTTTTGCTTCTTCTCTGCTCATTCTCTCAGTCTAGTATTCACAAGCATGATGTATTTGCTCCCTCTGAACCCTTCGGCATCCAGGTCCTTAATGAGTTTGACAGTAAACCACTTCAAATTAAAACTTCCATGTTTAAGCTTCCAAAGTGGTTTCCATGTCCTGCCTGTACAGAGTTGACCCCAGAGCCATCCCAGGGGACAGACCCTTGACATTGATCTGTCACAGCCTTGGACTGGAGCCCAGGGGAGTCCTTTGTAGCAGGAAGTGGGATGCTGGTCATACACAGTACTCAGTAGGGTCACAATTAATCACATCCTCATGGGTGGCGGATGACAATAAATGGCCAACTAAAGTAAGTGCACTGGAGTAAAGGGTCCTTAGACAGGGCCAAAAGGTGGTGACATAACTTTACAACATCTGGCATGAGACAGACTCTCCCAAGTGCCCAGAAAGACACAATGACCTCAGCTCCACCCGCTTCCTACTTAGACTGCCATGTAAGAACCAAAGATCCCCTGACAGCTGGAAAGAACTTACTTGTGGGCTGGAGAGATGGCTCAGAGGTTAAGAGCATTGCCTGCTCTTCTAAAGGTCCTGAGTTCAATTCCCAGCAACCACATGGTGGCTCACAACCATCTGTAATGAGGTCTGGTGCCATCTTCTGGCCTGCAGGCATACACAGGCAAAATATTGTATACATAATAAATAAATAATTTTTTTTTAAAAAAAAGAACTTACTTGTTCTTCCACCATGTGGATTACAGAATGCAGTGTCAATTACTCACTCATCCCTTCGTGAGGAATCCACTATTGTAGACAGCAAGACACAAGTTTCCAGACCACATTCCCAGGCCAGTGCAGGCTCCTCCCCCAGGGGGATAGCAGCACATAAAGAACAGTATGACAATGGTCTATCAGCTATGCATAAGATGGAGTGATCGCTGACCGCAAGTGTGGAGCTAAGAAAGGTGCACCTGATCTCCTACACTCAAAAAAGAGAGAATAATACGAGGGAGAGATGGGAGGCTGACAAAGGGTCTGCCAGGCTCCTGGGAAGGTGCATCCCTGACCTGCCCAGAAAAGGAGTGAGTGAATTCCCAAAAGGAGATGCCCTCCATGTCTTTGTCCCCTGGAAGGATTCATCTTCCTCCTCTTGCCGAGACCCAAAATACCAAACTGCATCCAGAGAGACTTACTGTCATTAGGCAAGAGTGAGGTCAGCAGGGCTAATAGTAGCTACATCTACAAACACAGTCACAGCAGCGGCCGAGGGCTGGAATGGGGCCCTCGAGGATTGGGGTTCTCAGGCCCTGATACGGAAGCCTGGCTTCAGCCACTGCAGTCAGCACTTTGCCCTGGACTCTTGATTCTTAGGTTGCTATAAATCAGATGCTCACCCAAACACAGATCTTTGGGACCCAGGGAAATGCAGCAGATTGGGAAGGCCAACCATCCCTCTCGAGATAGCAGGTGTATCTCCAATAAAGCCCACAAAGAATTCCTGTGGCCTCCTATTGTGAGAAATTTCTCCCTGGGGTGAGGGAGGTCTAAGCAACTTCCACCCTTTCCCCATACAGTCCCAACAGCAAACCAAAGTTTACTTCCTCCTGGGCCACCAATGGGCTCATCAAGCTCACTTACAAAGAACAGGTGGACAAGGAACGTGGCTGACCCCAAAGAAGCTACACTAGAAGGCTGGCATCCAGCATGGGGAAGACTTCCCTTAACTATATAGATGAATCCTCTTTCCCATAGTCTTCCATACGACCATATATGCCGCCCCTTCTTGATACCCATGCAGCTAGGGCAGAATTCATACAACTTGCTGGGAGCAACGGCTGGTACTCAGGGAAGGATCCAGTGACCCTCCCTGCCCTTCCTTCTAAGGGGGGGATGCCAACAGTCAACACCCTATGTGATGCTCTTTGACTTTTGATGACCATAGATGCTGTGCTCAGAGGATAGTGCTAAACTTTCCCATCCCACGTCCTCGGGACCCATGGGTCTCCAGAGCAAGCGAGGTGAAGGACAGAAAATTGTGAGCCCACAGATGGGGATGACAGTTAAGTGTTGCTGTGGTCCACATCACAAGAGTCCAGGGCAAGTGACTAGGAACCTCATCTCTCTTACTGCAAGGCATTCTCCCATCTTATCACCAAGCCTCATAGAGAAAGCAAACCCACCCTACAGTTATGTACTAGAAATCAATGTGCTTTTCTGAGATTCAGTGATAATGAAAGAAGAATAGGCTGGCTTCTTCTAGATAACATCCTGACAGGATGCCACAAGTCCCCACGCAGGCGATCTATCAGTCACATTGATGGCCCCATTCAGAAGCCCCTGTACTAACCACATCTCCCCAGTCGCTCAACACAACACTCTTTTGATTTTTGTCAAGATCACAGTGCCTCTCTGTCACCCTGCATGGGGAGGAGGGTCCCATCCCATATCACTGAATAGTGATGTGTGGTGCCGACTAGAAGAGAAATTCCCCAGGTGAACAAGCTGGCTTCCAACTTCCAGGGACTCCTCACGTCCCAAAGTCAGCCTGGTCACTGGTGTGGTGCCAGGAAAACAGAGAGCTTACCTGCCAATCACTTCGTTGCTTACAGCCTGCCTTTCACTGCGCTGAAGTCAGGCATAGCCCTGAGCAAAGTAGGCAGCAGACCCTCAGAAAACAGCCACTGCAGTTACCCAGTCCAGTGCCTAGTTCCATCTGAACCTCTTTCTGTTCTCTGTCCGGCTGCCTCTCCTCCCGGCCAGCCTCTGTGCCTGGCACACGGTGGGTGCTTGAGGGTGCACACTCTCCCTGCTGTGCTCAGCCTGCCATGTCTCAGACACCACCCTACTCCACAGCCAACCCCTCCCCTGCCCAGAGTGCAGAAGCCACATTCTGACCTCTGTGTCTCAGTTTGACTCCTCTGCATCCTGCAGAGGGCCCTGCTGTGCTGCTGACTAGGCGCCACCCATGACTTAATGCCCCCTGTCTGACGCCTGTGATCTGACAGCATTGTCTATTCATCTGGATATGCCAGGCTAACTGGCCACAGGGCTCCAACCAACACACACTTGGACTTTACCCAGGGCTCTACCTGCAGTTGGGTCTCTCACTGGCCTCCGCCCCACCCCTATGCCCCAGGTTCCTTCCTCCCAAGAGAAGGCAAAGGATGAGGAGAGAGACAGGCTCAGTCAGGGCTCACCAGCGCTTGAGCCTCCTGACTCCCTAGTTTTTCTGGTCTGAGATGAAACTGTTCTGAGGGAACAGAAATCTATAGAAGAGAACAGCCACACAACCCTGGCCCAGACTTCAGAGATCTAAAGCAAAACACTGACACACAGCTGTTCACAACTGCAGCATGTGCAAGAAAACATAGAGCAATAAACTGGCAGAAAGGAAAGATTTGCACACTAAAAAGCCTAGACTTGGCGGACTCAATTAAAGGGAAGACCCAAACACACATGCAGAGAGACATACCTCACAGTCACACTCTGCCGACTCCCCATTATCGCGGCTCTCTCCAACCAATCTGCATGCTTACTGTAGCCCCAACAATGGCCCAGAAAGCTTGGTTTTGTTTTACTTAGAAATTGACAGAGCGACCCTAAAATTTATGTGGAAATGCAAGCAATTTTGAAAAAGAACAAAGTCAGGGGAGTAATGCTACCCAATTTTAAAACATATCATTAAACCACACTAATCAAGACAGCTCAGCGTTGATGCAGACAGGGGGGTAGAACCAATGCAAGAGCTGCAGTCCAGGCAAGCTGTGTGTTTATGCCAATTGGTTCTCAGCAAGCACTCACCCAGGGCAATGGCGGTGGTAGGGCACAAAAAATAAGTGCAAATGAAGCCAGGACTCTTGTGTAAGAGGAAACCATAAAATGTCTAGAAAAAAATAGAGGAGTCAATTTTCATGATCTTGTGCCAGGCAGAGTTCTTACAAATGTAATTAAAAGCATGATACATGACCAACAAAAAAGCATTAATGACCCTGTTGAAACTAAGACTTTTTACTGCTGATAAATGATTCTCTTCTTTTTATTTTTTTAATTAATTAAAACTTTTAATTTATTTTACATCCTGATATCTGTTTCCCCTCCCTCCTCTCCTCCTGTTCCCTCCCTCTGACTCACCTCTGCCCAGCCCACCCACACCTTCCCTCTACCGGACCCCATCCACTCCTCCTCTGTCTCTGGAAATTAAAACTTTTTGTTCAGAGCCTGGGGCTCTATCCCAGTAGCAGAATGCTTGTTCTGCATGGCCAAGATCCTGGTTTAATACCCAGCACCCTGTGTGATGCTTAATACTGATTGTCAACTTGACAGGATCTAGAAACATCTTGGAGACAAGTCTGTGGGTGTGGCCATGAGGAAGTTTCTGGATTAGGTGAACTGAAGTGAGAAGACCCACCCTGAACATGAGTGGCACTGTTCTATGGGCTGAGGTCCCAGATGGAATAAGAAGGAGAAAGCAAATTGGACACCAGCATTCATCTGTCTCTGCCTCCTGACGATGAATGCAAGGTGACAGCACCAGCTGCCATCAGTTCCTTCCATCAGGGTGGACTCTACCCTTAAACTATGGAGCCAGAAAATAGCCGTCTGTGAGGGTTACCTTTAATGGACAATCTTGACACAACTTATATTGGCCAAGAAGAGAAGCTAAAAATATGAAATGGAAAAAAAAAAGCATATTCAACAAATGGTTCTGGCTTAACTAGATATCAACATGTAGAAGAATGCAAATATATCCATATCTATTGCCATACACAAAACTCAAGTCTAAATGGATCAAAGACCGCAACATAAAACCTACCACACTGAACTTCATAAGAGAGAAAGTGGGAAGTACACTTGAATACATTGGCACAGGAGACCACTTCCTAAACATAACCCCAGCAGCACAGACACTGAGATCAACAATTAATAAATGGGGCCTCCTGAAACTGAAAAGCTTCTGTAAAGCAAAGGACATGGTCAACAAGACAAAACGGCAGCCTACAGAATGGGAAAAGATCTTCACCAACCCCACATCGGATTGAGGACTGATCTCCAAATATACAAAGAACTTAAGAAACTTGACATCAAAAGAACAAATAATCCAAATAAAAAATGGGATACAGACCTAAACAGACGAATCTCAACGCATTGAAAGACACTTAAGGAAATGCTCAACATCCTTAGCCATCAGAGAAATCCAAATCAAAACAATTCTGAGAGTCCATCTTATACTTGTCAGAATAACCAAGGTCAAAAACATTAACAACAGCTTATGCTGAAGAGGATGTGGGAACACTCCTCCATTGCTGGTGGGAATGCAAATTGGTATAGCCATTTTGGAAATGAGCATGGCGATTTCTCAGAAAATTAGGAAACAATCTGCCTCAAAACCTAGCAATACCACTGTTGGGTATATACCCAAAGGATGCTTAATCTGACCACAAGGACATGTGCTCAGCTATGTTCATAGCAGCATTGTTTGTCATAGCCAGAACCTGGAAACAATCTAAATGCCCCTCAATTGAGGAATGGATGGAAAAAAAATTGATACATTTGCACAATGAGGTACTACACAGTGGTAAAAAATAATGACATCTTTGCAGGCAAATGGATGGATCTAGAAAAAACATAGAGTGAGGTGACCCAGACCCAGAAAGATAAATATAATATTACTCACGTATAAGTGGCTTTTAGACATAAAACAAAGAAAAACCAGCCTACAATTCACAATCCCAGAGAACCTAGACAACAATGAGGACCCTAAGAGAGACATACATGGATCTAATCTACATAGGAAGGAGAAAAAGACAAGATCTCCTGAGTAAATTGGGAGCATGGGGATCGTGGGAGAGGGTAGAAGGAAAAAGGGGAGGAAGGGAGGGAGTGGAGAAAATGTATAGCTCAATAGAAACAATAAAAAAACATAGAATTGTATCAATTTGTGTAGAAAGTGGATTAGACAGAAATCCACTGCCCAGAAATTAAGGAAAACTAAACTCAGCTCCTAGAAATCTGGGAATCAGGGTAGATTTTTCTTCACTTAGTCTAAATAGTTTACAAAAGGAAAGAGTTTACAGCTAACATCAGTGAGGTTCAGATGAGGAATAAGTCAAGTACGGTCTGGGGCACCTTGACTATACCTGTCCGCACTAAAGTCTTTACCAGTACAATGAGACAAAAACACATGGAGTATGATGCTCAGAAAGGAAGGGGTAAAACTGTCCTTGCTCAGAGGTGGCATCATGGCCTAGAAAATCTCCCCCAAAAAATGCAAAAAAAAAATCCTTCTAGAACTAGGAAGTAAGTATGACAAAGTCACAGGATACAAGGTTGCTATCAGAAATCAATTATTTTCTGTATGCCAAGAATTAATAATGAATAACTGGGATTTTAAACATCAAATACACACACAGGCATATGTGTGTATACTTCAATATCATTTATAATAGTACCAAAAATAAAGTACTTAGATACAAACAGAACATGTATAGCAAGTGCATGTAGAAAAATACAAAACATGAAGAGAATTTTCTGTTATCTAAGTGGAAAAGACATTCCACATTCGTAGATTGAAAGATTCAGCTTGGTTAAGCACTGCTTTCTCCCAACTGGAGATATAGATTTCATGCTGCCCCAAAGTCCCTGTAAAATAGTTTGGAGAGATCGACCGACTGATTTTAAAATTTATGTGGAAGGGCAAAGGACCAAGAGTGGCCAACACATTGATGAAAAAGCCAGAAAGGAATTAAATGAGAGGGTAGGGATGAGCCAATTCCAAGACTGGCTATAAAGCTACAGTAATCAAGACAGCAAAGTTAGACACACAGATCAATGAACAGTACAGAGAGCCCAGAAATAGACACCCAAATATAGACCACACATTGTTGTTTTGTTTTAACAGAGGAGCAAGGCACTAACAGAGGAAAGATGGTCTTCTCAACAGACCCTGCTGGAATAACCAGACTCCAAAGAAAACATGACAAAAGATGGCTCGGTCCAAAGTTTAAATCTGTCACAGAAATTAATTAAAACTAAGCACAGAACTAAACGTCTAAGCCTAAAATGCAAACCTGTGAGTTTAAAAAGTAAATGTGGAAAAGGATTCCAGGTGACCTTGGATCTAGCAGTACATTTCTGAACACAACATTCAAAGCACATCAGGGGGAGGTGATGTAGGAGGTCCTTCTGTATATGTGTTGTTTTTATTGGTTAATGAATAAAGAAACTGCTTAGGCCTTTGACAGGGCAGAATAGAGCTAGGCAGGAAAGCTAAACTAAATGCTGGGAGAAAGAAAGCAGAGTCAGTGAGATGTCATGTAGCCACCAGAGGAGAAAGACATGAGCCGCCAGCTGGAACCTTGCCAGTAGGTCATGAGCCTCATGGTAAAATACAAAATAATAGGAATGGGTTAATTTAAGATATAAGAGCTAGCTAGCAATACGCTTAAGTGATTGGCCAAGCAGTGATTTAATTAATATAGTTTCTGAGTGATTATTTCTGGTCTGGGCAGTTAGGAAACAAACCAACAGTCTCCAACTACAAGAAGGGGTAAGTTGGAACCTATCAAACTGGGAACCTTCAGGCTGGGAACACAGCTCAGAGCAGAGCACTTGGCTGATATGTCCACAGCCCCAGATTCCATCCTCATCATTGAGAATAAACAAACAAAACTACTGTGCAAAAGACAATTTAAAAATAAAAATAATCTAGGCATGTTGGCACATGCCTTTAATCCCAGCACTTGGGAGGCAGAGGCAGAAGGATCTCTATGAGTTTGAGGCCAGCCTGGTCTACATAGTGAGTTCCAGGTCAGCCAGGACTTCACAGAGAAACTCTGTCTCTAAAAAAGAAAAAGGAAAAAGTATTAGTGCATATGTAATTACAGGTGCATGCATGCCACCACACTTCAGTGGAGGTCAGAGGTCAACTCCCAGGTCAGTTCGCTCCTGCTGCCTGCTGAGATCTGGGAGTCAAACTCAGGTCACCAAGCTTGGGCTCAAGTACCTCTCCCTTCTGAGACATTTCGTCTGTCCCCCTCCCAAAAAGACAATTAAAATGATCTGAGCAGACACTTCACCAGGTATGGATGACCAGCAAGCATGTGCAAACCTTTTTTTTTCTGCCAAGGGAGTTAAACTATCAGACCACAAGGTAGCCATACATACCTGTTACAAAGGCCAAAATGAACAGGTGGGCCAATAGGTGCCGTTCACTTGCTCTGGTGAATGCAGCTGGACTTTTTGTTTGTTTGGGGTTTTTTGTTTTGTTTTGTTTGTTTGTTTGCAGAGTTGACTTGGAACCTCACTATAAGACTAGGTAGCCATGCTGTTATGGAGCAAATTTTTCAAGATTCAAGGACCCTTAAGACCCAAGAAACTCCAAAGGGATACTCAGTAAAACTCAGGATATGGGCCAGGGGAGGTGGCACAAGCCTGAAATCCCAGAACTCAGGCAGCAGAGGCAGGCAGAACTCTGTGAGTTCCAGGCCAGCCAGAGCTACATAATAGAGATCATATTTAAAAAAAAAAAGACTCGGGATATTCTAAAGGGAGATTACTTAAGATTCAGGAAGTAAACAACTCAGAAGGCCCAGGAAGTCCCCAGAACTGAACAGGTGTGCAAGGGCTCCACTTTTCCAAACTTAGTATTTAAAGAGTGCTGAGAGTCACTCACAAACCAGTGGAGATGTCTGACAAAGACACTCCTGTAGGAAAAGTTTTCCTGTCCTGCCAATTAGTTCTGTCCTGCCAGCCAGCTCCCAAATAATCACACAGAGACTTAATATTAATTATAAGTGCTCAACCAATACTTAGGCTTGTTACTAACTAGCTCTTAACTTAACCCTTATTTCTTATTTATGCTCTACCACATGGCACTACCTTTTTTAAGCATGGTATGTTCATTTTGTTTCTCCCTGCATCTCCTGGTGACTCCCCATAATCACCTTCTTCTTCTCAGCATCCTCTCAGTTTGGCTTTCCTGCCTCATCTCCTCCTGCCTGGCTATTGGCCACTCAGCCTTTTATTAAACCAATCGAAAGGTGCCTTGACAAAGACACATCTTCACAGTGTACAAAAGGATTATTCCATAACACACTGCAACCTGCTAAGCTACTTGAACGTTGTGCAGTGTGCTCCGGGTTCCCAGCTTTTGTGAGCTGTCCCCCACGTTGAGGTGGGCTTTGGTGACACAACTGTCTTTGAGACATTTCTGCCTTAAGTTACCCCTCATTGGTATTCCTATAAGTAATCCCAATAAACCGCAATGGTTCTCCAATGGGACTTTGACAGTATCCATACTTTGATCTATTGTTGATCTCCTATCTGATATAAGTAGACATTTGCTTACATGTCCCAGGGAAAGAGTCACACAATATATGCTCAGAGGTGTTTGCCTGGCTGACCTAAAAACAGATGTCTGTACAAAAATATTCATAGAGATGTCTGTAGCCATTTTATTCAAAATTTCTCAGAGGGCAAGTCATTAAGATGGACAGTGAGGAACCCACACAATAATAAAAATATGAATTGCTGCAAAGCTCTATAAGAACAATGATGCATTTTAAACACATGTTACAAAGAGGAAGGAGCCTGTGTGAACGGTGTGTTCTCTAATTCTGTTTTCAAGACATTCTGGAACAGACACGATGGCAGAGGATAAACAGCCCGACTTCCTGATCAGACACACCTGCACATCTCAAAGGCTTGTCAGACTAACTAGTCCAGGATGCAGTGCCCCGAATTCACCTATGCACCTGTTCCTCTGCTGGCACCGTGTCCTTAGATGGCTCTGCTGTCATTTATTCAGCAACCCCTACTGGAAATGGGATATCTTCACCTGGACACTTCTCTCCCATTTACCCAGAGCACTCAGGGATGACAACCTTGGGTGAAATAAGTGTTATGAGGAAAACTGGGGTCCTCTCCCTTAGGGTTCTAGGTCTTGTCAACAAAGGAATTGAAGAATGGACTCAGAAGAAAGCTCAAGGACAGTTTTATTAGAGTTTTCAAGAAAACCCACAGAGCAAGCAAATTGTCGATCTCAGGAGCTGCCTGAAGGAGAAAGACAGAAATGAAGAAGGGAGAAAACTTTGTGTTTGAGTTAAATGAGGATGCTTCAGCAGTGGAAGTCAGCCACATGGAATTGGATGGAGGCTTCAAAAGAAAGAGGAAAGAAGTCCTACATGTCAGCAAAACCATGACAGGGAAAGAGAGAGAAAGAGGAAAAGGAATCGTTAGACTTTTCTGAATAAGGGCTGAGAAATGTGGACAGGCTTAATGTGACCTTGGCTCTGTAAACAGAGGCACCAGAGCAGATGCCTGGGAGAAAAGGACATTGTCTCACTAAGGGCTGATTACCCCTCTCTTCTCTTTAGCAGGACCTTTTTGGGGTTGAGCCCTTGGCCAGGTGATTGGCTGAGCCCAACAGGAACGCTAGATCTCCATCCTTAGGTAGATTGTATTCTTCTGGCTAGCAGGAGATATCTTTCCCTGAATGAGCCTTCGGTGCTGCTGGGATATGTGGGCGGTGTGGGCACCTGCTGCTATTAAAACTGTAACAGTGTGGCTTTGTTGGAGGAAGTGTGTCACTGTAGAGGCAGGCTTTGAGGCCTTACATGTGCTCAAGACACACCCAGTGTTTCAGGCCACTTCCTGTTACCTGTGAGTCAAGATGTAGAGTGCTCAGCTCCTTCTCCAGCCCCATGTCTGCCTGTGTGCCACCATGTCTCACCATGATGATAGTGGACTAAACCTCTGAAAATGTAAGCCACCCCAATTAAATGTTTTTCCTTTATAAGAGTTTCTGTGGTCAGGGTGTCTCTTCACAGCAATAGAAACCCTAACTAAGACACATGGCTTTGACCCCTCCTCACCTGCAGTCTCTGGGTATATCTGTGTTTTCATTCATTTTTTTTATGGGCCATAGCTTCAAAGGCCATCACATCCTTGTGATACCCCATAGTGTCCACAAAAATCCATCCTATGAAATATGTCCAGTGGTAGGAGAAGGGGACTGAGTGGCTGGGCCACTCTCATCTCTTGGCACCCCCTATTTCCAGTCATAGTCCATGACTGCTCAAGGTGACCAGAGGTGCCTTCCTTCAGAGTAGGATTTTCTCAGGGGTATAGATGCTCCACACACTGCCCAAGGCATCAGCTCTCCAGTTATGTCCTGGAATGCTTGCTCTCTGGGAGTGAAGTGGTTCCTTTTCCTTCTGAACACGCTTCTTACCCATGCTTGTCCCCACAGCACCGTGCACAGCTTCTTAGAGTAACTTGGAAAATGCTCGCGGGATTGTGCGGAGCTTGGAAAGAAAACGGAGGTTGTTTTGAAGAGTCGCATTAGACCATGAAAGAAACGTGTTTATAAATCAAAATCAACCGCCCAGACCCCAGAAAGCACAGCGCTTCAGTGAAGGGGCTGCAGGCTCTCTGTGAGTTTGGGTTTTGCTTTTTTTGTTTTTGTTTCTTCTCACGAATAGTTCTTATTTGCATGGCTATTTCATATGCATCCCTGTGTGTGGATGTTTATAAGAGCCAGATATGATTTGGGTAGAAAGGAGGAGAAGGAGGAAGGGAGAGTGAAAACAAGGCAGAGACAAGGAGACAACTGCAGAGGCAAGGGGAGGGAGGGGTAGAGAGAGGGATGGGTGGGGGAGGGAGGGAAGGAGGGAGGGAGGGAGGGTGGGGGAGGGAAGGAGGGAGAAATTGGAAGTCAAAATCAAGGAAGGTTGAGATGAGATGTACTTTGGGTTTTATGTTTTATTTTGTGTTTTGGTCATCACCCCAACCTCCCAGCCCCGTACTGGTTATTAGCCCTAAAGCATCCTACAAGCTAAACAAGTGCTCTGCTCCTAAGTTTCATCCTCAGTTCTAGCCTTTTTCCTTCCTTTCTTCCTTCCCTCCCCCGTTCTTTTCTCCTTTCTCCCCCTCTCTTTCCCTTCTCTCTTTCTGACATAAGTTCTCCCTGAATTGCCTCAGTCTTCCTTCCTCAACCTTCCCACTAGCTGGAATCAGAGGCCAGCACCACTAGGACCAGCTTGAGATGCAAATTTGAGAATTGCGAACATTTCGAAACATTGCGAAAAGAAGAGAAGCATAGGTCTGGGCAAGTCTCCTGAGGAAGCAAGGCTGGCAAGTCTGCAGATGGAGGAGCCAGAAGGAGGGAGCACGAGGGAGGCCTGGGGGAGAACAGGACATAAGAAGGTCTGAGTGTCTAGAAGGGAACAGAGCTCAGACAGAAGGGATGGAGAGACCATGCCAAGTGCCCGTGGGCCACGTGTCACTAAAGGTTGATCAAATGCCAAGGTTCTTGATGACCTTGCAGAGGGTAGTGGGGCATAAAGTGAAGAGGTTGGCGGGGGGAGATTAGAGGAGACAGAACGGTGATGCTTTTGTTTGGTTGGCAAAGGAAGCCAGGGGAGCCTTGGGGTTTGATATAGATTTGCTTGGATTGGAGAATTAGAGAACTAATGGTGTCTTTGGATACTAATGGGAATTATTCAGAGAGAAGGGAACGTTGACTGCAAGAGGGAACAGGATCCTGCTCCCAAGTGGCTTTGGATAAGGCCCCAGGGAATTCATGTGGGCAGAGGGTCTCAGCCCTTGAGAAATATCCCGAAGCATCTCCCAGGGATTCATCTGTGCACAAACTGATATCATGGACATCTTCATTGTGCTGTTCGTATCCTTCCAAGGGCAGCTTATGTTACTCAAAAATACATTATGGGCGCTCTCCCAAGTCTGAGCCTAGAGGCTAAACTCAATCATTTTAATGGTTGCTTAGTATGAGATGGTTCGGATGTGCCAACATTTAGGCAACTAATCTAAATGATGGACGTGCGGACGGGTCAGGTTTCAAGTCACTAGTAATACTGGATGAAGATCCTTGGGGAATTTTATACTCTTGAGTATTTCTGAATGATCGACTATTACAAGTCGAGGCAGACGTTCCTCACATTTTGAATTTGGAGAGAGTTTCCTCCTCCAAGGTTACCCTAATGAACATTCCATAAACAAGAGGCCAGAAAGGAAAGGGAATCTGGAGTAGGGGTGGCTAAACTGTGGACTTCTGATGGGAGACTTGGATAAAGCAGTTCTATCAGAAACACAATGATCTCACCATCACCACCACCCCTAGTGCTGGGAGGAGAGTCTCACCAAGCTGGGCTGGGCACAGGAGAGGCTGACAGGTGACAAGGAGGAGAGAGGCAAACAGAAGGGACAGGAGGACAGATGTGGGACCCTGCAGGGTGTGAAAGGGGCCCCAATTCAGTTGCTGGCAAGATGAGATAAACCATTTGCTTTGGGGTTGTAGGCAAGTGTTCACCCTGTCACTTCCTGGTCACAACAGGAAATGTGTCCTTGTGCAGATCTGAGGACATGATGAAAATAAGACTGGAACTGCTGGGACAGAAGGAGGTGGCTGCCTGGTGACAGTTACTTCCCTGTTTTATAAACAATGAACCCTTATTTTGTTGGAGATAACACTTTCTTCTGCTTTAAAATGTTACATTCCTGGCCCCTTTGCAGGCATTCACACGACAGTGTGTACCCAATGCGATGCAGAGCACTAGATAGCCCAACCCTAGGCCAAGGAGGCAGGAGCAGGCCATCCTGGAAAAGCCCAGTTGGGTTGAAGCCTGCTAGACTGGATGATGGATGAGCCACTCCTCGTATTGATCAGGGACAGGAGGCCCAGTGCAGAGTGGCTGTGGAATCCCAGAATGGTCCCCACACACCGAGGGTACAGGGGGATCAAAGGAGGACAGTGTGGTCCCAATCCTTTTAAAGGAAACCCCCTTTCCAGTGTGCAAGGAGGCTCGTTGTGACCTCCAACAGGTCAGCAGCATGACCTTGGAGGAGCCCCAATCACTCTCTGACCACGTTCCTATGCCTCGTGTTTAAGTAGGAGAGTTAATTTGTCTTGTATAGGACAACACTATTCAAGAGAGGGCCTGTCACTGTGAGTATTAGGCTTCAGGATGTTAATGGTCCCAACCAAAGTTGCAGGATGGCCACTTAGGGCTCTGCAGCCAGCAAAGCCCATGGTGTGGTGGGAGGGCTTAGACTAGGAGTCAGCAACCTTCCCACCCTGCTGTCTGGCTGCTCTGGAGAGCGCCTTCTGGGCCTTGGTCTCAAGTTATCTAATGCATGGCTCCAGAGGTTGGGGGCTCCTCTGTAATCAATAACACAAAGGATAATGAGTCATAGAACCCTCCAGGAAACATCTCCAGATCTGCTAGACACAGCTCCTGAGACAGCATCTGCCCACACAGGAAGTCAGTGGGAAAGCCCAGGGAGTTAACCGGGTCACTCACAGCAGGGTGGTCTCTGGTTGTGCAGGCTGTCCTGCCTGAGTCCAGCAATAGAGAGTGCTCCTTGCATTTTCTAAGTCTGCAAAGGCTCTGAACAGACAGGTACCTGCTGGGATGGGTTTTGGGAAAACCTGAGTCTTTCAATAATGAACTTTGTGACCACACAATAGTTGTTTAACCCCTCTGGGTCTCTGTAGTCTCGTCTATAATTGTGAAGGCATTGGACCAAGTGCCTATGAAGTTCCTTCCAGCTCAGCAGTACAGGACTCTGGAGTTGAGACAGTAGCAGCTACAACCTTATTGGGTGACAGCAAGATATAATGAAGGCATCCAGACACACTTGAGAGCTTGGTTTCACTTCAAGTGCTTGCTTTTCTTCTTCTTCTTCTTCTTCTTCTTCTTCTTCTTCTTCTTCTTCTTCTTCTTCTTCTTCTTCTTCTTCTTCTTCTTCTTCTCCTTCTTCTTTAAAAAAAAGGAATATCTTTTATTTAATCTTTTGAGAATTTCCTACCTGTAAACAACATGTCTCAACCATAGCCTCCTACAACTTCTTCCTCCAACTCCCCTCGGGTACCTCAACACACCCACTCCACCCTCTATTTATTTGTTTGTTTGTTTGTTTCCCCACTGAGTCCAGTTCCAACTTTCTGTTGGCGCCGGAAGAGATTGCTACATTTCTGCAGGGGGCTTCCCTTTAGCAGAGTGTTAGCAGAAGAAACATCTTGGGTCGGAGAAGAAGCAGATAGCTCTGCTAGGACACTCCAGTAAGGGAACAGAGCAGAACTCAGCTGTAGTCGCTCTCCAGGAGAGGAACAAGATCCCTATATCCTGCGGGGAGACCATCCCCTACCACACCCCAGCTTCAGGTAGCCTGGCTTCCGGATAGTCAGGACATCTTTCCTCCAGGGCTGAGCTGTCCCATTGCAGCTCCAACCCACAGAGCTGTCCTATTGCGGCTCTAAGTATATCCTGGCTTCCTGATAAGTCAGGATTTCCCACACCACTACTGTACCACATTCCCCTACACTGTGGAGCAGGTCTCAAACCTAATCTCGAAAGCAGTTGGTTGTTTGCATAACCTTCATGCCACTATTGCACCAGTGGGCACGTCTTGCCTGGCGGGTCAGCATTGTGGCATACCACTTAGTAAGGCTGTTGATGTCTTTCCTGCTCCCGCAGCCTGTATAGAACCTACCAGCTCTGTGCAAGCTGACCGGCAAAATGGAAATTTTCAGATTGGTTCCAGCTTGATTGATTTCTCTGTGTCCTAGAGACAAAGTATATTGTATCTTCACAACAGGATCTGACCATCTAGTTACAGTGATCAAACAAGAGCATTGGCAGGGGCCTGTGTTGTTGTTTGGGGACTTCTGGAGGCTTCCCTGGCCACCTACTGATAAGGAGGTATTACCCATCTGACATTGAGATTTTCACTTAATAGCCCATGTCTTCTGAGAGAAGTATTGGCCACTCATCCAGAACACCTGTGTTCAAACTCCTTCTCACACTTACATGTTTGGTAACCCATTTCCACACCATCTCTTCCCTTACCTCTTATTCCCATGACTGACCCTTGTTGTTAATGATGATGATGATGATGACGTTCTCCAGCCCAGAGGATGTCTGTGACTTTTGTCACCCAGAACCTTCACCTAGAACCTTCTCCCCTACTCTCAGCCTGCTCTGCTCAGGCATGGTTAACCCCTGGGTCCCCCAGATGGCCTAGGATTGTCTCATTACACTTAGCAGCCCCTCTCTAGCCATCCAGATGGGCTCAGGGATAGGATATGGCCGGTGGGAGTTGGTGTAGGATCGTCCCTGAGCCTTGAATTCCAGCAAGAGCAAACCCTCCCAGAACCATGCCACCCGCCCCGCCCCAAAGAGGAAGACAATTACCCTCCAAGGCAAGTCTGTTCATTGATTGACTTAACAACATATTAAACCAGGGAGGACAGACCTGAGCTGAGACTGTAATACGCCCACAGTGGGTGGGATCACACCCTAACCAGGACTGCTCAGGTGTACATTCTGCTTTCCGTCTACTTAAACCCATACCCTGAAAACAGACTTGGGGTTCACTGGATCCCTTCAACTGTTCCTTACCCTACTGAGGCCATACTGAGTAAAACTCCGTCTGTTTCTCAGAGTTCTCTGACTCTTTAACGGGCACACTGGGGATGGGCAGGGGAGTCTGGCCTGTTGGGGCATCCAGAATCTTAAAATCCCTGCTGACACCTCTGGTCCTTGGTCCCGAGCTGAGCCCAGCACAAAACTTTGCTGTCTCAGCCTCTTCTCCCATCCATGGGTCAGGTTCACATCCTGTTGGCCCTTTTCTTCCCATAGAAGCTGCTGGAACCACCCAGTAATGACACCTCCAAGGGCAAGGGCACATGAGCGTCAGACTCTAATGGACCAAGCAGCCCTGTCACCGCCAGACCCAGAGTAACGAGGGCTCTGGGAGACTGCTGAGTCAGCGCTGGCTTGCCTTTCTCAGAAAGAAGGCAGCTGGAGCTGGAACGCAACTGGGTCCCTTTAGAAAGGACCAGGCCGTGAAGTGGCAGCTGTCACACAGAACCCTTTAGTGTCAAAGCCTAACACAGAGGGATTTTCAAAGTGACCTTGTTCTGCTGATGTGCGGATTAAGCCCAGGGAGGGCAAGCGACTCTGCCCAGATTGCACAGTGGTGTGGAGAGAGTGCTGGATTCCCCCAAGGCTGAGCTCATTGCTCCCTTCCCCTTGCCAGCTTGGCCTCCAGGTCTTTGCTCGGAGGGCCCTTGACTTTCTCTCTGCCTTCCCAGTGGTTCCCAGTCTGTAGTGATATTTTGCTTGCAATCTAACAAATAAAGTTTGCCTGAAAATCAGAGTGCGGAGCTAAGTCACTAGTGAGCCATAGAGGCCCCGCACTCGGGAGACAGAGGCAGATGGTTCTCTGTGAGTTCAATGTCAACCTGGGCTACACAAGATTGGATCTATCTCAAAAGAGAAACAGAGTTCACACAAAGGTGATTCTAGCACTTGAAATCACATGCCCAGACCCCAGCCACTAAAGGAGCAAGGGACACAACATACTCCCCTCCACATCCTGTCGGCAGAGACAGGTTTCCACAGCCTCCAGCCACATCCACTACAATCCTCATCCACCCTTCCTGGTCCATATCTACCTGCTTCATTCCGTTGGTCCCACCATGTAAATGTCAGAGATTGTCTCCTGGAACCAGAAGCCATGGTGGCCACGTGCAGATGTTCTGTGGTGACCCAGTCCTGTTCTCCAAGGGGCTTATCTGGACACCAGCCATGGAGCAAGCAGTCTGCAGAAAGGGTTGTCTGCCTCAAGAATTGTAGCCATTGCAATATGGCTGGTTACAAAGAATCCTTTGCAGAGGCTGGTGAGCCTAGGATGAAGATCCCACGGTAGGGTTGCTGGGTACAGACAAAAACACGAGGCCATCAGTTAGCCATTTGGCTAAAACACCATGACTGTCATGATAATTTAATTAAACACTTACTTGGGTGGGTAATTGTGCGTGGAATTCAAGTGGGCAGACTTCCTGGAAAGAAGGGAAGCTAGAGGGCCCTGCTCTGCGGGCCCTGCTCCAGGTGAAGAGTGTGAAGGGAATCTGTACATGCCCCACGTACCCAAAAGATGGAGGTGACACACCTGAGCACACCAGCACGACTTCCGATAGCCTGTTACATTTGGGATATAAAATGTGTCCTGCAAAAGGCTCATGTGGACAATGGACAGGCAGCTCCAGCGCCAGGGAACTTGCTAGAGGCCTGGACTTGAAGATCATGCTACCTCTAGATCACCCAGGTTACCGTCAGTACTTGCCCGAGACTCGGGACACACAGTCAGGTCCCACACACTCTGGAGTCCGGGCCTCCACCTAACTCCACTCCCTCCACACTTGTCTCTTGAGCGACCTCCCTAGGCTTCCACCTTCCCAGATGCATCAGCACCCAGGTGGCAATGTGGCATGGTACACTGACTCTCTGGAGATGCTCTATAAATAGGCCTCCAGACCCCAGCCATTAAAGGAAGTCCCAGAGCAGCTAACATTTTCCTACCTGTAGTGTGGCCCTTTCCAGAGGGATCCCCAGGAACCCATTATTCATCCTTTGAGCCATTCCCCATGAGAACAATCTTCTACTGCTGCTGCCAAGCTTCCATACTAGACTCTGCCACCAGCTCTTAATATTGAGCCCATACTGCTTCCCCAGACCCTCCTCAGCCAGAGGTTTCTCTGTGGGTCAGACCTATCAGCATGCCTACCAAACTGTGTGGCAGGCAGCTCTGATGCCGGGGATCTGTGATGATGGTCCTCTGTAGCTATCCTCCATCCTCATCTACCTCCCATTCTCCCAGGATTCTTCCATCCCCACCTGCCAAGCTTCTACTCTACCAGGACAACGCCCACACCGAGACAGCCAAGGGTCATGATGGTGACAGGGACTGCAGAAACCCAGCTCACCCTCCACCCATAGATGGAAGCTTTGATGGAAGTGGCCATGCTGAGTCCTGTGGCTCAACAGCAGTTTAAAAACATGTCTGCCTCTATCAGGGTGGCATTGGTGACACAGAACCCTCCCACCAGGACCCTATTGAGGCTCAGGACTCAGCTCTGGGGAGGGCAGGGTGAGCCTCTTCCTCAGGAGCTGACTCTCTGGGGAAACAGACCCTGAGATGCAGGGTTACAGAAGTGATATACGTGCTGTTAGAGACCTACATGGCGTCACCATTCATGGGATGAGGGTGGGGTCCAGGTATCATCCTTTTCAAATATTCAGCCCTTCACAGAGTGGGCACAGACAGCCCTGGAAAACACAGGTGGACAGGACTTTGGGCAAATGGAACCCCCTTGGGTTTGTGGGTAACTGGAGGGTAGCTTGGGAGGACTTATCTCAGTTCCACAACTGTATCTGAAGAGACATCTGAAACAGTCACAGTCCCTGTGGATCGGGGTCCCTGAACCCTCTTGAACTTAGTGTCTCCTCTCTGGGTCAGCTCCTCAGCAGATGAGTGAAGGGAGGAGTGGAGATGGAATGGGAGCTACCCCTTTCTCCAAGAAGGGAACTGAGCAGAGGTGAGGCCAGAAGCAAGAACCACCACATCAGCAACTCACAGCAAGCACAGGGGTCCAGGACATCACATTCCTCTGGAGAAAGAAGATGCCGATACCAGCAAGATGTCAGCCAGAGGCACAGGGCACATACGTCTTGTCTTGGTGGCGATTCTGTTTCCTTCATGGCCTGTGCTCCACCTGTGCTCCTCCACTTGTTAACACGCGATTCCTTGAAGGCTCTCTGGTAGTCACTTCATGTCTCCAAAGCGTCATTTTTACAGGAAGATCGATTCCAAGAAGGCCCTTAAATCTGTGCAATGTAGAGCCACTAACTAGTGCTAAGTGCCCCATCATTCCCAGAGGAGTCTTTGCCTGATGCCCAGACATGATAAAACTCTGCCCGTCTACCCCGTGGGGAGCCCTGGCTCCATACTCTCCGCAAGAGCCCTAAGCCCCTTCCAGGTATTTCTCTGTTTGAAATTCAAGTTCATTTCGGAGACTAAAAGGTCAAGGGATGGAAGGTCAGCCCAGGTGTGTTCAATAGAGGAGACGCTGCCCCCAAGTCACCCCCCTGAAAAAGGGTTCCTTAAAGTGTGACTGTGCTAGGATACTGCGCACCCCAGGGCCTCTGGTGGTGTGACTCAGTTGTCCTCATAAGCACGTGGGTAGCATGAGCAAGGAAGGTGGGGTTGTCACCATATGCTACAGGTCTCTGTTAGTAAAGACAAGCCAGGAGGGGTCTTTCTGGAGGAAGAGCTCCAGGGGACAGCAAGAGGGAAAGGACCGAGTCACTCACTCTAAGATGAGTAGTGGAGAGAGAATCCCACAACTCAGAAGTGCTGATGGAGAATGACTGCCAAGGCCCCACCTTAGAACAATGTCCTCAGCAAGTGCAATGACATCAGCCCGTCCCCTGGGGTGTCATCCTTGCCTAGCTCTACACTGGTACTTGGATGTATTACTTCATTTAAGTTCCATAAACTCTATCAGTTAGTGGGTGTCGTGGTCGGCTTCAGTAGTCACCTCGTCACATGCCTAGAGTCATCTGTGACGAGGGAACCTCAGCTGAAGAATTGTCCAGATCTGATTGCCCCATGGCCACGTATTGTCCTGTGGCACTGCACTGATGGCTTATTGATGTAGGAGGGCCCAGCCCACTGTGGGCGGCCCCATGCCTCGGCAGGTGAACCTGGGCTATGTAAGCAGCTGAGCAAGCCAGGGGGAAGAGAGCCAGGCAGCAGCTTCTCTTCATGGTTCCTGCCTCTGTTTCTGCTTCAGTCCTTCCTCGATGTCCTTCCTCGATGATAGACAGCTATCTGAAAGTGTAAGATTAAATAAACCCTTTCTTTGCCAAGTTGCTTTTGGTCATGGCTTAGCTTGGCAACAGAAACTACACTAGAACAATGAACTACAGTGGAACTACAACTATTTCACAGGCAGACAGTCTGAGACTCTGAAACGGGACATTCTTTGCCCTGCAATATCCAAGTTACAATTCAAACCAAGTCTCTTCGATGACATTGTCCTTGACCGTCACAACTGTGACTCCCTCAGACTGGTCTTGACCACCCCCCAGGATGGAGAACCCAGCACCTCTCATGGCAACCGAGGCTCACTGCCCATCTCAGGCAGCTTTGACCAGTGGGAAGTCCCTCCTTCCATGGGCCATAATAGAGATATCTAGTTCTAAAGGAGTCCGTACTTTTCAGTGGGGAAATCAACAGCATATTGGGAATTGGGGTTCGGATGAGTTGAGGCTACATATTGATTTGGGAAGGATTGACTGAGAACAATATTACATCTGCAGCTTGGGGATGAAGTCTGTCCCTCTGCGGTGGCTTGCAGGAGAATGTCCACCATAGGTCCAGATGTTTGAGTGCTTAGTCTCTAGTTAGTGAGTTAGTGGCACTATTTGGGGAGGTTTAGGAGGTATAGCCTTGCTAAAGGAAGTCTGTCACTGGGGGTGGGCTTTGAGGTTTCAAAGCCTCAAGCCATTCCCAATGTGCTCTCTTCTGTTTCCTGTTTGCAGTCCAAGATGTGATCCTTTAGCTTCCTGTTGCCCCTGCTTGCCACTTTTACTCTGCCATCACAGATTCTAACCCTCTGGAGCAGGAAGGGCAAACAAACCCTTTCTTCTGTAAGCTGCCTCAGTAGGAGTGTTTCACCACGACAATAGAAAAGTAACTAATACACACTCCTAGATTTTTCTCTACAGTCCCTAGTTTTGCCACAGTCTGTAAATACTTTCCTGTTCTCTAGCCATGTAGAGAAACACGGCTATCTGCTGTGCTGACTTTGCAGCCTCCAACCTTCCAAAGCAACCTTAGTTCTGTTAACTCACAGATGGTGTTGGGTGCTCAACACAGACAATCGCTTTCCCGGATGCTGCATGTTTGGTCTCTGTCTTTCTGATATGGATGCATTTACTATTTTTCCACTTCTTTAAAATGGCATCTTTAAACTTATTCTACATGTATAGATGTTTTGCCTGAATCTGTGTCTATGCACCACACACCTCCCTGGTGCCCATGGAGGCCAAAAGAGAGCATCAGGTCCCCTGGAACTAGAGTCACAGATGGTTGTGAGCTGCCATAAGGGTGCAGGGAATTGATCCTGAGGCCTCTGGAAGAGCAGCCATTGTTCTTAACTGCTGAGCCATCTCTCCAGCCCCTATTTTTCACTTCTTCTAGCACAAGCTAGAGCTTTAAGCACAATGTTGAAGAGAAGTAGAGACACCAAAAGCTGGGACGAAGCTCAGTGGTGGGATATGTACAAGGCCCTGGTTTTGATCCTTAGAACCCACTGTGGGGAAAGTAGAGTGGAAAAAGCATCTATTCTTATCTTTTTCCTGATTGTTAAAAGTATTCTATTTTTATTTTTAGTTGTGTTTTAATGGGGGAGGTGATGTCATATGAGTGTGGGTGCCTGCCAATACCAGGAGAGGGCATTAGGTCCCCTGGAGATGGAATTACAGGCAGTTGGGAGCTATTGTGGGTGCTAGGAACTGAACACTGGTCCTCTGAAGCAGTCAGAGCTGCTGAGCTGTCTCTCCAGTCATTTGTCCTGGGTTTTCTGGAATAGTAAGAGATATGCAGCTGCTGATACAGTCTGTGGTGCTCCTTACCAGTTCCTTAGCTGCTGGCAGAATCTCTCTCCCCTTCCCGGTTTGTTGGGAGCTTTTATGAGGAATCTGAATGATAAGTCACCACACGTTAACAATGTAGCCACAGCCCTTCCCAGTGTGTATCTGTGGCCTGCCCTTTGGACGAGGGTTTTGCTGCTTCTCTCTCAGGAGGCAAGAAGACCTCATTTCCCAACTCTTAAGCCTGACTTGGCCCTGTGATTTGCTTTGGCCCATAAAGCGAGGCAATGTGCCAGTTCTCAGTCGTTTAAAAATATGTTCAATAGTTGCCTGGAGTATGGTAATTGAATAAAAATGATTGGCATAAAGTAGGAAGTGTATACAAGCACAAATCCCTAGGACACAGCATGGTGCATCCCACAGGACCACATGTGAGGCACAAGGGTGGGTCAGGAGGAGACAGTGGTGACAGGGCATTGGCTCTGAGCCCGTACTAGGGTTTTCATGGAGAGGACTGGGCAAAGCGGGTAGCTATGATGAGTGAGCTTAGAGACAGAGAAAGTGTAATGTGTTTTCCTTAGAGGGTTGGTCCCTGGACACCTGAAACCCAGCCTTGGTGAGAGGGATTGGGATGCGAGAAATTTTGGCTTGATGGGTGAGAGTCAGATAAAGGACACCACTGGGTCTGGGTTCTAGGCTGGTTGTTTTATGCATCCAAGGTGGAGAGTTATGTGCTGTTTCTGACTTAGCCAACCCTGGGAGGAGCTGTACCCCCAGGACAGAGTTCCTGAAATCTAGAGCATCAAGAATATAGAAAACACAGGGCTCAGTGGCAGAGCACTTGCCTTGCATGCAGGAGGTTCTAGGTTCAATTGCCAACCCTGCGGCGGGGTGGGGGTGGGGGGAGAGGCAGGGAAGCACAGACTGGAGAGATGACTCAGCGATAAGGCACTTGCCCTGCAAGCCAGAGGAGGATTTTAAATTCCAAGAACCTGTAATCCCAGCACTCCTACAAGACAGGAGAGGCAGACACAGGAGAACCCCTGGAAGCTCCTGGGCCAGGCTGGAGTACACAACAGCAGACAACAAAGGGACTTTGCCTCAAATGAGGTGGAAGGATGTCCTTTAATCCCCACATGCAGGCCATCGTGCATGTACACACACATGCATGCATGCACACATGCACGCATGCACGCACACACATGCACACTATAGAAATTGCAGACTGTGCCATTGGCTTCAGTGCCACTATTTCTCCATGAAAACAAAGCTTTGAGAAGATGGTAGAGGAGATTTTTAGAGACAAGGGCATACATTGCCTTAAGCATCATAGACAACCTATTGTGTTTGAAAGAGTAACAAATAGAAATATAAGGAGTTCTTGGAGGTCAACCCACCCCTAGGTTTTCCATTTATATGGCATTAGCCAAGAAAATAGAAGAGACACAGTGGAGGTCTCTAACAATAGCTCAGCATGATCAGGATGCATGTTACAATAAGAGTTTTACAGAAACATGCCGTTGTGTTCGTCTGGTCGAGGCAGCAGACTCTGCCACCTCAGTAGCATGCGCTACCTGATCTTGTGACGTCTACCTGAGGGTTAGTACTCGCCTCTCACTGACGGAAGGAGTGGCTGTTGTAGGTCTTGTTGGAGATTTGAGGTAGGATATCCCAGGGGTGGGGGGGACCTTGGGGAGAGAGACTGAAGAAGTGGGTAATCTTTTTCCTGGGGGTGGAAAAAGAGTTCGGTGCTATCTGGCAGACATCCCACAGGGGGAGCAAGAATCTTCGCCCACCTTTCAGTTGGTACAGATTACAGTAACCTCTAACAGACTCACTTGAGTGTGGGAGTATAGGGGTGGACTTCTGGGCGCAGAGGAAGCAATACATCAGAATCCTGGATGAAGCAGATGGCGAGCAGAGAAGCAGAATCCCATCCCTAATAGGAAAGAAAGAAAACCAAAAATGCCCCAGTCCTGTTAGGGCATCTGGGGAAGCTGTCTGTGGACTTGGCTGGCAGGGGTGGGGGTGGGGAGTGGTTCAAGACATCGCAGATGGTGAAGTTGGGATGATGTCATGGGCTCCTAAGCCAGGGCAGTGTTATCTGAAACAAGAGACTTAAGGAATTTTTTTTTTTTGAGACAGGGTCTCACTGTGTCGTTCTAGCTAGCCTAGAACTCACAGATATCCTCCTGCCTCTGCTTCAAGACTTCTATGATTAAAGGAGGCATTCACCACCATGCCTGATTTAAGAAATCCATTTTGAGTGGACACCCATTCAGGTTACTGTAGGTCTCAGGGTTTGCCACATTTGGATAAAACAATGACTTATGTGGAGGATTTGAGACCATAGGTTATAAACTACTGAAAATGCCTGGTGTGGTGGTTCACATCTGTGAGAGACTGAGGCAGGAGGATTGTCATGTATTTGAGGCCTATCTGAGTTCCATAGTGAGTTCTCTACCAGCCTGGGCTAGGGAATAAGACTGGCTCAAAAATCGAAACTAAGTAATCGCATTAAGTAAAAGAATGAAACAATGACAACAATGAGACCTACAGTTGACAGCTGCACTTGACACTTTTGTTTGGATGGAAGCCTGGCAGCTGCAGGACCTGGACCTATGGGGAGCAGACCCCCCCCCACCCCCGGTGACATATGCGTCATCCTTGAGTCATCTTGAGATGGGGGAAAGGAAGATTGCAATGTGTATGGCAGGTTAAGGTCCGGCCCAGGACAAACTCTGGGCTCGGGAGTTTGTAAAGAAGTTACTTAAAAGGTTATGTCTCTCAATTAAACAGGTGATCCAACGGAGCCCATCAGGAAGAATGAAGTTCTATGGCATAAGAGCCTGCTAGCACATGTTTGGGGAGGTAAGCATACGTCTCGGATTCCACCAGCAGCGTCTCTGCTCCTTAGGAGGCAAGGAACATTACCTTAAGATCCAGCATGGTGACATCAGGAAACACCAAAGGAAATGGAAGTGATTTTGATTTATATTTTGAGAACCCATGAGGCATTTCATTCCCAGATTGTTTTTTTACCTTGAAGGAGTCAATTTTTAAGCAATGGCCCAATGGTTTCTAATATATTAAAGATGAGACCATTTGTTGGCCTGGGCCTGTGGCGCTAAGATGGCTGCCGGATATTTGGACACGTGTGTTGTTGTTGTCTGTTTGTTTTCAGTATTGTCCTTTGTCGAGATGACCTGACTAAAGCAAAGGGAAACCAGAACATTCTACAGGGCTCATCAGTCAGGACCATTAACAGGGTATCATGCCGTCTGCAACTGGGTGACCCCAAGGGGCCCCCCCAGGCTAGCTGAGGACTCTGGGGAGGTATCTGGCATGTGACAAGAGACACTGGATCAATTGCACTGGACACTCTCTCTCTCTCTCTCTCTCTCTCACACACACACACACACACACACACACACACACACTACCAGTAGAACCCAAAAGTGATGCCCTGTCTTAAGAGGGCTTCGGTAGCTAGGTACAGCTGCGAGTGCTGTCCCCATGGTCCACTGGGACACTTGTACCATGAAAGCCTCTGGTTTGCAGGGCACCCTATCCCATCAGCCATTTGCTATTTCAATGATGTACAACACAAGGCTAAGAAGGACTGTTACTACATTCAATGCCTTTGGGCAGCTTAGACATTTACTAGTAACTCTGGCAGCAGGAAAGAGGTGGCCCAAGTCTCTAGTGAGGCAGGCTTTCACAGCTGCATGAGGGAGTCTGTTAACTCTAACTTGGAAGCAATGTTTGTAATGAGGAGTACCTCAACACCACCATCATCCCAGGACCCGGGTGTTGTCACTATGTTTTTAAATAAGTCTCCTTAAAGGAGAGTGTCACCCATACACCATGTCTCCGACTGTTGAGGACAGGTAGACCCAATAAAGAGCCTATCTGTGAAGATAGGGGGCTATGGGAGAGATGCTGAGGTCCCCACAGGCATCCTGGAAGCACATGTCTTGTCACTTCGGAGGCCAAGGCCACAGCCACGTGGCTGTTAACATCGGAAGGTGGCAGAGCTCACCAGCGGAGTCCCAGTGTTCGCTCTGACTGATAGGGGTGGCAATGCGTTTGACTATTATGGGCATTGGCTGGGAACACTAATGGGTGGACCAAAGCATTAGTCTGTAACAATCCTCTATGAGGGGTTCTTCTCTTAATGCTTAAAATTAGGGAAAATTAGACTGAGATGGGGGGAGCCACCGGAAACAATCCCTGACTTCTTTTTCTCTGTGTAGCCTTGAGGGTCATGGAACTTGCTTTGTAGACCTGGCTGACCTCAAACTCGGAGATCTGCCTGCCTCTGCCTCCCAAGTGCTGGGATTAAAGGTGTGTGTTACCAACACCCAACTTCAATCCCTGACTTATAAATTAGGATTTATACAAGAAGTTTTAACCATTAAAGGACCTCTAGGAACTTACCTTTGGCCACATTAACTATTTTAGCTGGACAAGTGTGTTTGTGGGATCCAGTTACATCAAGTCAGTCTATAAATACTAAAGCCTTATTTATTTATCCTTATTTGTTTTTCTTTTCTGTTTTTTTTCTTCCATTTTACCATACTGGGGATTGAACTCAGGGCCTGACACATTCAAGGTATGCATGGAGACTTCCTTTTTTGGGGGGGGGGTGAGATAGGGTTTCTTTGTGTAACAGCCCTAGCTGGCTGTTCTGGAACTAGCTCTTACAGTCCAGGCTGGCCTCAAACTCACTGAGATCTACTTGTCTCTACCTCCGGGTGCTGGGATTAAAGGCATGCATCACCACGCCCAGCAAGACTTCTTTTTACTTATTATTTTGAGACAGTGTCTCACTACAATGCCCAGGCAAGCCTTAAACTCACTCCATAGCCCAGAGAGACTTTGAGCTTTCAATCCTCCTGCCCCTGCTACATGAATACCTGGGATTCTGGCCCTGTGTTGTACCTGTCTCTATGTGCAGAATCCTATTAACTAAGTCACATGGTATGGAACTTCCTGCCAGCCCCACACCAGGACTAACAAAACCCAAGATGTGCTTTTGTTTGGGAGGTTTCCTGGGGCTTTCCTAGGGTACCCCATGGTCTTGTCCATCATGGCTTGCATCTCTCTTTTTGTAGCATCAAGCTGTCTCTTTTAAAGAAGTTACTCTCCAGGCTTAAAGGGAAGCCTCTCTCTCCCTTTAAAGCCCCATCATGCCGCCTTTTATGTGATGTGCCCTCTCTTCTTATGTTCCCCCACCTCCAGGCCCAACCATGTGTCCCCCACAGAGTCATGACAAGGCTCCCTCTCCTAACAAAGCTTGCCCTGAAGGTTTCTTTCCCAAAGCTGCTGCTCTGAAGAGTAATTCCATATCGGTTCCTTTCCCAAAGCTGCTGCTCTGGTACTAACATATTCTATATAATTCTTTTTTTATTTTTTTCAGACAGGGTTTCTCAGTAGCATTGGAGCCTGTCCTGGAACTAGCTCTTGTAGACCAGGCTGGCCTCGAACTCACAGAGATCCGCCTGCCTCTGCCTCCTGAGTGCTGGGATTAAAGGCGTGCGCCACTACCACCCAGCTAATAATTTTTATATATTATACTTTTATTTGTGTATCTTGGTTCTTTCTTTTCATGTGCTAATATTATTTCATTTCTTTCTCCTTTCCTTTCTAGTCTTTAGCTATGTTCATTTCTGCCATTGACAAATAAGAGGGAAAGGAATGAGGACGAAGGGACTCCTGGTCTGTTTGGGGACAGCATTCACCCCAAGATGTCTCTATGCTCAGCTTAATGAACTTGCCTAACCCCTATCCCATGTACAGGCCCCATCCCATCCACACATCCCCACCCCTCACACTCACACCATACACACACATACACACACACACACACACACACACACACACACACACACACACACCATGCACATACAACTTCTTTTCAGCCATAAACAGAATCCTATATCTTCTCTTATATTCCTTTGGATAAACAAATATGTAATTTTTTTCTTTTCCTACCTGTTCCCGTATCCACCTAGCACTGAAGATACCTTGCATGTATTCACTCATTATCTTTGGGGCCTGTCCTGGCTTCATTTCTGTTGCTTTGATAAAATAACATGACATAACAAAACTTAGGAGGAGACTGGGCTTTATCTGAGCTCACAGTTCCAAGCTACAGTCCATCACTGGGGGAGTCACAGGGACAAGAGTCTGGCCTAGCTGATCATCCCACATCCACAAGGCAAGACAGAGTGTGGGTGCGTGCATGTTTATCTGCTTGCTTTCTTGTGTTCAGCTTAATTTCTGTATCTTCACACAATTCAGGAGCCATTGCCAAGGAAATGGTACTGCCCACAGTAGCCTGGGTTTTGCTACATCAATCAGCTCCCACAAGGCTGGAAAGATGGCTCAGTGGTTAAGAGTGCATCTGCTCTTGCAAAGGACCTGAATGCAGTTCCCAGCACCCAGGCTGGGCAGCTCAAAAGCACATGTAACTCCAGCTCCAGGGGATTCCATGCCCTCTTCTGGTCTTCACTGGCAGCTGCACCCATGAGCCCATACAGATACACATGCATACACATAAAAAGATAATTCCCCATAGATATTTCCCACAGACTAACCCATTATAAACAATCTCTCATTGAGACACCCCTCCCAGGTGATCCTAGGTTGTATCAAATTGATAATTAAAGGTCACTCTCACAGGGCCTTTATGTCACCCAGGATGACATGTCTGGTCTGGCTGCTGTCTACTAAGTGCACAGGAGACAGAAGGGAACCAACTTAGCTGGAGCCATGCTCAGTCAGCCAGCTCCAGCTGAGCTTTAAGCTGACTGCTGATCCCTGCATACACCCAGCCAAGATCAAACAAACCCACCCCTGGCCAACTGCACTAGGCTTACCTACAGACTCCCAAGCTAAATAAAGGCATATGGTTTTAAGCTAGTGAGTGGGCAACCTAGCCATTTCCCAGCATGGTCTATAGAGCGCTTTGTTACACTCCAGCAGCTAACAAATCCCTCCCACACCCCAAAGCTGAGCTGGTGGCTTTGCAGTATTCATAGAGTACCTCAGCTCCCCCCGATTCTCTCTTTACCCCCACCTTTGATCCTGAGCTTCTACAGCTGTTTCCTCCGTGCTTGAAGTATGTTTATTCTACTCCCTGCGGACAGAGGAATACACTACAACCTAAACAAACACAAACACAGGACCTGCCATCAGAGAAATTACAGATGATGCTAGAATTAACTGGTTGGTTGATCGATTGATTGGTTGACTGATTGATTGATTGCAGTGGAATGAGATGCTAGAATTAACTGGTTGGTTGATCGATTGATTGGTTGACTGACTGATTGATTGCAGTGGAATGAAATACAGCATTGCGCCGCTCAGCAGATGAAGTACCCAGCCTGCAGTGAGGCTACAGCCTCCAAGCACAGCCAGAATGAGCAGAGCCCCCTCTGTGAGAGAACAGGTGCTGAGTGAAGAGCCAGGTTCACACGCTGAAGTGGGGACCCAGCCTCTGAGTCACAGAAATTGTCACAGAGCCGTGCCAGGGCCTGGGGGTGGGGAGCGCTAACATGCCGTGGCACTGCCTTTCTGCAGACAAGGCTTGGGGGGGACCATGGGTCCTAGGCCTCTCACCCACT
Organism: Ondatra zibethicus; assembly: GCA_004026605.1. Lineage (NCBI taxonomy): Eukaryota > Metazoa > Chordata > Mammalia > Rodentia > Cricetidae > Ondatra > Ondatra zibethicus. Next base: position 56,260 of record PVIU01000528.1, read on the forward strand.
GCTGGCTCCCTACCTGAGAGCCAGGGTGGGACAGTGGCAGCAGCAGGCAGTTTCCCAGTGCCTATAGTTTTCAGGGAAGCAAACACTATCCCGCCTGTTGCCATGCTAAGTCCTGAGGATCATGGGTAATTTTGGTTCAGTCCTGATATGAATTCTGATTTTTGGAGCTGGGTGGCCCTAACTGATTGCTCAGCTGCCCTGAGTCTCAGTGTGGTCACCTGACAAATAGGACACACAGTAATGCCACCTCTCAGAGTAGCCAATGCCAGGATGACTGGTTGGGTCTCTAAATAAGAATGCGCAGACATTTTCTTACTTCAACTGCTGACAAGCCTCTAGCCCCTGCCCTTGTTTGCATAGTCCTCTGCTTCTGTTCGTAGGCAAACAGGCACTCCCTCCTTGCTGAACCTGGAGTCTTTCCTGTGTTAGTTTCTGGGGATCCTTGCCCGTGTCTCATGCCCTTCCCATTCTTCTCCATTCCCTTCCCATCCCTGACTCTCCAGTGCCATCATTTCAAACGGGATGTGAGGACTGGAAGGGGAGCTGCGAGGTACAGCAGTCACCTAGCTGCATGAGGCCCTGGGTTCAGTCCCTAGCACATGGGGAGTGGGGAGAGAGACCTTAGAACTGCCATCTCAGTTCCTGATGGCCCCGGGTGAAGGCTGGCGGGCTGTGTGGTGTGCGGGTGCCCCTACCTGCTGGGCTGAACCTGAGGAGAGCGGCCTCTTCCTCATCCCTCCTGGCCAAGTTCAGCCTGCCTCCAAGGCTAAGACCAGTTGAATGAAGCAGAAACCTCCAGCCTCCTGAGCACCTGCTGTGGAGACTTCATCAGAAGAAGAAAGTGAAACCAAAAGGTGACACCCAGAGCTCCTGGCCAGGATGTCCTGAGGCATGCTTAATCTATGACTCCTGATATGGTTTGAATCTAAAACTATCCCCAAGGGCTCATTGTTAAAGGCTCAGCAGCCAGCTGATGAGCTTTTGAGAGACACTGACTGTGGGGGCTCTAACATCATTGAATTCATCCTCTGGGGCCTCATTTGAGGAAGTATTTCACTAAGTGAAGTAGAGAGAGCAGTCACCCACTATGCCCAGGTTATCTATCCCACAAGACCACAGGCAAGCTGCGGTCATGAGTCTTATGCGCAGCATGAGAGGGGCTGGACCAGAAAGGACAGGAGAGTACCATGGATCAGACACATTGCTTGGAATGAATTGAGGGACGACGGGATCAGTAGGAGGGAAGGTGGCGTTGAGAAAGGGTACATCTCATTCCTAGCCCCTTATTCTCTCTCTGCTTCCCGCTTGCCACAAAGTGAGCAGCCTCACTCCATCATGGCCTGCTGCAGCCATGATGCTCTCTGTCTCACCACAGGACCACCTCAGTAGAGCCAGTGAGGACAGCCATGATCTGAAACCTTAAGGAAAAATAGTCGTTTTTCTCCTTGTAAGCTGTTTTCTCTAGCATTTTGTTATCACATAGAAAACTACTGACCCAACCAGCCCGTGGCTGCCATGTACCTTGTTGCTCCTGGACATGGACAGAGCTCTCCCCACAAGGCATTTATGATGATCTCAGGGGTCCCAGTGGAGGGGCTCTGATGACTCAGGGGATAGAGCATCAGGCAGCAGAGGTGTGTGGATCAGCAGTCTGCCCTGTGTCCACTATCCCCATAAGCTAATATTGTCAGGCAAGTCACTTCCCCCCACTAAGCCCCAGTTTCCTCACCTGTAAATCAGGGCTGGAAACTCCCGTCCACCTGGGTTTCCACTGATGAGCTCAATGTTTGTGAAAGTGACAGGTGTGGTTCTCAGTGCGGTAGGAGGGCCTGGGCTGGACATCAACCACTGGGAGCAGGGGAGGCTTGGGTCTGGACCCCAGGTTCTGAGGCCTGGGTCTGATCCTCCATTCCATCTTCCTGTTTCAAAAGCTAAACCCACTTTTTCTCCTTTATCCAACAGTGAGTGCGTCAGACACAGCTCCTCCCTTGGCCGTGTACTTTTCACAAGCGTTCAGAGACTCTGGCCATCACAGGAAAGACTGTGACCTTGACTCTAGACAAGAGGGCTCCTTCCCATCGCTCTCTCCACAACCCCCAAAAGAAATCCCACCTCCATCTGCAAACAAACAGTCAGTATGCTTGCAGAGCCACTGATGGTGGGCTAGGGCCCTCTCAGGACTATTGTGCCTTCTCTATAACGACATTCATTATGCCGTCCGACATCAATACTGCTCTCGGGTTAATCTGTTTAACTTAATGAGGCATTCGTTCTCAGTTAGAAAACTCCTGAAGAAGCATGTTTGCTCCTGATGGGCTGAGCCTGGGAATAGATTAACACCAAGCTTGAAAAGCGAACCGGGAAAATGAATTTAACCGGTCCCTTTTTCTTGCTCAGGTGTGGGCTAAGGCAGGGCTAATTTGCGTTCAGACGATCATTTCTAAGAGGAAGGAACAGGCAGAAGTAACTTCTCCCACACTGGCTTATTTCCCTCCTACAGCCCCCACTTCCACTTCGTAGCTATGAAAAGGTGTGTGGGGTGGGAAGGAAACGTTCCTGGAACTGAGTGCCAGCAGGGACCAGAGTGAGAGCTGACGGCAACCACATGACATCAGGAAGTCTATGGCCAGCCTGCTAAGACCAACTCTATGGAGTTTGCTGTCAGAGCCCTCGTGCTCAGCACCTAGTGGGTGTGCGCAGATGTTTTTGGAAGGTGCAAAGGGGATGCTCAGCCATGGCAGCCCCTGCTGCCACACAGGTATCCTATGGGGGCCAAAGGGAGATGATGCTAGATATTCTGCAGTGAATTGTGGTTCCTGATTCCTGGCCCAAAGAACAAAATGCCCCCACAGAACAATTTTCTCAAATAGCTTAGCCTATGGATCCTCCCAGTCAGTCTTCCACAAGCACTTAGAGATACGGCCAGCTGGGGGTCTGGCCAGCACAGCCTGTGTCCTCCAGGAGCATCTTCCAGGCTGTCTCAGGTCAGGGAAGCCAGGCCATGGATGAGACCCCTCCCCCTTTCCAACAGGTATGCTTGCTAGTGACTTCAGTTCACGCTATACCACCTGGGTTTCAGCTACCCTCAGAGTCAAGGGAGGGCAGTTTCTGTAGAGTGGGTGAGGATCTTCCAGGCAGACCACTGAAAATCTCACTTCTGTCCTTCGCCAGCTGCCAGAGTTCGGGCGAGTCCCTCCAGCACTCTGGGACAACATTTACTTAGTTGTAAAACAAATGGCAATGATGCCTCATTCTTTACAGAGACATTAAAACAGATCAAATAAAACCGGACGAGGTGGTTCTGGCTGCCACCCCAGTACATGAGAAGATTACAAGTTCAAGCCCAGCCTGCTCTGTATAACCAGGGTGAGGCTAGTCTTCTGTACAGCAAGACCCTGTCTCAAAAAAAAAAGCCAAATTAAATAAAACTCCATTTGTAAACTGAAGACGGGGTGTGTGTGAAGGATCTTTCACAGTGCATGTACAGCTAGCATGCAGAAATGAGCTGCAAGAAGGAGCCCTTCTTGGGCCCATGCCAGGGTTTTACTCTCTAACTTCCTCAGCTTTCCCTTCCCTGATGTTCATCCTGTTTCCAGACCAGGAGCTTGATTGGAGGCTTGGAGAAGAACCTGGTCACAGCTGGCACTGTTGTCTCCAGTCTGTCAGTGAAGGCCTGGAGACATGACTCAGCCGGTAGACTTGCCTAGCATACAAAGCCCTGAGCTAAGTCCTCAGCAGCACAATAAAAGAGAGGGCAGGTAAAGGTAAAGGTACTTGCCCCTAAGTCTGACGGCCTGAATTCAATCCCTGAAATCCACATATAAGAGAGAATAGATTCCTACAGATTGCCCTCTAATCTCCTCATGCACATTGTGACACACATGTATACATGTACACACACACACACCATAAATAAATTTTAAAGGGGTGTGGCGTTGTGTGCCTATAATCTCAGCACTTGAATAAGAGGTGGCTGGAAGTAGGAAGATCAGAAGTTCAAGGTCATCCCCAACAACATAGTAAATCTGAGGGCATCCTGGAGTTCTTAAGACCCATACAGTGATATCCAGGTAAACGGTGTGGTTTGGGAATCCTCTCTGCTGGGTTACTCAAGCACATCCTTAGTGATAAAGCTACACATGGAACTGTCCTGTCCCTAGAGGTCCATGTCTTATGTTGTTTCCAAGTCATAGGTGGGAGGTACCAGGATCCTGGCACCTGATGATTCTGGGGTGGGTAGAATGCTGCCCTGGAGACAGTGTGCCCTCCTTTCCCTGGCGATGAGGTCTAGTGGTGACACCAACTGTTTGTCTTCTTCAGCACCTCGGACAGCGGGTTTGGCCCTGAGGCTGAAATCCCAGCTTCTGTTTCCAGTACTCAGGAGCTGTCTGCAGTTTGATGCAGTGGGAAAGCGTCTCTGCATCCGTCCATGTTAACGGTCTCTCTCTTCATTTTACACACGAGGACATGTCAGAAGAGTTGAACTGAATAGCGACACCATCTAATAAAAATGTCACTGGCTAAAAACCTTGAATATTTATACAGCTGTGTAATCCTTTGAGTAAAATGACCGGCTACTCTCCATCAACCACAGAACTCCAAGCCCACCCCCATCTTCAGGATGCCTTCTGAGGAACAATGATCAGGCAATGCCTTTGGATTCCATTCCCTAGTTCTGTACCCATATAGGGGAACAAATGCACCGTCCACTAATATCTGCTTTTCAAGTTTCCTGCCATTCCCATCCTACCAGGTGACTCTTGGTGAGTATCTGAGTGACCAAGTTTATCAGCAGTAAGCTAATTTTAAAAACCTAGACTAGAAACTTCTTTGTTAAAAAACCTCAGGAAACACTGGAATGGTTTTAGGCTTTAAACAAAAAAGAAGATGAAAACAAAAAATCACTCCCAGATTTATGTGACATTCAATGAGAAGCATGGTGGCAATGGTCCTGCCCGACCCTCCTTGCTTTGCAGGTGAGGAAGCTGAAGCCGAAAGAGGGCCTGTGAGGGTCCATCTGCATGAGTAGCAGAATTAACCTGGATCCAAGAGCTACCTCCCTGCAAGTCCCCGTCTGGGGATATTCACCCAAAACATTCCAGTCACATCCTGGGGCTACAGACCAGGAGTCAGCCCTGCTTGAGGTAACATCTGACAACGGCAAAGACACTGCTAGCTGAGCATCACCACACGCTGGTCGCTCTGCACTTATTCATTGTTCCCCTGACTCCATCATAGCTCCATGAGTATGTGCATGTGTGCGCATGCACACATAAACAGATACACACCCTGTGTCAGCTCTGTGTTAAAGGTAAAGAAACAGAAAAGGCCAGAAAGGGAAAGAAAACAGGCGAAATAAAAATTAAATTTCTGGAAGCACAGTTTAGGGCCCAGTCACATGGCAAGAAAGAAAGGCTCAGACATATGATGAAGCCACACCTCACAACTTCATGAGTGATAGATATCTGGGTAATTTAAAGGGGCAGTAATCTTTAAAATTATTTGCAGGTTTTTTCTTTATACATTTTTTATGTTTTATTTATTAAAAAAAATATCTTTTCTTATTTTATATACCAATCTCAGTTCCCACTCCCTACCTCCTCCAGCTCCCTCCATCTTTCCCCCACCCCCATCCACTCCTCATAGAGGATAAGGCTTCCCATAGGGAGTCAACAAAGTCTAGTGCATTGCTTTGAGGCAGGATCAAGGCCCTCCCTACTATATCTAGGCTGAGCAAGATATCCCTCCAAAGAGAAGAGGTTCCAAAAAGCCAGTACAAGCAGCAGAGATAAATCCTGGTCTCATGGCCAGTGGCCCCACAGTCCTGTTTGCAGTTTATGAAGGACATTAAAAAGTTGGGGAAAGGAGGGAGGAGGAGAAGGAAGGAGGAGGAGAAGATTTGAGGTTTACTGAACCAAGCCCCTCCTTCAGTAAGCATTTCCAGTGGAGTTTTTAAGATGAAGGTAATTACATTGATCGCATACGATGTTTACAAAGGCAATAGATCAGTGAGCTTTATTTTGAGTGAAACTAAAAATCAGTTTGTATCCAGAAAAGTAGCATTGGAGGAGTCCAGAGGGAAAACGCAGCCTGTAACGAGTCTTTCTCTGTCCCACCAGCCAGCTCCCAAATAATGGCACAGAGACTTATGACTAATTATGAAAGTTTAGCCTTAACTAAGGTTTGTTCTAACTAGCTCTTATAACTTAAATTAACTCATTTTTATGAATCTGCATGCTGCCATGTGGCTCGTGGCTTTTACCTCTCCTCCTCCACGCCCTATTTCCTCTGCATCCAGCTGCTGACTTCCCCTTTCTTCTTCCCAGAGCTCTCTGTCCAGAAGTCCCTCCTATGCCTCCTTCCTAGCTATTGGCCATTCAGCTCTTTATTGCACCAGTCACAGGAACACTTCTCCACAGAGTGTACAGATATCTCACAATACAGCCTGAGGGTGAGTTAACCTTGGCTTTCTGGGGCAGAATTGATGTGCATTTTGCTCTTGGTGAGAACATCAGGCAGAAAGCTCCCAGACATGGTGGCTCCTCCCAACCAAGAACAGAACAGAAGCCTTGTCCATGACAGGTCATTTATCATTCTGGAGCTATAGTTCCTGAGCTAGCTGCATGGCTTTGATCCCACTGCTGTCCTGCTCTGCAGCTTAGCTTCCCCATTGTGCAAAACAATTGTCCAATCACCCTGCATCAAAGACAATAAATGAAGGTGAAACCGAGAAGTTAAGAGGCAGATGAGGATGGTGAGCCCAGGAAAACATGGGGAGCAAAGGTGAGGGACACCCCACTCCGTGAAGGTACAATGCTCAGCCTTGGTGACAGAGGCACAGGACAGAGACTTCCACCTCCACCAGTTCCATTGCCCTGCGGTCCCAGGACATGAGTACCATTATCCCCGTCTCGTGAATGTAACACCTGAGACTCCGAGGTCACAGGACCTGTCTGAGGTCACACTGTGGGTCAGGGAAAGAAATCATCTGGAAAAATGGATTCCGATAGCTACACACCACAAAGTGACAGAGTCAGAGCTCCTCCAGGTGTCAACCCCACCCCTGGGCCTTTCCTGGTGGCCTTGCTTGCTAACAGTCTGCTGAACATCTAGACACAGGCTCAGAGTCTCTATGTGTCCTAATCACTAAGATTGGGCTAGTGTCCTCCAGCCACTGGGCTTTGGGTTCAAATTCAAAGTTGTCTATCTGGCCACATCACCCTTTTTTTGCACCAGATGTTCATATCCATGTTTTCTCCTCTGGGCAAAGCATCCTCCATCTATCTATCCCCCAAAATTCAACAGTCCATATTTCACACATCGGAATAAAAAGCCCACACCGTATATCTCCAGCACTGGTCTGTGAACCTGACAAGGATAGGACCTGCCTAATTCATCAGTGGAGTATCTGAGGGACCAGGTCCACAGTAAGTAGGTCACATGCATGGGAGACTCTCCTGCAAGGAAGGCCTCATGTGCGAAAGGCAGTCATTCAATGCCAGGCCCAGATGGCATCACTCAGGATGGCTTGAGTATGCATCTCCAAGGCCAGGGCCCAAAAGGAGCCAAAGTCAGCACATTGGGGGCAGGATGTTCTACATCAAAGTTCCAGGAGTGAGGACTCAGGAAGAACCAAACATCTGGACCAGAAGGACCTGATGCAGTCCAACAGCCAGGAGAGGATATGGAGCAAGCAGTCTGGGGGCAAAGTGTGGCCCTGAACACAGCTGGTGAGAGTATACACTGTCAAAGCAACTCTACAGACCATTTGGCAGCATCTGCTGCTGACCCTGTATGTGACCCCGACACAAAGTAGCGACTGTACCTCAGTGTGTCATTTGACAGACACTCATCCATGTTCTTACCCAAAAGACACTTGCCAGTGGCATTGCTTACACCAGCACAACACTGGAAGGCACAGGATGGCAGATGATTTGCATATTTGTTCAGTACACAAGAACCACACAGGGACAAGAATAAGCAAAGCTGTGTTCTGCGTGGCAGCCCACGAACATTGCCGGGTGTGAGGCTGTACCCACAGGAGGCAGGACACACAGAAGCCCAAGAGAGTGCAGATGCATTTTTGTGACAGTCAGGTAACATGTCGTGCTAAAAGCCAGGATTACTGTCCTGACTCGAGGAGCAGTATAAATGGCAGTTGGGACATGAAGGCACTTCTGGAGGACTAGTGACAGTCTCATTGCTGACTTGTGTGCTTAATCCCTTTCAGAAAATTCTAATAATCCCAGAAGGACCTGTGTGCTTCCTTCTGTGTAAGCCCTCTGTTACATTATGATATGGCAAAACGTTGACCTTTAAAACATAAGCCCAGGGCTGGATAGAGGGCTCAACGGTTAAGAACGAGCACTTACTGCTCTTCCAGAGAACCTGGGTTTCATTCCTAGTACCTGTGTTGGCTGCTCCTAACTACCTGTAACTCCAACTCCAGGGGATACAACACCCTTTTCTGGACTCTAAGAAGACCTACCACGTGCGCTCTCTCTCTCTCTCTCTCTCTCTTTCTTCTCTCTCTCTCTCTCTCTCTCTCTCTCCCTCTCTCGTGCATGTGCACAATTGTTTCTAAGTAAGGCCCAAGAATGAACTGAAATGACAGCCAACAAGATGGCTCAGCTGGCAAAGGTGCTTGTCTCCAAGCCTGATGATCTAAGTTTGATCCCTGAAACCCACATAGTGAAAGGAGAGAATCTAATTCCTTAGATTGTCCTCTAATCTCCATCTGCACACATTCTGTGGTATCCACTCACCGACATAAACACAGAGAGAAAGAAAGAAAGAAAGAAAGAAAGAAAGAAAGAAAGAAAGAAAGAAAGAAAGAAAATAGTAATATTTAAATAACTGAAACGCCTCGATATGCCAAGAGGCTGTGAGTCACATGAGACCGACTCACCCAGAACACTGTATAATGATGAACCAATTAGCATTGAACAAATTGACAAGAGACTGAGGGAATGAGCCAAGGAATAAAGAATGAGTGAACAAATGAAATGATGAATGAAAGCACACTGAAGCGTGAGTGGGCAAATGAGCCAATGACTGAAAGAATACAGGAAGGAAGAAGCCACTGGCCCATAGAAGAACCAAGAATGTAAAGGAGTAAGGGGAGAAAGAATCAAGAAAATCATAATGTGCGGAAATGGGAATAATCTGACCTAGGTATGGAATGAGCTAACACCAAGGGGTGTGAGAAAGAAAATCAAGCTACCCAAGAGGTGAGCAGGTGGAGATAGGGTGTGAGACACAGGGGAAGATAGGGTGTGAGACATAGGGGAGATAGGGTGTGAGATACAGGGGGAGATAGGGTGTGAGACACAGGGGAGATAGGGTGTGAGACACAGGGGAGATAGGGTGTGAGACGCAGGGGGAGATAGGGTGTGAGACGCAGGGGGAGATAAGGTGGAGATATGGATGGAGATAGGGTGTGAGATGAGGGTGGAGATAGGGATGGAGATCAAGTGTGAGATGCAGCATCTTGGCTGCTTTCTTGCTGCTGTGATAAATCACTCCAACAAAGGCAACTTGAGGGAGAATGGGCTTATTTTGGCTCAGGGGTTCAGACAAGAAGGCATTACAGCAGTCCGAGAACACATGGTGGCAGGAGCCAAAATGTGCCAGCTCATTTGCATTGTCAACTTGATACAACCTAGGGAAGCAGAAACTCAACTGAGAAGTTGCTTAGATCCGATTTGCCTGTGACCATTTCTATTAGGGTTTGTCTTGTTGATGATTGATGTGGGAGGACCCAGCCCACTGTGGGCAGCACCATTCCTAGGCAGCTAGGTCTGAGGTGTGTAAGAAAGCTGGCCAAGAATGAGCCAGTGAGAGAGCCAACAAGCAACATTCCTCTTGTCCTGTTGGAGTTCCTGCCCAGACTTCCCTCAACAATGGCCTGTGATGATGTGGAATTCCTCTCTGTGGGCTATAAATATGTTTTGTTACCATTGATTAATAAAGAAGCTGCATTGGCCTACGGAAGGGCAGAAGAGAGAAAGATGGGAAATTCAAGCAGAGAGAGAGGAGGAAAGAAGACACAGTCAGGGAGATGCCATGTCATTTACAAAGGAAAACGACACTGGAAACTTTCTGGTAAACCACAGCCTCGTGGCGATACACAGATTAATAAAAATGGGTTAATTTAAGATATAAGAGCTAGATAACTAGAAATATTCATGAACCATTGGCCAAACAGTGTTGCAATTAATATAGTTTGTGTATGATTATTTGGGTCTGGGTGGCCAGAAAACGAAGTCTCAATTTACACTGTGATGTAAGCTGGACTTAAACCCCTTCCTGCCCTCGGTTACTTTGAGGGGCAGAGTTTTTGTTTTGTTTCTGTTACAGCGGCGGAAAAGCAGACTAGAATAAGAAGGCTGACTGATGATCACGTGGCACCCACCCTCCGGGGACAGAGACAGAACAGGAAGTAGGGCTAGGCTCCCCATTCCCCACCCTGACTCACTTCCTCCAGCAAGGTTCCACTTCCTGGATTTCCACCACCTTCCCAAACAGAGCCAGCAGCGAAGTGTCCAAGTGTGTGAACATGAGACTATGGGGGAATGTTTCACACTCAAACCCCAGTAGAGGGTAAGCGTGCACATGGATGGATACAGGGCTCCATGTGTTCTGGGTGGATGTGAGGAATAGGAGGAGAAAGCCCTGCTTCTTGGCAAATGAGCATTGCCCAATCAGGGAAGGTCTCTCAAGGGACAGCACCTTTGCGATAACAAGAATGTGACTAAGGAAATGCCACACACGCAGCGCGTGTACTGCATGCTCCTCAGGATTAACTCTGAAGCTAAGCAGAACCGACTGCATTGTTTTTCCAATTAGGTCGCAGATAATTAGCTATTATGTAGCAAACCCTCAGCATGATTTTAATAATCGCTATTTAAATAACACACTTCCACTGTCTCCTTACAAATTAACCTCTGGGAGATGTGATTTATACAGACATGGGAAGGCTTGTTGTGTGGCCTGGGATCAGAAAGAGGGAGAAGCTATCTCTGTGGTTAACCAGGAAGACACCCCACCCTGCCCCAGGCTGGGGAGGAGCTCAGGTTGGGGGAATTCAGAAGACTGGGGAACTCCTTATCCACTTGATCACCATCCTTGATACAGAGGATGCGACCCCAGTTCCCATGATGTCAGGAGGAGTACTGGGACAGAGTCAGTGTTAGCATGATCACCCCAGATGGAGGCTGGGAACCATCAAGGCTCCTGCTCTAAGCATTCATGCTGTGTCTTTGGTGCAGCATCTGGCTTGAAGTAGGCACCCAGGAGAAACTGGTTGAGCATTTCTGGATTCAAGGCTCAGGGGACATCATGGAAGGATGATCAGAAAGAGTTTAAGAGTTGAAGCAGGGTATGCCTTTAATCCCAGTGTGTTTGTTTGTGTGTGTGTATACACATATGTATATATGTGTGTATGTACACATATGTATATGTATATATGTGTGTGTAAAGTGACCTTGATCTGCACAAATTGCTCTTAAAGCAAAGATATATGTATGTGTGTGTATCATACATATATACATACATAAGACAGACAGACATGAGCTGGAGATGCCTGTGAAATTCTGTCCTCTGGCCATGGCATGACTGATGTACCATCAACTCACAGCAGCCATGGTCGCCTACATAAGATCACTAGCCATAATTACACCATGGATTGGGGGAGGCGGCTCTGGAGGTCTCACCTCCATCTGAGGAGCTATTGACAGCTGCTGACGGCTGAGAGAACGAGTCTCACTTTTCTTTGGAAAATGTGGCCACTGGCTGGTTGACAGTGCCCCATTTGCAAATGATCAGCACTAGGTGGATTCAGTAGGTAGGTTGGTGAGACCTCAGTTGGGGGCAGGTTGTAGTGAGGTAGTTGGAAGTGGATAAGGCCAATTAATATTATATACATGTATGAAACATTCAAATTAGTCTTTTAAAAAAGACTAATTAAGGGATTGGAGCTTTGCCTTTATTGCGTGCTTTCTAAACTGCCTTTAAACTCATCTGGGCTTGACAGGCAAGCCATACATTCTTCTGACGCCTGATCATCTGGTGTCTATGGTCCCTCTGCCTTTGTGGCTCATGGGCAGTTTGACTCTGTTGTATTCTGTGTCTGCCTGACTCTCCACCTTCATCTGCTGCCTTAAGGCTGTAGAAAGCTGTCGCCCTGTGCAGAGCAAGGCTTGGTGGACTCCCAGAGGCAAGATACTGCTAAAGCAGACCCTGAGGAAACTGCACCCCAGCTTCCATTTGGACCAAGGGCTCTATTGCAAGAAGGGCATCAGGGGACTGCCCTGATGCTACCCACTCCCTGACAGGGCCCAGGCTCAGTGTGCAGGAAAAGTGCTGCACTTCCAAGCTATGTCTGCACAACGAAATGCCTGCTGCTTCCAGAGAGAGGGCAGGCTGGAGAAGGCTGGTGCCTGGCAAGGAGGTGGGAAACCCGCCTCTTGACTTGGCTGCATTCTTCAAAGCGGCCTCCATCTGCACAAATTGCTCTTAAAGTTCTGAGGGGGGGAAGAGAGAAAGAGAGAGAGAGAGAGAGAGAGAGAGAGAGAGAGAGAGAAATGGAGGTGGTGCCTGTGGAATGTGAGCCAGCTCCTTTAGTCTGAGTGCGTGGGCAAGCAGGGTGCACGACCTGGCATGGGGCACTTTTCCCGCTGGCAGAGTGGAATCTCGGGTTAAGGGACTGAAGACTTGAGGATATCACCATGGTGCCGGAAGCTTGGATTTTCACAGGTCTGTCCTCAGAAGAGAGTGACCTGCAGAGGTCTGGAGACAAATCCTCACTTACTGTGACAGAATCCCCTTCATGGATCAAACCCAGACAGGGCACGGACTGACCACAGAGGGAGAGCCCTCTCATAGGAAGGAGGAATGAAGATGACCTAATATTTTTTTATGAGCTGAACTGATCAGTTTGGCAAATGTTACAACTAATGCGGTTGTGAAGGGTCTTTTCTTTCTTTCCTTCCTTCTGCTTCCCTTTCTCCCTCCTCCTCCTCTTCTTCCTCAAGCTAGTGATAGCTAGGCAGCCTGGGATGACCTTGAACTTTTGACCCTCCTGCTTCTACCACCCAAGTTTTGAGATTACAGGCCCACAGTACCATGCAGAACCAGGGATCAAATTCAAGGCCTCATGCATGGCAGGCAAAGCACTCCACCAGTGCAGCCAAGTCCCAGCCCCAGTTGAGAGATTTCAATGTTGTAGCCACTGCCCCGCCCATTAACATACTTTACCTCATGGTGGTTTGATGAGAGGATGGAAAACTTGGGGGGGGTGTAGGTGCTTGTTCCCTCTGTCCACCAGCGTTTCCCACAGTCTTCATCATATGCTGCGTTCCCAGCAGCATCGTGTGCGGTGGTTGACACGGTCAGCTGGACAGGATCTAGAATCACCTAGAGACAAGGTTCTAGACATGCCTGGGAGGTGTTATCTAAATGAGGTCAGCTGAGCAGAAAAACCTACTTTAACTGCTGGGGTGCCCCGATGTATGAAAAGGAGGGAACTCTAGTGTTTATCTCTCTCTGCCTCCTAACTGTGAGTGCGAAGTGACCAACCCACTCATGCTTCTGCCGCCATGATGTCCCCGCCACGGTGGACTGCACCCTTGGACTGTGAGCCACTCTTCCCCTGTTAAGTCGCTTTTGCCAGATGTTTCGTCACAGTGGCAGGAGTCAGGATGCCGCGTGAGGGTTCAGTTCTGTGTCCTCACCAACACTTGTTATCTTTAGCCTTTCCAATTTTAGCCTGTGCTGCAGGGACCCGGTGGCATCACCTGGTGCCTCTAATCACACTCTTCTGATGACGAAGGGTGTGGAGAGCCTTCTCCGACACTCGTGGGCCATTCATCCATCTTCTTCTTTGATGACTTTTTAATGAAAAACACATTTGCATCCAAACTGAAATTATATTGTCAGCAGTTAATTATCACTTGTCAAACACGTGTGCGCCCAGATTGTGGGTTTAATTTCCACGTCGCTTTGCAAACGCCTTGTTCCTCTCATTTGACAAGACCTCTCCACGCAGACACACTCATTGTTGGAAAGGGTGCTTTTGAAAAAGTGGTTTTAAAAATAAATAGGTTTCCTTGGTGTCTGAGTCAGAACTCTGCAAGTAGCAGAGACCCATTTATTCCAGCATGGCAAAGGGAGCTTGTACACGGAGGGGTGTTTCACAGGGTGGGGCATGCCCCCATGGAACTTTTAGAAGACTGGGGCCTCTAAAAAGCTGGACCTTCCATGGGTACCCCAGAGAGCCCTTCGTCTGTCCTCCTACCCTGCACTTGTGGTGGCTTCTCTCTGTGTGTTTCTTCTTCACGTGGTCATTTTCTCCTTGCTGGTAAGGACTGTAACTGACCTGGCAAGACTGAATATTTTTGAAGAGACACTTTACCTATCAGACTATCAAAACAAAGAACCTCAAGAGACTGCTATTCCCCCAGGAATCTCATGCTGAAATCTGAAGCCTGAGCCAGCCACAGCTTCTCTCCAAAACCCTTGACTGAAGGAAAGAGATTCACAGCCTTACAAAGACGGTCATTAGACAATGATGGTGCTGGGGTCACAGCTTGACCAGGACTACTTGGGCATGCACATCTCCTTCTCACTCAGGGCTCTTAAGGTAGACTTAGGAGGGTCACTGGATCTCTTTGTCCCCCTTCCTAATGTGGCCAGGTTGAATAAATCTCCTTTTTTTTAAGTTTGACTGTTGTCCAGGACAGGTGGTCAAATCTGGCTTCTCACAGTACAGACTGTGACCTCAAGTTAGGTGACAGAACGAGAGACTCTCCTCCTTCGCACTCACACATTATCAGGTCAAGAGCAGCAGGGACAGAGTTGCTTGATGGCCCTGCTCTTTGACCCCTCCCTAGCCCATGCCTCGGCAAATCCTTCACCTCCCAGATCTCCACCTGTCACGGAGGCTGAGTTCTCTCTGGCAATGTCAAGCAAGGTCACAGGTAGAGGTCCTTGCCCTTAGACTATAGGTCTGGGGCCATCATGGGGAGGGAAGGGATAGAGACAAGGAGGAGGGGGTGGGGCAGACAGGAGATAGAACAGACTGCATTACAGACTTTTGGAAGGCCTGGGTGCCAGGCTCTGAGGGTGGTAAGCAATGGTAACACTGGCCTTGACCTACAGGGGACCTGGGGGACAAGCGGGGGTGTCAGGGTTGTTCTGTTCTCCCTGCTGGTCCCTCATGGCCCACCTCCTGCTTCTCTGGGACACTGGCCATGCTCTCTCAGAACGGGTGACTTTTCTTGCCTTTACTCTTGTTTTCAGCCTAGTTGCCCCACACAGATGACTTTTCCAACATCTACTGATCAAGTGCATCTCTCCCTGTAACCTTAGAAAGGGCTGGTTCCATTCCTGTGTCCCCACAAGCTGCAGTCTCACGGGGTAAATGAATGCCTTACTGGCCTAGGCCTTGAGTTTGGGGGTTGCCCTGGTGACAGGACCGTGCCCACATTTTCCATTGCTGCTCACTGATGAGCAAGTAGGGCAGGAGAGGACGTATTATGGTCACGTTCCACAGGGTGGGATGTGGGCTGAGAAGGGATGGTCCAGATAACAGCACATCAGGGCAGGGTGTCCCTGACCCCCTACCCAGGTATCATTGCTTTGTTCAGCCACACTCCTGAGGTATGCACCTGGGACTCTGGTGACTATGCCAAGAACAGCCAATGACCTAATCATTTACCTCTGCCCTCCCACTAACCACAGCTATTCACTCTACACACCCAAGTGTGAGCAGCATTTAAGACATGGAGCTGTTTCTCCCAATGTCTCCCTAGAGACAAGTCTAACAGAATAGAAACCTAGAGGACAATTAAAGAATAAAATAGTAATTGTGGTATTACTTACAATAGTAAAAAAATGAAGCCATCTGAATTATATCAATAGGACATTCGTTAGATAAATTACAAGCCATTAAAGAAATGAATAACCCCTAAAGTATGTCAGGAAACAGGGCCGGTCACAGTAGAGAGTGAGGTTGGTAGTCTCAAGCCTGAATCTTCACGGATGAGGTCACTAGTGCCCGGTCCTCCTTCTGGTACACAAGAGGACAAGCAACCCCCAGGCCTTAGAGGTAGGTAAGGACAGGTAGAGGTCCTTGCCCTTAGACTATAGGTCTGGGGCCATCATGGGGAGGGAAGTGTATCAGGGGTGGCCAGGAGCTCTGTTTTGGCCAATAAAATGGAGGTGAGTGGAGGAAGGGTGTCCCTTCCAGGTGGGGGCCCCTGGGAGTCAGAGCACCTTGGGAGATACTGAGATGATGACCATCCAAAGCACCTCCCTCGGGGAAAGTCCCTGTGTGGCTGAGGAGCCACCTCCCCTGCCTCGTGACCACAGGGAGTGTGTGGGGACAGGCTGTGCTGCTTCTCGGGCACTGCTTGTCACTGCAGCATCTCCACCCTTTCCTGATTGCCACATCCACATGAAAACCACGGGGAGAATACATGCTTGTCCCAAATGGAAAGAAAAGAGGAGAGCTCCTGTCTGGGAGCCCAGTGGGTCAGGCGCTGTTTCCTGCCTGTGTTTGGGTTGTGTGCTCACTTTCTGATACAGATTCATCGCTCCTGTGAGGAGAGGTAGGCGTGACTCCCATCCTCCCATCAAAGTCAGTTATCCTCCTCCTCCCTGGCTCCTGGGACACTCCCCCTCGGTCCTGCCCCATTAGCTCTTTATTATACATCGTTTCTTCCCTAATGGTCTGCCTTGCGTAATTTAGCACTGCCATGAATTATCTTGTTCCCAAATGTCTCATGTAATAACGTCTTGGGCCTGTTTCTTCATCTCCAAGCGAGGTGGTGGCAGAAAGGATGGCTTCAGAGGCCCTCTGTACAGTGATCCCCCTCAAGTGAGAACAGTGAATACTGATCCTTTCTGAGCTTTCACATGTGCTGGAAACCATGCCAAGAATGTCATGTATGGAGTTTCCTTCTATGTACATATACATCACCTCGAGTTTCCAGCCTTCCCACCACATTCCAGCAAAGAAACAGGACTGGAAACAGGTTGTTTCAACAGCCCTGGGAAGCAGATGCCGTGGCTGCCACCTCCCCTGTGTTACAGATGATACTGAAGTTCAGAGAGGTTTGCACCCTCATTCGAAGTCACGCAGAGCTACAAAGTGGTGGTTTCGAAAGCAGGCAGCGTGTTGCTGAGTCCCCGCTCTTATTAGTCAGCCCAGTGTCTGTCCTCCACGGTGCCTGGACCCTGTGCTGGGGAATCAGCACTCTAACACAGGACACGGTGTTTTCCTCCAGCAGAGAAAGAGCAGCAATAACGAGCATGCCCATTTGCTGTTCCCGTGTGCCCTCAGCTCACTGCAGTGAGACAGTTCAAACTCAGCAGGCCCTAGAGTTCCCACAACATCCTGCAAAGTAGAGACTGTCAGTCTCCCTAAACCCCACCCCCATCATGGAGAAGGATCTGAGGTGGCCATGCTTTGTCAGGTTCCCTCCACGAGTTCATCAGATTTCAGAATTCAGCTCCAGCTGCTCCACGTAATCAGGAGTACAGTAACCGTGTTACAGAGAGGAAATGGGGAGGCTCACGAAGATGATGCCACCCCCCCCCCATGGCACAAGACAGCTGACTGCAGATCCCAGGCTATTCTTGGCTCATGGCTCTATCAGTGAGAAGCCTGGGGGAGGAGCCACCCACCCAGCTGCACCTTAGTCAGAGAAGCACTGGCCCCAACACACAGACTAGTAACTGATTCAATCCGTCCTCCAACTTACAACACACACAACTTCCCACCCTTAACCCAGCCCCACCCCACAGTGATCTTCAACTCACATATAAGGGACTGAGCTCTGAGAAGTTAAGAAACCTTCTCAAGGTGTCCCAGCAAAGAAGTGGAAGAATGAGACCTAGAAACACGGTTACCCAAGCCAGTGGTCTAACCACTGGATGACACTGCCTTCCTCCACTATGCCTAGAGCTTGGAGACCATAGCTGGGGCTGCGAATCCTCTGCTCAGATTCAAAGTCAGGTTATAAAGCAAGGTAGGAGAGGCCAGAGCTCAAGTGCTTCCCTGAGATCACAAACAGTGGAGAGCTAGGGCATGGGAGAAAAGGGATGGAGTCTTGAGACCCGAACAGCCAGCATCTCATGGCCTGAGGAGCGCAGACCTGTAGCCACAAAAAGGCACTGTCTGCTGGCCATAGAGCCCATGTTGAGTCACTTCGTATCTGTGACCAGTACCGTCTGCTGGACAGAACCACCAGATCTGGTTGTAGGATAGCAGCCCCCCTCACTGGGCAGGCCCTGCTTCCCAGTGTGAAGCAGGAGTTTATCACCCACGTAATCATCACCTTTCATCCTCATGGCCGATGACACTATGATGGCCGCCATCTCCGAGGACCCACAACAAGGAAGTGTTGGGAAGAGTGACACACAGCCTTGGGGACACACAGATCGTGGTGTGGGCCTGGGTGTCCATCCAGATGTGGGGGGGGATGTGCTGTGCATGGGAGTGAGGGTATCAGGAGACCTCCCCGCTTCAGTCCAGGAGGTTAAAACAAAGCTGGATGTTAGATACTGCCCCCCTTATGGTTGGAGATACCAACCAGAAAGATGGTCTGCGATCTGGATAAACCTTTTCCCCTTAAGTTAGTTTGTAAGTACTTGGTCACATCCACATAAAACTAACGTAGGAAATCAATAACAGGAGTGGGGTTGCTGAGAGTAGACCAGACCATGGGGTTCATAAGCCTTTGGAACCGGTTCTGGGAGGAATTCGGAACAGTTTAGAAACCTAGACTAGTCCCAGGATGCTGTAAGTAGAACTTAGTGGGTGATTCTGTTGATCCCTCCAAAGACCAGAATGCAGAGAGAGGTGGACCGTGAGGACTTTGTCCTTGAGGTTTCAGGTGGAAATGTATTGGATCAGAAGCCATTCATGTTACATTGTGGTAAAGGACCTGCCTAGCACTGTCTGTGCCCCAAGATTTTACATGGGGCTGAGTTTAAAGATGAAAAATGTATTTGGTAGAGAAAAATTCAAGCCTGGGACTGTGACTTTGGTATGGTTATTGCTGGTTAGTTCTAGCCAAGTTTATAGTAAGAACTAGGAGCAAAAACTAGAACAGAAATATTTTGGTAAAGTACAATTTGGTCAGAAAAGAAATGTATTAAAGTTATGGACAGTAGGGCATGATTGTTAAAGGTACTATTAGGTCCAAATATGCTTGTGTGCAGTGGGAGCTGGGGCTGGAAGAGCTAGCCTAGGCTACCATAGAGACAATCCAAGAAAATAAGACAAAACTTTTTGCACAGGGACAAAAAAAATGATGTCTTGAGGGTACTTCAGTTACCTCTGACACCGACTCATCACGGGCTGAGGGGTCAAGGATAAAAATGTGTAAACCTGCTTAAAACGTTTTCCTTTGAAAAGAACCCCAGAGGGGCACACAGATTCCTTCTTCTGGACTCACTTGCCTGTGCCCACTGCCTGCTCTGGCCAGGCATTCAGAAGCTGCTTCCACGATGGTCCCAGGTCAGCTTCTGCTCAAGCCGCCAACAGACCTCTGGTTCTGCCAACAGGCGATGTGCAAGAGCTGCTGAGTCATGCAAGCTTCCGCACAGACTTCAAAGGACGGCCAAGGGATACAGGCCGCGGACACAAGATCAGAATCGCTGCGGGAGTCACCCTACGAGGAATTTGCATGGAGCTACGAGAATGGAATCAACAATATGATGGTGATCCTAGGAAGTAGGAGATGCCGGGAGCATGGAACGTCTCAGGAAAACCTGAGGCCACAACTGTTAGCAGAGGGAAGGAGAATCCATGTGGCTACAAACATGGATTTACATGCAAACATGTAAGGCTATAAGGACAGGACTGGCCGAGGCCATAGGAATTCACACCATGCCACCACCTTCCCTAGGTGCTGTCCCTGCTGGGTTTCAGACTCACTTTGGTCCCATTCCTGCTTTCTGTGTCCCCACTGCTTGCTTTTGTAAGGTGAATGTTTACTCCGTGCCACTGGATATTGGAAGTGTGGTGCTTTCTTTTGCCCTGCGTAGGGTCTCATCCCTAAGAGATGGCCTTGAGTTCAAGAGGAGGCTTTGGGCTTCAACTTCGGAACAATGTTCAAAGCATGAAGACTGCGGGAAATCTTAGAGATGGACAGAAGGAATTTTGAGTTATAAGATGGCAGGAGCCGTTAGGGAGGCCACGGTGGAACGTTACGGTTTTAGATGTGTTTGGGGGTCAAGCTGATGACGGTGGACTTGCAATGGTTAATCTTGAATGTGAACTTGATCAGACTGAGTAGTGTTGAGGGGATGAGACGAAGGGAGTTTGCAGAGAGGTTAAGCTAAGGGGAATAAAAGAGGTAAGACCTTCCCATGTAGGTGCTCACTCTCCCGGAAGCCTGTCTCCCCCTTCGTCCCCTCCCCCATCTCCCTCTTCGTATCACTCCCCTCCCTTCATTCCCCCTCTCCACTTCCTGCTTCCTGGCCATCATGACGTGAGCTGCTGTGCTCTGCCACACCATCTTCACTACGATTGACCGAAGTCTGGAGAACAGAAGCCAGACCATAAATCTTTCTTTCCCCTATGTTGTTTGGCTGGCTACCTGGTCTTCAATGTAAAAACTGGCTGACATCATGAGTCAAACATGTGAATCAGCCATTTGTCTGTGATGAGTCTCCCCCACCAGTCCTTGAATCCTAGAGGACAGTTGTATTATGGGACGGACGTGAGCCAGTCTGTCGTGGGCTGTGATGGGAGCTCACACACGGCACAGCACACAGCCAGACACACTGTACACGCTGGGTTCCCGGAGTGGACGATGAGAACGTGCACCAAGGGCTGGGGAAGTAAACAGACGATGGGCAGGTGGAGAGAAGAGCCTCGAAAGCAGCAGAACATCCGGCTGAGGTTCAGCACTGAACTCTGGCGGCGTGTGGGTAACTAAGAATACAGCAGGGCAGGAGGAGATCAGGGATTGAGGACCTGAGCAAGGAGCCCCACCCCCTCCCCAATCCAGCTCCAGCTGACACCCTCCAGGACCCATCTCTGAACTTCAGAAGGAACAAGGACCAGCTTCCTCCCAGACACCCCTCCTGCCATACAGATGTGGTCCGCACTGCCCCGTACCCTGTCCTCTCCTGCTCCTTTGCTGACAGCCAGCACCTCTCTCTTCCCAGGACTCTGAAAAACGAGGCTGTGCGCTTTGTCATTTTTCTTTGAGAAATTGTGAAGAACCAAATGCTTATCATTCTGCCAGCCACGATTCTCCGTGGAGTATTTTGTAAGGGACAGAGGATAAGGAGCCAGGAGAGGAGCATTGGGGAGGGGATGTGGAGTGCTGGGGGCAAGTGGCCTTCTGGATGTCAGCCCCCCAGTGTCGTGGGAGACCAGATTAAGGATGGCTGCCATCAGAGCCAGAGCTGTGCGCTTCCCTCTGACAGGTGGCTTCAGAGGGTTTGACAGCCTCATTTTCTAAACAGATGTAGTGAAGGAGTGAAATCAAACCAGGGCTACAAGAACTCAGCCAGCCCCTTGACGGAGCTGTGCTGTAATCAGAATCAGAGGTTTAGGAAAACTACAGAGTCCTCCTCATCCCACAGATGTGTCACACAGTTGTGAGGCCTGGGAAAGGTAAGTGGGGGTGTTGGCCAGCAGAGGGAGGCCAAGGTGAAGGAAGCCTGGGCCCCTGCTCCGTTGACCTCTTTCCCTTGGAGTTCCCAAGGGAAGGTGACCATGGAGAGTCCTGAGGTTTGTCCAGCTTCCTACCCTATGTATCCCCACCACCCATCTCTAAGACAAATGGGACATCTGTGGCTGCGGAATGCCCTCAGCTCCAGCCCTGCCTCTCTGACCACATCTCATCCTTCTCTTCAGCCAGCCATGACTCCCCAGCAGCAGCCTATTAAAATTCAAACTGAGGTCTGCTGTGCTATGGCCACGCCTACCATCCCTGGCTCCACTGTGCCCCTCAGCCCTCAGGCTTCAGGGCCAGCCAGACAACCCCAGCTCTCTCACACAGCCCCCCTCTTCCTGCCATCCTCTCTCCTGGAATGTCACCCCAGGCCCTGGAATTCAAGTTCCCCCTCCCTCGCCAGCCCCCACCCCAGCTCAATCAGGCTTCACTTTCTCCCTAAGCACCTTGAGTCTTTTGGTGCCACTTGGCCTCCCCCACTTCTGTCCCTGTAAACACAGCAGTGCCCTCCTACAGAGCTAGCCCCAATCTCTCCACCAGCTGTTTAGAGTAGCAGGTGAGTCTATTCTCTGATGCCTTGTTTGGTGTGCACACACAGAGACTCAAATGAGATCAGACGATAGACAAGTGGGGTGGAGGAAAGATTGTCATGGTCTCTGTTTCCTCAGGACCTGCTGGGTGTGCCAAGCACCCAGTTGAGCATTTTCTAGCTACCATTTCATTTAAGACTCCAGCAAAATGCAGATAGGGAAACTGAGGCTCTGGGAGCCTGGGTATCTTGCCTCATGTTACCAGAGAAGAAGCTGAGGTCCCACAGAAGCCTCCTTGCCTCCCTCTCTATTTCTCCCTTTTAAGCTAAGCCCACACACACTCAGTACGTGCCTGCTCAGCCTATCACTAGGGACTGCTAGGGCCAGAGAAGAACACCGTATAGCCACAAACCGCATGAAGGACCCACCCTAGGGTGCATTCCCAGGGAAGCCTCTGTACCTGCAGGAGGTCCATCCAGCCCTAACTCTCTTTCATCCTCCTTGGATATCCCCAGATACCCTCAGAGGCTGGCCATTTGCTGGTCCTGAGGATAAGGCTTACCACCAGAGGGTCAGGCTGTGCAGTGAGGAGCACATGTATCTCTGATGATCAGAGGCTGGGGAATCCCATTCAGATCCCAGAGTCAGGGGAGGGAGCGCCGAGCTCAGAACTTTTTCCCTCTGGAGAAGGAAGGCAGTGACAGGAGATGAATCTTCCCCTCAGACGGAGAGAAATCTGCTCGATTCTTGTTGCGTTTTGTTCAAATGTGCCTGTGGACCCAGCCGCCTGCAAGCCTCATATTACAGCACAGAAAGCCCAACAAGAGGCAAGAGAATGAAAACTGTCCTTAAATGGGAAGCACTGAGAGAGAAACAGAGCGGCATTTGGTACAAAAGGGGCCCGTTGGCACCCAGGCAGGCCCAGCACTGATGCCATGCTGCGATCCAGCACATGCCTCCCAACCCAGCTGCCCTGGAGGCCCGGGTCCAGGGAGAGTTCTAGACCAGATCTAGGACTCCACTGTGACCCAAGAGTCACCCACTTGTGCAGCAAGAGGCACTCAGCAACTGAGGTGGTAGAAGTGTTGCAAGGAAGGAGGCAGCAGGATGGAGGAGACTCCAGACATCCTGCAGCCTGGCAGGTGCACCCGGACAAAGAAGTCAATGAACACCTGAGCCCCTTCTTTAAGAACCTTCTCCCACCCTCCCCCTGACCCCTGCTCCTACAGCTTCTCTGGGAAGACTCGGGGAGACCTGTTTACTGCAACTAACTGCATGTAGAGAAAGGGCCTTATAGGGAACGGGGCTTCTCAGAGGGGCCTCCAGTCAAGGCCAGAGAAGGGAAGGGGTCTCTACCCAGTTTGGGGGTGTGAGTGTCAGCGCGTGTGTGTACTTGTGCGTGTGCATATGTATGTGTATGTACATGGGTGTCTTGGGTCTCAGAGTCTCAGAAATGACACACGGTGTGTGGCAACTGAACACAATCTTCAGTGTAAGAGCCTATGCCGCAAGATCCTAGAACTGGCACAGGCTCTAGTCTGGGTCTAAGTGGACATGTAAAGAGCACGCCACATACCACACACTAACACGTGTCATACGTACCAGATAACATGACACACTCCACAGTCCCCACACAGCACAGCGCACCACCATCCAACACAACACACACATTACCCCATACCATGCACACATACACACACACACACACACACACACACACACTCACACTCACACTACACCCTTACTAGAGCAATGAGTTCTAGGGCAGAGATTAAATCTTGCTCCACCGAAGCCACTCAGTCCCACCCAGCCCACGTTCAAGTCCTACAGTCCTCACAGACAAATTGCTGAGTCTCTGGCTGCACCATGATCCCTGGAGAGAAGGGAATCTGCCCCTGGAGAGAGTAAGGTGGGGCAAAGTGGTACTGTGCCCAGGGGAAATACTTGGGAGGGGATGTCTGTGGGCTGCTGTGGGTATTATCACCCTGCCCTGTTTCCTAGAGCCTGGAAGCTCATTTTCAGGGGCCCACACAGCTCGCAAGTGCAATTCCTGCCTTGCGAGATCTGAAGGTCCACAAAGCTGGGAATTACAGAGCTTGGCTGATCTCTAGAACCCTGGGGGTGGGCTGGGAAGTCTGGCCTCCTATAGAGCCCTGTCCCTCCCTGTCAATCCCAAGCATCTCAATCAGTCTTTTCATAGGCTCTGAGGACATAGCAGGGGTGTGGGGAGACCCACATAGTTGCAGATTGGCAACAGACAGTTCTGATTTTTAGTCTATGGGGTTTTAATTTTTTTCCTGGAGATGGGGAACTTGGGAGAGTCCCATGTCCCCTATGAGCCTCGGTGTCTTTGTTTGTAACTTGGGAGATGAAGATTTCCCTCTGGGGACTCCTGGGGATTTTGATAAGGTGGGTGCAGAACAGGACACATATCATTCAGTCTGTGTTTAGGGACATGGGACCTAGACAGGGACAAATGCCAGGCCATGAGCTGTGACGCAGAGTCGTCTATAGAATTCTGGGCACTGGCCTCTGGCCCTCTAAGCCCCAGGCTGCTCCTGTGTGCAGTGGGAATGAGCTGTCCTGCATCAGTCCTGTGAGGACAGGGCTCGTCTCGCTGGATGCTTTCCACAGGGGAGATGTCACCTAGGCAGAAGCTGTGGGACTCCCCTGACCCAGGGTCTTGGACCAAGGATCCCAGGTTCCTTACACGCTTGCACCTCAGCTGGAAGACAAAGCATGTCTGTAGCTGTGCTGCGAGGAGAGAGTCACAGCACTGCAACTGGATCCTGGCCCTATAGCTCTCCTCCCTTCCCTTGCCACTCAGTAGAGGGGAGATGGGGAGGTTGCAGAGCTCTGGCATGGCTGGGGGATTTCCTTATGCTGGTCTTGGCGCCTCCTAACAACCCTATGGGAAATATCAGCCTTCCTTTACAGGTAAGGAAACTGAGGCACACAAGGAAAATATCATACCCAGAGTCAACTAGGAAACAGCGGAGGTGGGATTCGACACTAGGGATCCTGAACCCTAGACTCTGTTCCTTGTGCGGCTCTGGGGAATCCCCTAAGTCATGCAAACTGCATCACCATCACCTGCTGTGGGAAAAAGAAAAGAAACCCAGCAAGCCAAACTAAGCTCTGCAAGCCGCCAGATGCATTCTTCTGGGGCCAGTGCTGTCTTGGGGTGGACCTGAGGTCAGAGTCCTAGACCTGTGGGGCCTGGGTTGAGCAGGACAGACCTCCTGGGGCAAGTGGACCTGGAAATGAGGGTAGAAAGGGTGAGCTGCGCTTTTAGCCTCTGAGCGGGGAAACATGCCAGGGAAGCCCCGTGAGGGTCTATCCTAGGGCTCACTGGGAACACAAGTGGATCCTCAAAAGCAATGGTTCTCAACCCGTGGGTCGGGATCCTTTTGGGGGTCAATCAGGCCTTTCACTGGGGTCTCCTAAAACCATCAGGAAACATAGAGATTTACATTGTGATCATAGCAGTAGCGAAATTACAGTCATGAAGTAGCGATGAAAATAATGTTGTGATGGGGGAGGGGTCACCACAACATGAGGAATTGTATTGAAGGGTGACAAGGGTGACGGCATTGGGAAGGCTGAGAACCACTGCTCCAGACAGTCGTGTGACTAAAATGTGCATCCAGGAAGCCTGTCTGTCATCACCTCAGCTGGCTCCTGCATTCCTTGTTAAAAAGTCGTGTGCTTCTCACAGTTCAATGTTACTGTGTTATTTCCTCAGCGTCTCAGTTCCTGTAATCAGCGGTGAGCTGTGGAGACTTCTCCACAGTTCACTGGGGTCTATCGACCCATCTGCCCTCACTACTTAGCTGCTCATTCTGTCCATGGACTTCCATCGATTTCCACACGGACCTTTCTCCCCACATGCTGTGTGCTGAGGAGTCCTGCTCCTCAGGAATGAAAACCAGGTTAGCAATCTCCATCCTGGCATCTAAGAAAACAGCATCGGTCCCACTTCAGAGACATCTGTGTACCTGCCTTTGGTCCTCCCTGGGGACACCTGTACACATCCTCCGGCCCTCACCAAGGGCACATGAACTGGCCTATGAGAAGCCTTCCTAGCACATGCAACAGCAACCTTGCAGACACTATTCCACCCTGCACAGGCAAGGAACCCCATGCCTACTGTCCGACTCTCCATTCTCTCATGCATCATCATTGTCAGCAAGCATTTGCTGAGCACCAACTCTATGCCAGATGCTGTGCTGAGCACAGTCTGCTCAGAATATTCTGGTCATATTTGTCCCTTTCTGACCCTCCCATGGTTTTACTTTGACCCATGATCTCAGGCAGTGTCCTCTCCATGACCACAGACCAGTGTGAGAATCCTTTGTCCACCTCTGCCCATTTTCCACCCCCTGTTTCTCAGCTGTCTTCTGCTTTTCCCTTTGATCTTCCCAAGATCCTTCCTGCTTCAGAGTTTTGCATGTACAGTTCCATAGAGCTAAAACACCTTCTGCTATGGGACAATGGTCTGTATCCTGTCAATTGTATTTTAATAAAATACTCATTGGCCAGTAGCTAGGCAGGAAGTTTAGTCGGGGTGATGAGAACAGCAGAACTCTGGGAAGAGGAAAGGTAAGTCTACAGTCATCATCCAGACACAGAGGAAGCAAGATGTAACTGCCTTACTGAAAAAGGTACTAAGCCATGTGGCTAACACAGACAAGAATTATGGGCTATATAAGTTATAAGAAGCCTGATCTAATAGGCCAACCAATTTATGATCAATGTGTATTTGTTTGGGACTGAACAACTGAGGGACCTGGTGGGACAGAAACCTCAGTCAACAAATGGTGCCCAACGTGTGGACAACTACATCCACAGAAAACCTGAGAGAGCTTGAGAAGTAATTCTAGACACAAAATAACAGCATTAAGCATGGCTTCTTGGTAGCAGCAATTTCTTGGGTTTGCTGTCTTTGCTAGAGGCAAGAGCAACTCATTTAAGAGAGGCTTCCTGACTCAGTTTTAGCTGAGAAACTTTGCAGCTCTTTTAAGAGGCCCTGCCACCAAACACTTAAATACTGACAGCATGCTTCTTGGTAGTGTCAGGGACCTTGAAACTCCATAGAGCTGTGGCAATAAACATGGCTCCAGACAATACCTCTACCATGAAGGTAGGCTCTCAGAAAGCTAAGGAATGGGTTGGATCCAGACATCAAAGCCATGACTTTAATCCTAGCCATATCGTTTAGCAAATTAAAAACTCACGTGGTCACAAAAAGAGAGATATACAGTAAAGATAGATTCAGATGAAGAAAACATCTAAATGGTTTCCAGTGTGTTTATATGTAGGCTTGTGAAAGAAAAAAAAGGATAAAGTTCTTAAAATAAAAAAGAAAGAAAGAATAGTTGAGTGTGGTGGTACACACGGTTAATTCCAGCATTTGGGAGGCAGAGGCAGGCAGATCTCTGTGAGTTCAAGGACAGCCTCGTCTACAGAGTGAGTTCCAGGACAGCTAAGGATACATAGAAAAACCATGTCTCAAAAAGCCAAAAAATAAAAATAAAAGAAACAGAGTTTAAAATAAAGCCACATAAAGATGAAAAATACACAGAGTCTGCATACTGTATGTTATTGTGTTGTCTTTAAATTATTTGATGACTGAGGAAGGAGCAAAAGCTGCTAAAAGATATTTGATTATAAATGCTGCTGGATTAATCCAACATATATATTATGAAAATGCCTTGACTTCAACATTTAAGTCAAAAGATATGTTACTTTGGAGAAGAGGTTTTGTTTTTTGTTTCCACAGGAAATGAGAGGCTGTGGATTCATTCTGGGCTCAGAAAAATCAGGTTTGATCAAGGAAGACCCCCTGAAGAGTCTCCAATAGGAACAGATGGTCCAGATGATCCTACATTTCAGAGGACCTCTGTTGGAGTTTCCTCTCAGTTCTGCATCCAGAACAGTTTCAAGACTGCTGGCTGAGATGATCAAGCCTCACAGAATTTTCCACTCAGGACTTGTCCATAATCATAAATTTTCTTTATGTCCCCATAAGATTATCAGCACCCCCAATCAGCAGGAAGTAGCCTAGAAAACTATTCCCACATTCCCAAAACTGGATTATGCATGTTTGCTTTTGTTTAGAATGTTAGTTACAAGTTATTATGGATAATGGTCAGGAGAAACACTGACCAAAGGAGATTTTATTCAGATATTATTTTTGAAAAGAAAAAAAGGGGAGGGGTGCTGTGGGACAATGGTCTGTACCCTGTCAATTGTATTTTAATAAAACACTGATTGGCCAGTAGCCAGGCAGGAAGTATAGCTGGGGCGATGAGAAGAGGAGAATTCTGGGAAGAGGAAAGGTCAGTCTGCAGTCACCATCTAGACAGAGAGGAAGCAAGATGTGACTGCCTCGCTGAAAAAGGTACCAAGCCCCACGGCTAACACAGACAAGAATAATGGGCTAATATAAGTTATAAGAGTTAATAAGAAGCCTAAGATAATAGGCCAACCAGTTTATGATTAATGTAGACCTCTGTGTATTTCTTTGGGACTGAACGACTACGGGACCTGGTGGGACAGAAACCTTGGTCAACAACCTTCTTCTACTTAGAGGGCCCCTCTCTTTGAGATTTCCACTTAAACGTGAGTCCCCCAACTTCACCCACTCACACGCTCCTCAGCTGTCCTCCCCTGCTCTGGTTGGAACCTGTACCTAACACAGACTCTTATTCTGGATACTTGTTCCCCAGGTGGAGGTCCTGTTCTAGGGACTGTGAAGCCTTTAGGAGGGTGGGAGTCCCTAGAGGCAGGACTTTGATGGCTACAGATGCAGCTTCAAGCTCTAGGCATTCTCTGCTTCCTAGGCAACCCAGATGTAATGGGTACTCAGCTAAGCACCCAGCACGTGCTCCCCCACTGCCAAGCTTCCACTCCATGCTCCCCACTGCCGAGCACCCACTACGTGCTCCCCACTACTGACCACCCACCACATTCTCCCTACTGCTGAGCACCCACTATGTGCTCCCCACTGCCGAGCAATCAGCACCAAGTCCTGCAGGGAGCTCCAGGGGCGAGGCTTTCTATGCTAGGTGCATTCTGAGTGTTGCAACTGCCTTTGAGTCCTCCATGTCACCCCTCACTAGTGCTCTGTAAATCAACCCAAAAAACTCATTGGTTCTTCAAGTTGGATTATGATGGAATCCCACTTTGACCTGTCACTGGTGCCCTATCTGGGGAGAAGAGATGTTTGATTGCACACTCCCCCTCACCAGAAAAAGTTGATACAGCCCTGACAGACAGAGAGTTCTCAAACGAAGAACACAAGTGACCAGTAAATATGTTTAAAAGTGTTAAATGTCAAGAGCGTTCAAATGAAAACTGCATTGAGCTCCTACCTTAACCCTGTCAGAATGGTTATCAAGAAATGGAGGACAGCAAATGCTGGCAAGGGTGTGGGGAAAGAGAAATGCGCGGGGCTGAAGAGAGGTGAGAGGGTAAAGTGCATGAGGGCCTGAGTTTGGCTCCTCAGCACGTACATAGGAACTGGGCACAGCAGGGATGGGGAGATGGCTCAGTGGTTGTTGCTCTTGCAGAGACCCTGGGTCTGGTTCCCAGCATATACAATAAGTGGTCAAAACAATGTGTGTGTGTCTGTCTCTCTGTGTGTGTGTGTGTATGTGTGTGTGTGTTCCAGGGGATCTGATGCCCTTTTTCAGTTTCCACAGGTACTTGCCTATATGTGGTGCACATGCATACACCTAGGTCCACACATGTACACATAAGAAATAACGTAATCTCTAAAGGAAAAAATTGGGTACAGCAGCACATCCTTGTATGTGACCCCAGATCTGGGGTCGGGGAGCAGAGACAAGAGGTGGTGTGAGCTTCGGGTTCAGGAAGAGCTGTTTGCAGACACACACCAAAAAAGGAAAAAAAATTGAAGGTGGAGAGTGTTAGAGGGAGGCACATGAGCACACAAATGCACCCACACATATGCGCACATACACATGTGCATACATACACACATACAACACAGACATACACACGGGGGGAGCCTTAGTCATTTTGTGTGAGTGTAAACTCCCACCCAGAGGAACCCTTATTCGCCGTTGGTGAAATAAACTAGGGCAGACATGGAAACAGGTATGGAAATCTCTCAGAAAGCTAAATGTAAACCTATCGTGTGATCCACTTCCGGGAGTAAGGAAATAGAAGTGCTCAGAGGGTCCCACGAGAGAGAAAAAACGAGGCTTCAAGGAAGAATAGTAGGGAGGGTAATAGAAACATGAAATATGAATGTGAGACGGGGAGTGCTGTGGAAGGTTCAGGTGACATCAGGGGCTGAAGGGCTAAGGGACAGCAGAAGGTGGAGGAGGGTCAGGAGCAGGGGAGGAAGACAAACACCTGAGGTTTCCCTGACTACTGCCCGGGGTGGAGCGAGCTGACCCTCCTGCTAGGTCGATGTAAGAAAGCCACCTTGGGAGCTGTAGTCACAAAACACCTCACAGTGCATAATCTCGCAACAAGAGGAACCCCGAACACATGGCTCTGGAGATCGGGCAGCACTGATATCCAGAGGGGCATGATCTTCAGGGGACACCGTCCTGCTGTGTTCTCATAGGGCAGGAGAGGATATAGCCCCCACCCCTTGCAAGCTAGATGTCAGCACGAGTGGGGTGCACACACTGAGGTGAAGCCGGCACTCAGCAGCCACAGCATGAGGTGTGGGGTCCATCTTTCAGGGGTCTGCAAACTGGTGACCAGGATGGCCCAGCCTTAGTCAGACCCCGAAATCAGACCAAATGACCAGGAAAGGGGACATGGGGGAACAGGATGCGAGATGGAGGGAGCCCTACTGTCCTGTGAAAGAACAAGGATGTGGAAGAGCATAGTCTCTGCTTCCCAGATGAGGAAACTGAGGTCCCCAGAGACTGAACAGTGATAAGCCTGGACTACTGTGCTCTAACCACTGGGTCATGGAACATTAGCCCGCAGACCTAGGTCAGAGGGTCAACCGGGCTCAGAGTCCCAGTCCAGGCTGGTTTTCTAACCAAACACCTGGCTGCGTGGGCACGTTCAGGGTGTGTAGGCTGAAGTGGGGGCCCATCTGGAAGTTTCCAGTCCACACAGCCAAAGCCAGTGCCAGTAAATTACTCTAGATAATGAGTGTGTTTGCTCAGGAAATCGAGGAGGCAGAGACAGTTGCCAGAGTCATTAAACACGAGGGTGGACGTGCCAGGCCTTGCAATGCCGCCAAGCTGCTCATTAGTGCAACCCCTCCCCTAGGCTGTATCTGTAGAGCTGAGCAACTGGGTGACAGGAAATCAAAGCAACACCAGAAAGGAGTGGGGCCCGAGAAACCACCTGATGTACCTATTAGCTTACAGATAAGAAAATCAAGGCCCAGAGAAGCTGACAGACCTGCCCAGGAACACACAGCAAGTGAGAGACCAAGATAGGTTAGAATGTCTTCAACTCATCTTAGTACAGATGAGATATCATGAGAGGAGGGCAGATCTGTCAGATTAGAAAGGGGGAAACTGAGGCTCAGATGGGTAGGTAACTTGCCCAAGGACTCCCAGTAGGATTAGCCATGAATATAGCATTGAGTGCAGGACCTTTTGTCTGTGTTCTCCCGCCTTTGTCTCTTCAACTTCTGGATCAAATTCAATATGAGAGATGCAGGGGTCGGGGAGAGGAGGTGCCCAGGGGAAAGGGAGGCACTCTGGGTAGGGAAAAGGATGGGCCCCTGCCTCAGGCCTCTCAGCCCATCCTGTATTTGACAAGTGATGAAGCCCCCTCTCACAGCTCCTACCATCTGGGGAGACACAAGGATGAATATCAGGAGGTGGGCTTGACCCTGGGTACCTCCCACTATCCATCCAGCTCTACGCCCACCCCATTCCACAGACCGATCCCACTAGCAGCTCCTTCGACTCAGACCTGGCATGCACCAAAGGGTCCTGGAGAGAAAGAGAAATGAGGAGAGCTTGGCCAGGGTGTTGGCTGCCTCTCTCCCAGTGGCATTAGCGGGAACTGTCACCCACTCATGGATCTGTGGGAAGGTTCACCTTCTATGCACCTCTCTCTCCATGAGAAGGCAGGCCCTCTGCACACCTGTTTCTTCAGGTTCTGTCAAGTTCTCACTGGCCTCGCCCTCTCTGGGTCATCAGAAGCAATGAGCCTCTGCAACCCACCCTGGAACACCTTTCCTACCACAGCCTCTTCCTAGGGTCCTCCCCTTTTATCTTAATCACGGTCTAAAATGTAATCTAGGAAAGTTAAGCTACTTAAGAAAGCAACTGAAGTCCATGACAAAGGCAACTTATAGGAGAAAGGGTTTGTTGTGGCTCACAGGTTAAAGGTCAGAGTTTGAGGCCACGATCCATTCTGGAAGGGAAGTTGAGGAGCCTGGAGCAGCTGGTCACATTGCAGCCACCATCAAAAAGCAGGTGTTCAGTTCCCTTTCTCCTTTTCACACTGTCCAGGATCCCAGGCGGGGGGGGGGGTGAAGATAATCCCCACAGGTGTGCCCAGGGGCTTGGCTAGGGCTTTTCAAGTTGAAAATTGAGATTAACCATCATACTTTGCCAATTTCTATAGCTCTTCACAGTTCCTAGGCTTCTTTCTCAAAGAGATACACAGAGCTCACTGGGCAGATGGCAGACGGGACTTGATCTAGTGAGTGGAATGACAGGGACATAGTCACAGTCTCTCCTCGTGCTCGCTCTGCATTCTGGGATACCTTAGATACCCGGAGCAGCAACGTCTTCCACACCCACCTCTCTGCAACACTGTCTCCACACCTTCAATGGCCCACACTGTCCGAGCCCCACCTCATCCCATTCCACGGCCTTCCTGGAGACTGGAAAAAAAGCATGGCCATGGATGTAGATCCCACGGCTCCACATCTCATCAAATCGGCTTAAGGACATGCCTGACCCAACCAGTCATACTTCCGGTGACACTCTGCTCAGACCATCAGGATGAACTGTGAACACACAAAAAGTTCCCTGGCCCAGACTATGTGGCTGAGAATAGAAAAAAAAAGTACTGGAAGGCTAGAGAGCTGGAAAGGATGGCATAGCGGTCAGGGGGCTGTGGCAGTGGTACCAGGGAACACTGGCAGGGCTTGGCCCGAGCAGGCTGGGCACTGAGAAACTGAAAAGGCTTGGCAATGAAGTGTAGGCACCACCACCCAGTTCCTAAGGGCCAAGAATTCGACTTGGTACCTTAACCCACATGATCAGGACCTACCTCAGGCCTTCCCAGGCCCTGTTGTTGTAAAAACAGCAGCTGCAAGAAGGCACAGAGCCACCCACACCACAGACCCAGCCAAGGAGACCAGGCCACAGATGGAATAAAAATGAGGCACAGATGGTCCCAGGACTGGGACTGAATCTCTAGGAGAGAAAGGGCGCAGTGTGTAACAAAGGAGAGGCTTGAACCTGGGTCTAAACCCAGACCCCATCATGCTCACAGTATGCAGGTCCAGGCAAATTCCTGGTCTCTTTGAGCCTAGAGTTCCTCACTTGTGCAAAGAAATTTGACAAGATAAATCCCAGGAACCATGAGAGAAGGTGGTAGCTCAAAGATGGAGCCCCAAGGCTAGAAAGAAGCCTCTTGCCCCAGCCTAGTACCCAACCTTTGCTCACAAGGAAGCAGGCACTTCAGGGGACTGATCGGGTACCGGAAACAATGGACTGAATCCCACGTGATCACTGATCGGAGCTGTGGAAAGCATCAGAGACCTGATCAGCAGGTGTCCTGAGAGGTGTCCAAGCAGGATTCCCAGGCAACCCTACCCTTGGGACTGTCAACCCCTCTGTTGACTGTTGACCAAAACCTCTGGTCAGGAAGACAATCCCCCACCCAACCTATCCATCACACTCACATGGGAAATGGGTGTGCTCTGATGTTCAGGGGTGCTGTAAAAGCCAAGCACCCCACGGTCCTCAGAAATCCCCCACCCTTTGTCAGGTCTACTTTGGGCATCAGGACTTTTGTGTGCTGTGGGGTCTGCAGCCCCTGTCTGTTCCACCTTCTGTGGCTGCCGACAAGACCCAGCCCGAAAACTGCTGCTTCTGGGAGCAGGTTTGAGGAAACACTGGGGCACGGATGGGGATCCTAAAGCAGGAGTTCCACAGAGAGATAAATGAAGCAACCTAGGTCAGGCAGTGGTGGCACGGGCGCCTTTAATCCCAGCACCTGGGAGGTGGAGGTAGGAGATCAGAAGTTCAAGGTCATCCTCAGCTACGCAGTAATTTTGAGGCCAGTCTGGGAAACAAACCTCAGGCTTAAAAATGGTTTTAAATACGTGTACTTTAAAAGAAGGGTACAAAACAATACACATACACAATGTTTGCCTTTAAACCAGCTCTCTGTGTGCATGTGTGTTTGTAGTAGAGTCTCTAAGGAGCCACCAAACTGATAATTGTGTTCCAAGGGAGGAGCCCTAGCTTAGAGATGACTGTGGAGCAGGAGAGACACACTCTCCTTCTACCTGAATATCTGCATATTAAACTACCAGAGCGGCTGCATGCAGCACGTGTGTCATTAAAAACCACCCTAAATGAACACGCGGATGGAGGACAGGCTTAACATAATAACGCTGTTCTGGGGGGAAAAAACATAGCCCAAATCACCATCTACACATAAGCCATGGTGCCTATGGCAACAGGGGCCCAGATAGCCATTGGAAGAGAGAGCATGGGGAGAGCGAGTGAGAAATTTGAAAACAGAGGTAGGTGCATGATCCCATGTTTGTACAAGGAAGGGAATTTGGAATACAAATGAAAATGAAGGCCCTGCTGCAGAGTGTGGACTTTGGTGGTCACAGAATTAGGTCTGAATCTCTGTTCCTAATAGGGTGGCATCAGTGGCTCATTTCACAGCCCCAAGCTTCATTGCCCCGTCTTTAAAAAACAGCAGTGACAATATCTACTCCTTGGGCTCCAGAGGATGGATTGCTCTAAGTTCGTGGAAGTTAATTTTCCAGTCATTTGCAGTGTCTCCTCTGGGAGAGGCTGGGGAGCCGAGCATACGCTGCCTGTCCTATCTCTTTAAAGGCTCCGTCTGAGGTATAACTGAAATGCAATGCAATGAACATACCCCAAGCATAAAACTGGGTAATTCCTCACAAAGGTCCACATCCACATGCCCTGACAGAAGCAACTTAAAGGACAAAGGTGTGTTTTTGCTCATAGTACCAGGGAAATACAGCCCATCACGTCAGGAAAAAGACAGCAGCAGAAGCAGGAGGCAGAGAACAGAAAGTGGGACATGAGGCCTCAAGGTCCACCCTCTGTGACATACTTCCTCCAGGAAGACTCCACCTCAAACAGCACCACCAGCTGGGAACTAGGCGTTCAAACATGTGAGTCTATGGGGGACATTTAATCCCACCAGGATAAGACCACTACCATAACTTTTGAGTCAAATCTGAAGCAAGCTTTATTAAATACTAGACAGGATAATGGACACTGGCCAGGTGCACACCCAGAGTTCCCAGATAGCCCCCAGAGGGAGTGGCATTATTAGGAGGTATGGCCTTGTTGGAGTAAGTGTGGCCTTGTTGGAGTAAGTGTGTCACAGGGGGGTGGGCTTTGAAGTTTCAGAAGCTCAAGCCAGGCCCAGCTTCACTCTCTCTTCCTGCTGTCTGCCGATCCAGATGTAGAACTCTCAGCTGTTTCTCCAACACATCGGCTAGTGTGCCACCATGCTTCCCAACATGACAATGATAGACAAAACCTGTGAACCTATAAGCTATTCCCAATTAAATGTTTTCCTTTATAAGAGTTGCCATGGTCCTGGCATCTAGTCACAGCAATAAAACCTTAACTAAGACACCCTGAGTCCCTGACATTGGTCCTCAGCTCTGCCAGCACCCCACAGCATATCAAAAATGGGGAAAATAGGCAATGAGTTCAAAGTCAGCTCATTTGAGAGTCACGTGGTTCTGCTGCTGTCAGTTTTGGCATGGGAACAATGAACACATTTTCAGAGACTCCAGCCAGTATGGAGAGGACTCCCCCAGACCCCAACGGAAGGGATAGTGCAGACTTGATCAATAGGGTATCCTTTGTACACAGTAACCCCAAAACACAGCCACCATGTAGGCCTCAGCTGGCAGGACACAGGCCAGTTCCTTACAAAAGAAAAGACCAGTTTGCTCAGCTGCCAGGTAGCATCTGAGTCCACACCCTTGGTACCTCCTATGTGTCCTGGGCAGGCTCCAGGGCACAGTAATGAAGGAACAGCCTTGTCCTTACTTGCAGTCGTTGCCTTTTATGTAACCAGTGCTTCATGTACTATTTTCATAGACTCAAACCATTTCCAAGGTATGTAGCATGATCAATAAAAACCCAGAGAAAGATATTGGGGTTCAACCTGAAGGTCAGAAAAGTAAAACAGCCAGTCACTGGCTCTTATCTCTACCTCAGTCCAAAATGGTGACCCTGCCTCCAGGAATCTCAGACTGAGACTGACTGAGAGCTGTCTCCTCCCCTTTATGTTCCTCTCTAGTGCTGGGATTAAAGGCATGCACCACTGCCACCAGGTTTTTATGGCAACTAGTGTGGCTACTGAGATTAAAGGTGTGTGACCACTGCCTGGTTTGTAAGGCTGACCAAGGAGGCTGTTTTACTCTCTGATCTTCAAGCAAGCTTTATTTATTAAAATACAAATGAAATAGCACTACAAAGGTAGGCTTCTGCAGAAGGGGAAACTGAGGCTCAGAGAAGAGCATCACTCACCATCAGCTGCTATGTGAAAGGCAGCAGTGGAGTGTAGGCTCAGACCCTTTGGCTCCCTACTACCCTACACTGCACCTCTCCTCCTCAAGATCCACTCTGTGTGGCGCCAGGTGAGCCCTTAAGTCTCATGCAATTAGCTAATAGCTCTTCCCCGAGCACATGCTGTGTGGTTTCCCACAGCTCATCAGCTCAAGAGCAGGGTTTCTGCTTTTTGCTTTCCAGATCTCTGTTTATCTGTAAACCTGGCCTTTTCCACTGCTCATATTTCTCCGCCAACACCACTTCATATCCCTCAGACTCTGGTCTAATCACCTGAGGCAGAGGCCCTTGACCTTTGGACAGGCCATGGGTTAGGGAAGGGACAGGCTCAGGCACATAGGGACATCTCCATAGAGCACCACTGCACTCAGCTTTGTTATCTGACACCCAAGAGACCAGAAACTGAGCTGAGGAGACGAAGTCAGGGAGGAAAACAGTAGAGAGAAGAACTTTTCCAGCTCCCAGTAAGGGGGCTGAGGCCTAGAGTTCTCATCTGTCAAAGGGGACAATAATCTGAAGGTCTGTTTGCTAAGTGGAGAGTGATAAAATGATAAAGAAACATGAAACCCACGGTGAGCCTCCCTGTGAGGATAAAACACCATAGAGAAACATTCGCAGTCTTCTGCCAAAGATAAAAATCTAAAATTTGAGTTATTAAAGAAAAGGGCAATACTTAGATATGGGTTTGGGTGGGGTGGGGTGATCTTTCTCTCCCTGGGGCTCTGAGCAAGCACTGAACATTACAAAAGACGTAAAGTCAACATCCCTGTTAATAATATGTCTCTATTATAATCAGTGCTGTGTTGGTTTGGATGAGAATGTCCTACATAGGCTCAGTTGTTTGAAGCTTGGTCCCCAGTTGGTGGAGCTGTTTGGATAGGGTTAGGAGCTCTGGCTTTGGTGGACAAAGTATGTAACTGGGTGCGGGGGTCTGAGCTTTGAGGTTTCAAAACCTCAACCATTCCCAGTGTACTCTCTTTCTGCTTCCTGCTTGTGGTTGGAGATGTGAGCTCTCAGCTGTTCCTTTTTGTCATGTCTGCTGCCTGCTGCCACAGTTGCCCACCATAATGAACTTTTATCCCCTTAGAACTAAAAGCCCAAATAAATCTTTCCTCATGTAAGTTGCTTTGGTCATGGTTTTATCACAGCAATTGAAAAATAACTAATGAAGATTATTTTCCTGTAAATAATCAAAAGTGTTAGTGGGGTAACATGACTTGATTGACAGCTATCAGATTCTTTTTTAATGCCCTGACTGCCAGCAGAGAATGCTGTGGAACAATCCTTTTGTACACTGTGAAGATTTGTCACTGTGATTGGTTTAATAAAGAAGCTGATGTGCCAATAGCTAAACAGGAGAAAGTTAGGTAGCAGAGCCAGACTAGGAGAATGCTGGGAAGAAGGACAGAGTGAGGAGTCACCAGCAAGATGGAGAATGAGTTGGACACACAAAATGGAATAGAGGTAAAACCCACAAGCCTTGGGACAGCACATAGATGAACAGAAATGGGTTAAGTTGTAAGAGCTGGTTAGTAATAAGTCTGAGCTATTGGGTGAGCATTTTTAATTTGTATTAAGTCTCCAAGCCAGTTATTTGGGAAGTGGCTGCTGGGACAGGAAACCGCTACCTACATGAGAGCTATCAGTCAAATGTCAGCTGGACTACACTTAGACCAGCACCAGGGACTTTAAACTCTCTACAGATACTTTGAGGAAGATGCATAACAGCTGTAGCTACTTGTAGCTCTTGCACAATTCCAGCTGCTAAAGAAACAGCCATGGCCACAGCTGCTTCAAATGGCTTGGGGTGGACCTACTGCAACCATTTCCACCCAAGCTAAGGGGGAAGCGTGCCCCTTGGTGCCCAGCAGAGAGACAGTTGCCACTGCTCCAAAGAGGCAATGTCACGCTTGGTCCAAAGCCATCCTTCATTTGTGCGGAAGTGGAATGCAGTTGGCAAGGCACCGCTCACCTGGCTCTGTAGGTAGTCAGTTCTCATGCCCCATGTTGCCCCTATAGGCCCAGTGAAAGGCTTCTTCTCCAGCGGTCTTTTCTTGCCTATCTATAGAAGAGCAGGCTGAGCGTATAGCAGGAAGATAGCAATGGCGACAGGGACAGATATCAGAGGTGGAGAAGCCACAGAAGAAGCAGAGTCACGGAGTAGCCAGTCTCAATAGCAGTAGTGGTGGAGTCAACCGCCAGCAGTCTGGATGGTAGCAGAGTCTTAGCCAGGGTGACACTAGTGGCCTTGCCAGTGGCAGAGATGGAGCTGTAGAACAGCAGCAGAGCAGTAGCTGAAGGTCCTGAGAAAGGGTGCTGTCGCTGGCTGTGACAGCCAATCGCAGAGCAGTGCCTGCAGTAGCAGCGACAGCAATGGCAGAACTGTCAACAGTGTCCTTAGAAACCGAAGGTCTTAAACACTCAGGGTCAGGAGCTGTACACTAGCCACTGCCAAGAGCTAGGAACTCTCTGTTTCCTAGGCTGATGTGAAAATTGATACACTTGTCACTGTAAGACCAAAGGCCCCACGAGAACTGTACTCTGGGAGGCACCACCGGGGCTACTCACAGCTGTCGGTGCTACTTGTTCCTGTCAAATGCTGAGGGTTACAAAAGCCTTCAAGGACCACACTGGAAAGGCATCTCCTTACCCACCATGGTTTCTATCCAGGTAGACCAGAAGGCCCCCAGTCTGCTGATTGATGGCATGGCCATTCACAGCAAGGCACATAGAAGTTTAGGTTTTGGACATATGCCTTATCCAAATGGGATCCTGTGATCTCCCCAAGACCTGATTTTTTTTCTCTGTTTTTGGCTTCCAGTTTCTCTATTCTGGCTACATCTATAGAGTGGTAGAATTAATATGGCTGCCTAGCAACTGACAACTCTGGGAGTCAGTAGCATCCCTGGTGGACCCAGCCCAGGCCAGGCCATTACTGTACTGTCTTTTCTACTCTTCATTACTTCATGCCTTCAGCTGTGCTTGGATCTGCTCTTCTTGCTGTAGTTCTGAAGGGCACAACTGTGGCCATTGGTTTGAGATCTTTTTAAATACAATTTTTTCTTCGAGCGGTGCTTTAGTGCCATCCCACAAATTCATCTTGTGTGCCTTCAGATTATATTCAATTTACATGACTGCATTGCTTCCCTTTATAAATTTTTGACCCATCTATAACTTAGAAATGTGGTTTTAGTTCCTAAGCATTTGGTGAGTTTTCCAACGAACTTGTTCATTTTACAACCTAATCCAGTTGTGGTCAGAACAGGTTTACTTTTGTTTTTATTTCTTTTGCAAAATGTAAATCCTTCTAAACCTGTTAAG
The DNA here is from genome assembly GCA_004026605.1 of Ondatra zibethicus. Lineage (NCBI taxonomy): Eukaryota > Metazoa > Chordata > Mammalia > Rodentia > Cricetidae > Ondatra > Ondatra zibethicus. Next base: position 96,583 of record PVIU01000528.1, read on the forward strand.
ACTCTTTTCTGGTCCAGAACAAGCCTTGTTTTGGTAAATATCCAATGTGTGATGAGAATACTGGACTGTAATCTGTTGTCGGGTAGTGCTCTGACTATCAGTAAGAATGACAATTAATAGTGACTTTCAAGCTATGGGCAGGCTCACAAATTCCCCATTTGCTTGTTTTAATCAGTCATTGGAAAGGGGATTACAACATCCTGGCTGCTATCGGGGGGTGTCTGCTTCGCCAAATGGTTCTGTTCCTTTTTGTTCCATGTGACCTGAAACCCTGTCATCATAAAATCTGAGGCTCCTTGTATCTTTTTGATGAATTGTTACCACTTTATCACAGTGAAATGTCCTTCTCCCCTGGCCACAGTCTATGCTCAAAGACCTGAAATTAACATGACCACACCAGCTTTATTTTGGTTAGCATGATCAGGACATATCTTTTAGATCTTTTTTTACTCTTAAATTATTTATAGCTCATATATTTTTAAATTTTTGTTTTGTGTGCCTGAGAAGGCCACTGCCATGCCAAGTGTGGAGGTTAGAGAACAGCTTTGCACCACACGCATCCAATGCCCATGGAGGCCCTAAGAGGGCGTCGAATACCCTGGAAGTGGAGTTGCCGGTTATGAGGTGCCATGGGGGTGTTGGGAACCAAACCTGAGTTCTCTGCAAGTGTTCTTGCCTAATAAGTCATCTCTCTGGTCTTTTTCTTTGTTTTTAATCTTACAGTATTTCCATATTGTCTCTGTGTCTCATAGTGGAGATGTGTAGGGCAAATAAGAAAAACCCAGAGTCAGACAGAGTCTGCTATTCATGCTACAGAGATCTGATGCTCACACTTTTGTCTAGAACCTGGTCTCCAAGGTTACTGTACCCAGAAGCCCAGTTCCCCAATTGCCCAGGAATGGTGTCCTCCAAAAGTTCAAAGTAAACCCACACTTCCTGTCAACCTAGCGGGGAGACAGAAGAAAGTCTGAGATAAGCCTAAGACTCTTTGCACTGATATTCAGGTCTCTCCAAATCCAGCCCTGACTCTCCACCCCACCTTCTCTCGCCCCTCTTAAACTTGCCACCCCTGGCACCACCTCCACCTGTTGACAGACTATACATTTTATTCCAAAGATTCCTTTCCCTGCCTTTATCCAGTGGACAGACTCATTTTCATTCATGAATGCCTGCACAGAAACCCCGTTATCTGAAAAACCCTCCCGTGGGCGTTCTAACTCTGTGGTAACTCAGTTCCCCTCCACAGCTTCAGAACGTATGACTTCCTAGATGGCTACACAGTCTATATAACCAAGTAGATTGTGGTGCGTCTATTTACACGAATGTCTTTCCCAAGCACACGAGTGGAAGCGTCACAAGCAGGCCAGTGCATGCATGTCAAGACTCAAAGCACTGGCACACACCAGAGCTCTCTCACTGCCTCCCTCCCTGAGGAGTAACAGTCCTCCATAATTTCTTTCTCTTCCAGCAGTGTTCTCTCTTTGCCCCCTTCTGGGCCTTGATACAATTTTTCTAGTATATTCTATTTATGTACATTCAAATCCTACTATACATTGTCATTCCTTTTGCTTTATAATGAGTCAATTATCTTGTAAAGAGATTTAAATAAAGAAAATGTATTTTTCATATGTATCTGCGCACTTACAAATTGCAGTGATTTTCGTTCTTTGTAGAAGTCTGCATTCTCATCTGGTGGTGTTTTCCAGATGCTGGAAGAATGCCATTTAGCGCACTTCCACCCCACCCTGAGCTTGAAGTCCATGCTTCCAAGAGATGTGATCCTCCCCATTTTCTTTCCTTGTAGACCAGATAGTGATTCAAGCTTTAGATGGATCTCCTTGGATGTGCAAAGGTTCAGGAACCAGAACAGGGAGGTGGAGCACAGAGCAGGGAGGTGGAGCACAGAGCAGGGAGGTGGAGCACAGAGCAGGGGTGGAGCACAGAGCAGGGAGGTGGAGCACAGAGCAGGGAGGTGGAGCACAGAGCAGGGAGGTGGAGCACAGAGCTGGGAGGGAGCTTTCTCTGTGTGGAGCCCAGCCTTGCTCTAGTATCAAGGTAACGGCAGGCGTGGGGCATGTGAACCAAGCACCTTGTGACATCTCTGAGAGCCATCCCATGAGGTCCTCTAGGCCTCTTCTGAGTTCACTCCCAAATTGAGATCAGTGACATCCAGGAAGGAAACAATGCAGCCTCTGTTGACTGACAGTAGCTAAGCTGTGACTTGTGACCTCTTATGAAATGGCCCAGGAATCCTTAGCCAAGGACTTTAGCAAGGGAAAGATGTCTTACAGGGTTCAAGAAGTCTTCAGCCACAGACAACAAATCCAAACTTCTGGTCCCCCAACTTCCCATGCCCTCCCACGAGCCCCTGAAGACCAGAATCGAACAGGAAGAAATCCTGCCTGGTTGGGTTGAGAAGCCCCATTCCATCTGCAGTCCTGAAGCCCTCTGAGCCATAATCTGAGCAGTAATGGCAGGCAGGGCTGAGCATCCACAGAGCCCACTGCGCCGGGCACCACAGATCTGTGCCCGGGACACAGAGAGTTCACACCACAATTTCTCTCTGTCCTCCAAAGAGTCTAGGTGGTGCTGCTGGAACAGACCGGCATGGAGAGGGTGCTACGCATAGGCATCTCACCTTTGGCTCTGCAGGATTATTGGTCCCTTTGGGGCCCCCACTTCCCAGCCTAGAGTCCCCAGAGACTGACTGCCACTGTTGAAGCTGTGGACATCTGTCTCCAGCCCAGAATGTAAAAGTCTATTACTGTTTTCTTTTTGCTTCCTCTCTCCATTATTCTTGGTCTTCCCTTCTGCCTATCACTTCTTTAGTAGAGAAGTAGACCTCAGAACACCACCACCCTCCTTTAGTCAGGATCTAATTCCTCCGTTCTAGAGCTCAGCCAACAGAACTTCTAAAGGAGAGAACCCAGGCCGAAAATGCATAGCAGTAGTGAACTCAGGCTCCTTACTACAGGCTCAGTCTACACAGTTCCCACTCTTCCAGGGCCCATCAAACACCTACACCGGAACGAGCCACGGCATGCAAATAGTGTGTGTGCGCCTGGAGTGACCTCTTATGGAGCTAAGTGCTCTTAGACATGTGCTTAAAACTGCCGTTGCCCAACCTGACAAAAAATGACGCCATTCATGCTGGCAATTCAAAAGTCTGGTTTACCAGCAAACAAAACACGCCGTTTCATGACCAGGCCTTTCAGCCCTGAGGAGCACACTTTATGTGGCAGCATTGTCTGATGGCATTTCCTACCCACCCAGCTTTTACAACACAGGTTCCATGGATTTGCTTTACACCTGGCTAATAGATTCCGTAGCCGATTCTTCGAGAAGTGGGCTGTGTCTAGGCTAAGGGACATCCCCCCCCCGCTAGTTCAAGGAAGTACTAATTAAGAGAGGAACTTCAGGAAACATAAGCCTGAAGGAAGTATTAATTAACTCTCCTGTGAAGGTAATGAAGGCGGTGGCAGGGCACTGAGGGGCCAGGGGAGTCCTGACGCCTCGCAGATGGAGGTGGGGGTGGGAGGAATATTGTGGAGGGCGGGCAGGGTGAGGTCCTTCCTGCACACATTGTCCTCTGCGTTTGCAGCTCTCTACCTATGCTTCACCCTGCAGCCAGCCGGGACATGTGGACTGTCACCCCTGACAACCAGCTGAGAGAACCGAGGAGTCTCGGACCAGCTCCTGAAGTCCATGGGGTAGAGCGACTTCTAATAGTATTGATAGAGACTTGCCCTAGAGCCGCCGCAGGGACCAAGACCTCATCACGGCACCCCAGGCCCAGTGGGTGACAGAGGATACAAACACACTGGATACCAATACAGGAGTCAGAAGGAGTCCCATGAGCCACGTGAGAGAGCCAGAAACATCCCCAAGAGGTGCTGTCTGCACTTGGGTTTGGGGACAAACAGAGACTAATTCTTTCCAGGAAAGGACAGAAGGAAGGGGAGCAGGAGAAGGGGAGACAGTGTACAATGTGGGGGAGGGGGACAGAGACCAGAAGCCCAAGGAAGAGGAGGATTCTTCTTCCAAGAGCAGTAAACTAGGTGACTGTGGGTCTGGGAGAGGGATGTGTAAGGAGGGAGGTGTCAGGGTACCAGCCAGCTCAGGGTCAGGAACCAGGGTTTTGCAGAGGGTGGTGCAGGCTCCCCTGCTGGGAGACTCCGGGCACACCACTGGCCCCTTACTGGCCAGGCATACCCAACACTAAGAGGGGTCAGTGATAGCCCGGCTACCCATATCTAAGGATGAAAAGGGATCTTTCCACCGGTGCTGAGGACCGGGTGGGGCCACCAAGGGGCTGAGCCCGAGCTCTCTGGGTGGGCTGGCCTTACCCTGGTGGAGCATATCCCAGCAGCTTGACCCGGTCACTCACGGGACAGTGACCCAGGCTCAGAGGGTGATGAGCTTCCTCCCTCACCTTCCCACTTCTTGCTTGTGGGTGACAGTACAAAAAAAAAGTCACCCGTGGCCCTGAGAAGAGGCTATCACCTCTTTCTCCCTGCTAAAGGAATTTCTTCAGTTCAGTTGTCAAATGGACAAAGACCTGTGGCTCCCCTGCCCCGCCACACCATGCATCCGCCGTCCCCAAAAGCAAGACCTGTGTCCTAGAGGGCTTCACTTGTTCTCTTCGAGCCTCAGTTTCTCTGTCTGTGGAGTAGGGAGACTTGGGCAGAAGCAGAGAGTTCCCATCAAACAAGCCATCCTGTTCACTGGACCCCTTCTCCAGAGCCTGGTGGCTGAGTTGTTATTCTCAGTAAGGACACTTGACAGGCACCCGCTCCCACCCCTCCCCTTTCCCTGTGACATCAACAGTCACTGGGACCAGCCATTCTCACATCCGCATCAAAGCTTGGTGATCTGCTGTGGGGCTATCCGCTATCTCTAGACCCCACCCCGCTACATCCTGGTCCAGTCAACCCTCAGGAAAGCCCAGGCACAGGATTTACTCTTGCTATAGCCCTTCCTCCCTCCCCTCTTCCTGTTAAGAAACTCCTACGCAAACTTCAAAGCCCTGATTTCATTCTCTCTTTGATAAAGCCTCTTTCAGGCAAGACTAATCGATTCCCTCAGCTCTGCACCTGAGCAGCTAGCAGAGAACATGACCTGAGCACACAGCAGGAGTCACGTTCTGTCTTCAGGGTCATCCTCACTGTCTCTCTTAGTCCTCACCTCCACCCTTAGGAGAGAGGCAGACTGGGCTCAGGGATGTGACACATAGCCGGAAATAGTGGAGTACCTACAGCCCCGCTTTTTGTAAGCACCCGTCTCCCAGCTTGTATCCTTAATTAGATCAAGCAAGTGGGTCCGCCATCCTTGCCAGTCTCTCCATGTTTCCAGAACCAAAAGGGCAGGATTTGGTCCCAGGGCCCCTTCCCATCTGTTTGCCAGCATAAACCCTCTGGGTACCAAGAGCCCATGACTGACCTCACTTGGGCCTTTCTCAAAGTGCTTAGCCTTGTGTATCATACAGAAACGGCCAACACTCAGTTGGATGAAGAATGGACTCAGTGTCCTTCAGGTCCAGTGCAGGTCCCAACACCCAAGTCTGCAGGCCAAGCTCCCCTGTGTGTTGCTTGCCCGAGGCCAGGCAAAAACAGTGATCAGAGATAAGTGGGCGTGAGTTCAAATCTCTGCCTGTCAACTATGTACCAAGTGAGCAGAGGCAAACCAGCTTTTGTCCCAGGACTCAGCCTCCCTTCCGTAAAAGTGGGAGCACAGCGTTCACATGGGGTAAGTTTGGAGACTGTGGAGAGGGGGTCACAGAAGGCACTGAGCTCTCTTTGACAGAACTAAAGAACTGAGTCCCACGGAATCCAGAAAAGCTTTCAGGGATGTGTGCACATGTATAAGAGTTCACATATACACATAAAATAAGAATAAATACTTTTAGAATAGCTTTTGAGTGAATTCTTCATGGGAATGGCTTCCCCGTCCCCAGTCATGCCCATTGGCTGGCCACAGTTGCTGGCCCAGCTCAGGCCACCCCATATAAGGCTGAAGACACAAAGGTAAGAGTACCTATGGTGTCTTCCCACTGTCTCTCCCAACATCCTGTCTCAGGTTGTCCAAAAGACAGTGGTTCTTAACATGCCAGTGAGAGGCAGAGACAATGCAGCCACCATTGAGACACCCCTGACACCATCTCCAGGTCCTGACTTGGAGTTTAGTGTTGTTATTTGAGAGAGGGTTTCATGTAACCCAAGCTGACCTTGAACTCAGTATGTAACCCAAAATGGCCTTGACTTTCTGATCCTCCTGGCTCTACCTCCTAAGTGCTGGGATTATTGGCATGAGCCACCATGCCCAGTTCACAGGCTCTGAGGGTCAAACCGAGGCAAGCACTGAGCTACTCCCCCAAGAAGTTGGTGTCTAAGTAGAAACAGAGAAGTGTTCACAACCAAGCAATCCTGGTCAAGGTGTGGCTCCACCCACCACCGCCCCATCATTGTCTTGGCTCCCAGTTACCCAGCAAGCCAAGTGGTCAGAACTTGGGTCCACTGTCTCAGTAGTCTGACAGCCAAAAACAGGGAGGGGCACAGTGACTTTCTGCATCTGAGATGCTCTTGCTGTGGGCCAGGCTCAGCACAGACCCGCTCCTGTCTCCAGCTGACATTTGAAGTGAACATAATAAACCCTTTCTTTGTGTCAGAATAAAAACCTCGCCAGAGCCTCAAGTCTCTGTGACATTCTCATGCTGGCTTTCGGATCAGATCCCTCCTGGTGTTGAGGATGAGGCTTTGGTAGAAATAAACACTCTCCTTCATATGAGTCTCTGACTCATTTTAACTTTCCCCACTCTCCCACCCCTCCCTAGCCGATGTGGTCTCTAGAGTCAGAGGGCCACACTCTGTCCCTGGGTGGGAAGTAGAAGGGGGTCTCTTCAGGAGGTCTCCTATGTCTGCTAAGACTCCTGGCACCCTTTATTCACCCCACTGCCTCTTCCATATCTGTAGCAGTCATCTGTACCCCACATCCAGTCATCCTGGGGAACCCTCCTGCCATCATCAGCCTCTCACAGGGAGGGAGGGAAGCAGAGAGAGATGGGGTAACTTCTCCATGTCCTATGGCACATGGGGCAGGACTGAGCTCCCAACCCACTCTCTGCTGCCCCCTCGAGATGTCCCTCTTGCCCTATTGGTACAGGCTGTTCCCTTCACCTGGGACATCCTTCCCTCCTCTTTGACTGGAGAAGCCCTGCCTCTTCCTAGGGAGAAGGAAGAGGGGAGGGCGAACCACAACCAGTCCAGACAGGTGTTCTCATACATGCTCTTATTATTGCTATGATAAAAGACTTTGACAAGCGTAATTTTGAAGAACATTAATTGATTTTGGGTCACAGTGCAAGGGTACAGTCCATCATGGTGGGGACATCAAGATGGCAGAAGCTTGAAGGAGCCGGGAGCATCCTGCACCCACAATCAGAAAGCAGGGAGAGATGGATACATACTCCCTTTCTCTGCTTATCCAGTCCAACATCCCACCCACAGCCAGTGACTCTTCCCGCCTCAATGAACACAATCAAGATAGTCCCCACAGAGGTCCCCAGAGGCCCATCTTGCAAGTGATTCTAGAGTTGACAGTCACCACCCCAGATGCCAAAGCCATACTGGACAGAGTGGCTTCTCCAGCCATTTTACAGATGGGCGAACTTGGGCTTGGGGCACGGAAGAAGCTTTCCCAGGTCACCCCAAGGTCAGAAGGACTGGGTAACCCACCGCCTGACTGACAGCTTTGCACCCCTCCCCCCTGCCCTGAGCCTCCTCTCACCCCGGAAAAAAGGAGCATTTCTCCTTCCTTCCTGGCCTCACGATGGAACACCCCATCTCCAGGGCCATCTCTCGTCTATCTGCCTCTCTGGCTGGCCCCTCTCCCCAAAGAGAGCAACAGAAAGAACTCTTTCACACTTCAGTGAATGAAGGGGGCCCAGAAGAACTAGGAGCCCATGCATTTTTATGCCCTAGCTCTGTCCCCAGGGAATTCGGTCCCCTCTGGCCAAAGATCAAGCTATACTTGGCCAGACTTGGGCTCTGGGCTAAGGCCTTGGCCACTTCTTTACATGGTCAGGCCATCAAGAAAGGACCAGCACAAAACCGTGGGAGCACATGAGGTCAATTTAGGCTCAGTGTTGGCAGCAATGGGACAGGTGGCTCTGATTGGTGCCAACATCCTGCCCCTGAGTTCTGATGTCATCCACGGGACTGCTTTTATATTCCTGTGCGGAGGTAACTAAGGCCCACTCCTGGAACATCTATAATCTTGGGATGTTCATTGAATTCCACATTTCTCAAGCTGGCCCTGAGACCCCAGAGTAGCTGTAGGGTTTAACAAGCTGTGGTGTGTTTGTCATAGAACTTTCTCAATTCTGAAGTCTGGGGTCCATAAGCGATTCTGTAAAACTCCTACAGAATGTTTCCCAGGAAGTATCAACATGCCTTAGAGTTCATGAGAGAAGTTCAGATTCCAAGAGTCCAGATATCAAAGATGCCATGGGAGACACAATGTGATCTGAACACACACACCCCACCCCACCCATCCCCCTACCTTCCCACCCCATGTCCCCCCACCCCCTCACTCTCCCACAACCCAGTGAGAGAAGGTTCCAGGCCTCCCTCCACCTCAGCATCTGTAGGCTGAGGTAGGTCTGTGGGTCTCACGTTCTTCTCCATATTAAAATGCAGTGCCCAGGGCTGGTGAGATAGCTCAGTGGGAAAAGGCACTTGGTGCTAAGACACACACACACACACACGCACACGCACACGCACACGCAGCCCCCAGCAGAGGTTTGTGATTTGACTCTGGGCATAAACAAGCTATTCCCTGAGAGACAGCCCTGGGGTCTCAGTCTGCAATCAAAGCTTTGGCTTCTGTCCCTTCCCCTAATGAGAAGACACACTCACCCAGGCCCTCCTCACTGCTGTCCCCCTCACACCTGGAGAAGGAAGCCACTCAGAGCTCTTCTGGAGATGAGTGGTGGGCATCCAGCCACGGGCCCCTCACCCAGCAAAGGCCCCTGAAGTGATGGTACCACCTCAGCAGATAACCCAGTCACATTCTACCCTCCTCATCTCACGGACCCTCAACCACCCCATGTGACAGAGGAGGAAACTGAGACTCAGGATATCAGACCTACCCGGGGGTCACGGACAGAGCCAAGCAGGACTCTAGGCACCGTGTAAACCTCTTCAGGTCTCTTCCCAAGTTCCCATTTCTCCCGTACTGTGTCTCCCCGACCCATAGAACATCTCTCCCTGTTCCCTCTAAACGGAACAGAAATGGATTTGCTTTCCAATTGGCCTCAACCCGAGCGGTAATGTCCATGAAACAAAACTTTGATGTGCTAATTTGCCTGTGGGGTTTTGTTTTGTTCCACTGATGCCCTTTAAAATAAATATGTGACTGGTAAAATAGAAAACGCTTGCTCATGTCTGAGCCAGAGCCTCCTTCCTGTCTCTAGTAAGCAGCCTGGGAGGCTCTGGAGGAAGAGGAAGAAGCTGGGGAAGGAGACAGGAGGAGAAGGAAGGAGGGAAACAAAGACGCAGGAGTGAGAAGGGACTGAAAATGTCGGTTCTGATGCCCCACGGTGTCTGGAAATCCATCCATCGGGTGGCCTGAGGCACATAGCCGCTCGGCTCCCCTCCCCACAGCTGTTCTGTCTTTGGTCTGATGCCATCATCTAGTCATGCACCTCACACCATTCTCTAAGTGGTCCCACTGAGGACCCCAATGCCTGTCACCATGACAGAGTAAGGCGTGACCTGAACTTTACGAAGAGAGAGGAGAAGCCAGGAATGGGTTGGAGACCCAGGGGCAGGTGGGAAAGAAGTGTTTCCTCTCAATGTGTGGCTGGAAAGTCCTCACCTGGAGGTTGTACCAGCTCCTTCTCCAGTAACACATGACCATGGCCGTCCTGGGTTCTATAAGAAGGAAGGCCGAGCAAACCAGAGAGGAGCAAGCCAGTAAGTGGTACCTCTCTATAGTCGCTGCCATCAGCTCCCGCCCTCCATAGTCCCGCCCTGTTGGAGTTCCTGTCCTGACTTTCTTCAGTGATGGACTACACTGTGGAAGTGTGAGCCAAATAAACCCTTTCCTCCCCAGCTTGCTTTTTGGCCATGGTGTTTCATCCAAGCAATAGAAACCCTAATTAAGGCAGCAGTCTTGTGCTCACAGCGTGTGGGCCTATTTCACAGCTAAGGCAGCTGAGGCCCAGAAAGAGCCAGCAGGGAGCAGCAGACAAAGTAGAAACGGATAGGAACTTGTGAGATCACAGGCCTGAAGTCACACTTGAGCTCCCGTACCTCTACTGACCCCACCCTCCCTCCACCTCCACCGTCCACAGCTGCGCAATATCAGTATCTGCCCTCTTCCTCTAGCCTGCGGCCCTGCGCACAGCTGTCTGCCTCAGCTCTTCTGTCTGTAAAATGGCTCTAAAAACAGATCACAGTGAAGGTGAAACTAGGAAAGTTTCAAACAGAGGTGTCTAACCTTTGACATTACAACACAGTATCATCTACAAACATGTGGAGCCACATTCTTAGCCATCCTTGGGGTGGGACATACTTGCTAGCACCTGGAAGGTACCCAAGAAATGTAGCTCTAGAGACCCAGGCTATCCTGACCCAAGGCCCCAGATACTGAGTGCAGTGATGAGAGCAACTCCTCCTATGCTGCCACACCTGAGGGCCCTAGAACTCAGTCACCAAGTTCCCAGCCACCAACAGATGGAGAGGCGGCTCGTGGTCTGGGGGAACGGGAAGCCCCAATACAGCACCTGTCTTCTGCCATGTTAATCACACTGCTGCCCAGAACAGATGGGGTGTTAGGACGCCCCCACCCCTATTTTTCACAGAGCTTTGGTCTGGGAGATAACTGTGTAATTAAAATGAGAAATGCAAACAATCCTCTTAGTGAGACTTAGCCATCTTCCCTCCCTTGTAAATCTATTAATGAACTGTAATTGCAAAAACAGATCCTTTATTGGAACATGGTAACCAATTCACTGTGGGGCGATGAGGGCCCCAAGACCTGCAGAAAGAAAGAAGTATATATTAATTAGCTTAAGTCTTTATCTATATAAAAATCAAGAAAACAAAACATTGGTTGCAAAGCAATTTTCCATCTGCCAATAGAGCGTGGCTGCTCAGGGGAGACGCCGGGTTTCCTGATTTCTGGGGTTTGTTTATAACCTTTGGTTAATCAAACCTGGAGCAGAGAGAGACGTGCTAATTATATGGAGAGGGTAGATGTCATGGGAACCTGCAGCAGATGTGGGAAGAATTGGAACAAGTTAGCACAGAGGTTTGGGGCCCATAGACCTGGAGAAACCAGCCCTGCATTCCTCAGGCTGTGTGTGTTCTTTCAGGATTGTCCCCATGGGGTCACAGTGAGCCAGTTGTGGAAATGACTTACCCAAGCAAAGATTCAGTGCAGAATGGGCTGCCTGGGAAACAAGCCCAAGATGGGGACTCATGGGTGACACGGATCAGTAGGAGAAGGGAGTAAGGGAGCAACACAGAGAAGACAAGGCCCGGCTCAGCTGGGGTGTACAGCAGCCTGTGCCCACAGGGCACTCTGGAGCTCACGGGCACCTGGTGGCCATTCCCACTCAGACACAGAGATGGGTCTTTAGTATCAGGTGTCAGTTATTAGCTAAATGTCACCATGTGGTGTGAACCCCCCCACCCCCCGCCAGGCTGGGAATTAGTTGGCACTGACATACTGAGGGCTAACACTTCACCATAGGAAGTTTGTGAAGGACACAGCTCACTCACAATAGATGAGGAGTCCACCCAGGTCCTCTTGAAAGGGCCACTTAGTCCACTCTCACACTGCAGTGTGACCTTCAGGCAGAGGGTCCGTCAGAACCAACTCGGAGACAAGGCTTACACAGAAGTGACTGAGTTAAAATGAGGCCATTGTTGGGGGGGTTGGGGGATGATTCAAAATAACTGTGGCCGTCTAACGAGAGGGACGTGTGGCACTGAGTCATGCATCTCACGAGAACACTGGCAAAGGTGGAGGGGCAATAGGGACAATCCATAAGATACACCTGCACGTGATGGTAGCCAGGAAACGAGAGGGAGGAGCCTGAAGCAGCTTTTTCCTCTCAGCCCGCAGGAGGAACCGGAATTTTGCTGGCATGCTGTTGGTGACATTCTGTAGAGCAGCCCACCTCAAGTCCCTGCCGTTGCCAGCGTCTGGTGTTCTGCCTCCCACATCCAGGCCTCACTTCTAACAGCCTCCTTGTTTTCCTGAGGGAATCAGGGAAGAGGCCTCTGTCTTTGCCAGGGTCCTGCAGGAATAGAGTACCAACTTAACTCTAGGCCTGGCCAACCAGAGTACTGGATCCCCTGCCACAGTGGTTGGTGCAGACATGAGCACCTGACCCAATCTGAGCCAACAGGAGTGGATTCTGAGACTTTTTGTGATGAATGTGAGCATTTGCAAGCAGGGGATTATGGGCAATGAGGTGAACGGTCACGGTAGAGAACAGAGCCAAAAGCAGAGTGAGAACTGAGGCCATGGGTTCCATGACGAGGTTTGCATCCCCCTCAGCTTTTCCGCTTCTCTACAGACTCACTGTAGCAAATGTACAACAGAAACTTGTGTTCATTTTAAACCAGCGCCCACCCAGTGAGAATTAGAGAACACTCTCAGCATTACGTTATGCATAGTAATCGTGTGTCTAGGATTTCAATTTTCACAATCCCCTGAAGTCCAAAAATATTAAAAGACAAAGTTCCAGAATAATTAATAAGTTTTAAATCATATGCCATTCTAAGTAGTGTGATGAAGTTTGTGTTATCCTCCTCTAACCCACCTAGCACATGCTGCACCTCTGTCCACAGTATCCACGCTGTATATGTTACCCGCCTGTTCCTTACTTAGCATCCTCTCTCTGCTATCAGATCAGTACCACCCATTCATTACTTAGCATCCTCTCTGTGTTATTAGATCAGTAGTTTCAGAACCACCGTGTCAAATGCAGGGTTCAGCGGTACCCAAAGTGAACTTACTGCCATCAAAGATTTGCGTTTTGCAACTTGCACTTTATGTCAATTTTTAACTCAGCCATTAAATATGATTTAAGAAACTCAGGAGGCAAAAAAAAACCAAAAGATGATCTGGTCTCCTTTTACCTCTCCCATTCTGAGCCTTCTCCAACTCCCAGAATTCCAAGCCTTCTTGTGCCGTCAACTTCTTTTCCTTAGGAGAACATCCACATTTGAGCAGGCATTTGCTAGTAACAAATTCTATCTTAGAGTAGCTTTATTTTCCTTTTATTCTGGAAGGTTCTTTTTGCCATCTAGAGAATTTGCAGTCTGCCCATCTTCTCTCTGTGTGCTTGGAAACTGTTGTTCCACTTCACATGAGCCTCCTTGGTTTCGAGAGAGACACCTGCAGTCGTTCAAATTGTAGCTCACAAACGCCACACAGCTTCTCTCTGACAGCCTTCAAGCTGTCTCCACTGTCCTTAGCTTTCAGGGTTTAATTCCAGTGTGAATTGACAGGAATTTCTCTGAGGTTGTGTTTGAGCTTCCTGTCTCTATAGGTCTGTGTCTTTAATGGAATAAGAATTTGGGGGCTGTATTTCTTCAAATCTTTCAGTCCCTCTTTTCTCTGCTTCTGAGACCCCAGCAACGTGGCCACCGGCTCTTTTGCTATCATCCCATGGGTCTCTAGGAGTCTGTGTTTGTTTTCAATCTGTTTTCTCTCCCTTGCTCGTAATGAGGCAGTTCTATTGGCTTATCCTAATTGAGTCTGTCCTCTACTCCCCGTGGAACCAGCCAAAGAGAGCTCACCTTGGTCACTGTGCAAAGAAAGTGAGGGACATAGAAGTCAGGGTTCTTACCCAAAGCCACATACCTCTGTCTCAGGATACACAGAGAGGTCCCTTCTCTGGCAGGGAGTCCCACCAGGCCAGACCCCTATTCTCCTGTCGAGTGTCTGGAAGATGACATTCTGTCATGGCTTGAATGAGAATATCTACCACAGACTCTTGTTTGAACACCTGCTCCCCAGTTGGTGCTGATCCTTTTAGAGGTGTGGGAAGTATGGCTTTGTTGGAGGAAGTATGTCATGGGGGCAGGCTTTGAGAGTCTGCCATTTTTACCTAGCTCCGTTTCATGCTGGCCCCTCAAGATGTGAGCCTTCGGCCTTCTGCTGTGGTCACCACGCCTGCCTGCCACTTGATGCCATCATGGACTCTCAAATCCCCTGGGACCAGAAGTCCAAAGCAAACCCTTCATTCTATAAGTCACCAAGATCATGGTGTTTTATCACAGCAATAGAAAGAAAATGAAGACGCTCCCTAAAAGAAGCCTGCAGCCACCTCCTTCTCTGAGGACATGGGTATCCGGTCACAACAACATCGGAGTATCCAGAGGTGACCCGGAAAGCTTGCCCAGCAGATACTCGCTCAGACACTTGTGACAGTGGGAAGTTCCTGTATCGCTGCAGAGAGTCCTGCCCAGGGAGACACGAACTCTATGGAAGGCCAGACCAGCATCCAGGAGGACCATCACTCTAGAAAGGCCAGCCGCCTCCCCTCCCCTCATCTATTTCCTATAGCTCTTGATGGCAGTAGTGGGGCTGCTGATGCCAGAGAGACAGGAGAGTGAGGAAGAGTCCCCATGTGCACAAAAGAGGTTCCTGGGAGTCATGTATGTCTGAGTGTATGTGAGCGCCCGTGTGATCATGTGGGCTGAGTGCCTTGCTCTGTCCGCGCTGCTATGACAAATGCCATGGTCTAGGCGGCTCAGTCAACACTCGCTTTTCAATTCTGGAGAGCGGGAATTCCAAGATCGAGTTTGGCGGCAGCTATGCACCTGGTGAGGATCCTCTCCCTCTCCCCCCACTTCTTGCTGGGTCTTTGTGCCACAAAGACAGCTCCTACCTCTTGCATCTTTTCTGTGAAGTCACTAATCTCACTCTAGCTCCTCCCACATGACTTCATGGCTTTCTAAAGCACCCGGGACACACATGCTCTAAATACCACCAACAGGCAAATTCATTTATTCATAAGTGTTTGGATCACAACAGTGAGTGAGAAAGACTGTGTGTGTGTGTGTGTGTGTGTGTGTGTGTGTGTGTGTGTGTGTAATAGCATGTTTTGTGAAACTGGGTGTGAGGTACGTGTACATGATTGTGCAGGGGATATTGTGAGCACACAGTTGCGATGTTGTACCACGTGATCGTGTCTGAGGTTGGAGGCGATTTTGTACAAGAGGATACTTGTATAATTGAGGACACCTGTATAATTGAATACTTGTGAAACCGGGTGTCTGTGTGACATTTTGTGCGTGAGTGATTGGGTGGGAGCTATGAAAGGAGAGAGGCAGGAAACATCAACTGTCTCTGATGCTCGGGGAGAGCCTGAGAGGAAGGCAGAATAAAGACGGGTTAAAGAAGGCCCTGGCAGGATAACCAGTGACTTGAATGACATCTGGAAGGTAGTCTTCAGAGGGACTTGCTGTGTGACTTGGCGTGCCCCCTGGACTTCCTAAATCTCCATTTTCTTATCTGCTAACGGACATCATTTCACCTCATAGCTAGTGTGAATTGTTGTCCTCTCCAGGAGGGACTTTGGACTCCAGGAAGCCTGGCTGAGAGGGGCTTGGACTGGTGCTGTGTCTGTTTGACAGTAAAGAGGTTAGGAATGAAGTCTTTCAGAGAAGACAAAGGCCCTTGCCTCCCTGAGCAGAGGCAGCGAGTGCTGAGTTTGCCTGTGTGAAGACTGGCGTGGAAATATTTCAATTCGTCAGCTTTTATGCATGTAACTGCTGGTTTGAAGGGGCCTGCAGCAAAAGCCCCCTCAGTGAGAGGCTAAAACAGATAGAACCCAACAATCAAGAGCAGAAACACAAATCAGAATGACCGGCCAGATCAGATGCAACTGGGGACCAATTTGTAGAAAAGAGGTTGAAGGAAGCTCCGAGCTTTGAGGCGACCGGAGATGGGTCTGAGGCAGATCTCCAGCACTCGGCTCAGAAGTGGGAGCCACAGTCACTGCAAGGGTCTAGCCGGACCTCTGAAGGAGCTCTGATCACAGGTGCCAGTGTCTCGGAGCCTTTGGAGGCTGTGTCACTTCCTGAAGTAATTCCAGATGACAGACACCAGGCCTGCTGACCGCTTATCACCAGCAGTCAGTCTGTGCACGAACTTCCCCGAGTCCTGAGGTTTGGGTTCTCTCTCATTTTCCATTTTCATGCATATGTGCATGTAGTGTGTACATGTCGGGCATGAGTGTGTATACAGGTACACATGCACATGCATGTATGTGCATGGAGAGGCTCCAGGTTCATTTGCTGCTCTGCCTTATTCACAGAGGAAGGGTCTCTGATTCAGTCAGCCCTGCTCTCCAGCCTGCTCAGGGAATCCCCTGCCTCTGCCTTCTGAGGCTGGGATTGCATGCCTACCCTGCCCAACATGTACGTGGCTTCAGGGGATCTGAGCTCAGGTCCTCCTGTTTTTGCAGCAAGTGTTTTTACTGCTGAGCTATCTCCCCAGCTCTAGGGTCTTAGTTAGGGTTTCTATTGCTGTGAAGAGACACCATGACCATAACAACTCTTATAAAGGAAAACATTTAATTGGGACTGGTGTACAGTCCAGAGGTTTAGTCTGTTATCATCGTGGCAGGAAGCATGGCAGCACACAGGCAGACGTGGTACTGGTGAGGTAGCTGAGAGTTCTACAAGCAGCTGGAGGAGACAGTAAGCCACTGGGTTTGAGCATTTTAAACCGTAAAGCCTACCCCCCGTGACACACTTCCTCCAACAGTGCCACACTTACACTAACGAAACCACACTCCAAATAGTGCCATTCCAGAGTGACCAAGTATTCAAATATTAATCTATGGCAGCCATTCCTACTCGAATTACCACAGCTAGGGTTCATGTTCTTAACAATGGATGCTGTTTCTCTCCCTCAACTGAGTGCTCCTCAACATGGACAGGTCTAGAGCCTTCAGTCATGGGTGCCCAGAACAACACAGGCCTAGAATCACTGCCTTCAGATATTTAGCAGCAGGTGGCATAAACATGAACCCTTAAGAAGATACTCAGGTGGCACATGCCTTTAATCCCAGCACTCGGGAGGCAGAAGTAGATGGATCTCTGCGAGTTCAAAGCCAGCCTGGCCTACAGAGCGAGTTCCAGGACAGCCAGGGCCACACACAGAAACTCTATCTCAAAAAATTTTAATTAGTTAATTAATAAATAGATAAATGCATAACGAGTCCCAGGGTCACCTAGATAAGTGTCCAAGATAGGAGGGACAGAAACCACTTTCTCAGCCTCAGACCAGATCCCCAAAAACAGAGAAGGATGTCCTTGGGATACTACGACCACCCCAGGAACAGGAGGAGGGAAGGGATGTGAGGTGTACCCACTGTGAACCTCCCCTTGCCTGGGCTGAACAGACTGACAATGGAGAAGCTGGCAAAGCGTGAGACACTTCTATTCAGGTGTCCCGTGTGTTTCCGTGAGGAGGCGGCTGCGGCAGCTAATTGTGATTCACGGTCTCTGAATGGGGGGGGGTAATTGCTAGGAGTTGCCAATATTCTATACTATTCTCTGGTAGACAGGGAGGAAGAGGGGGCTGTCAGGTCTTATCCCCTGACACTTGGTGAGGTGTGAAAAAATGTCACAGGATCGCCAAGTGACGGGGCCACTGAGACTCCGGGGGTGACCTGGTCAGATTTTTCTCTTCTTTATTTGTTTTGCCTCACACATAATAATCATAGCTACTTCCGGGAATAGTGTGGATCTTTACCACATGTCTACACGTCAGAATCTGCTTGAGGCCATTGGCATGTCCATCACCTCAGTGCTTCGTGCTGCTAACAGTCAAGCCTCTCCAGCCTGGTGAGTGTGAAATAGTCACCATTGCAGACTTAGTCATCCCACTGGCATGGGGAGTATGCCTCTAAGGTCCTTCCTCCTGTCTAAGTGCACCCCTGAACCCACCAACCATCCTCTCCATCACCCCCCACCTTCCCTAGCTTAAATAACCGCTTGTAGTAGTCTGAATGAGAATGGCTTCCACAGGCTCATACATATGAATTCTTGGTCCTCAGTTAGTGGAACTGTTTGAGGATGGATTAGGAGGTGTGGCCTTGTTGGAGGAGGTGTGTCACTAGGGGTGGACTTTGAGGTTTCATCATCAAACATCACAAAACATCGAAGTTCATGGTGTCCCCCGCTAGCGTCCTCTGCCTTGCTCTTGTGGTATCTAGTCAAGATATAAGCTCTCAGCTCCTCTTCTAACGCCATATCTACCTGCCTTCCTCCATGTCCCCCACCACATGGACTCACCCTCTGAAACTGTAACCCCCCAATGAACTCTTCTGTAAGTTGCCTTGCTCATGCTGTCTTATCAGAGCAATAAAAACCATGACTAAGACACCTTGATTCTACATTCTGTTTCTCTTAGATCAACTCTTGAAGCTTCGACGTATGGCAACAGAGGGTATTTGCTGTCCCATTGACTTACTGAACTTGGCACTTTGTCCCCAGGCTCATACGAGTAACCATAGAGAACCAACATCCATTCCTTCTATGGCTCAGTACTCTCCCACTGGGCATCAGTACCACACTGTCGTTATCTACATCCCCACCCTCCTCTGCACTTCGTATCTTTTGAGACACATCGCACTAAGTTCCCTCGTGGGACACTATTGAGGGGGTCCTGGCATCTTTAGGGGCCAGAGTTCGGCCAGCAGAGTTGGGTCACTAGAATTGAGCCTTTGTATTCCATAGCCTTGACTCCTGTTTGATCTCTCTGCTTGCTGGGCTCTGCGATGCCAGGCTCCTCTGCCACACATTCCCCTTCTGTAGTGGCCTGAGACTCTGAAGTCGTGAACCGCCTTTCATTTGTCTCTACCACGTGTTCCACCCACAGGGCTTCATCTCAGGCCCGCATTCTTCCTTTATTTGCCATCTGTGGTAACACATAACTTCTACCTGACGCTTATTTCATGGTTACAAGATGACCGCTGGGGGGGTCCAGCCCTTGACAACCATGTTTCAGATTGAATAAGAAGAGGGGAAAGAAACAGGGCTGGGAGGGAAGATCCCAACTGAATCAGAGAACTCTGCTTAGAAGCTGCCTTCCCACCTCCACTCACATCTCATTGACCATTCCAATCTACAAGAAAGGGCTGGGACCCACAACCGTGCACAACAGTACTGTCTTCTTCTTACTAAAGAACAAAGAAACACGGGATTCTGGGCTGACCCTTCTACTGCCTCTCTTAGCGGCAACCAGGGGGTTCAGATGTGTGCAGAAAGAACCTGACACTAGAGACTCTCCTGGAGTGGAGAGTCCCTTCTGTGTTTAAATCCCCACCACAACAGCAAATCTGAGAAAAAAAGTAATTGATGCTTGTTGCGGTGTGGTGGTGGCAGGGTGGGTAATGTAAAAATAGAAAAGCCAAACTCCCTTTTAATCCTATCATCTGGAGCTTCAGAAACTGCTGGCATTTTTTGCATACCTGCTTTGGGAATTTCTCTTCCTAAGACTGTCAGACTGCGCTTCATAACCAAACAGTACTATTTTGATGTAAAATTGCCCCCATGGCTCTTGAGTTTGAACGCTTTGTCCCCAGCTAGTGACACGCTATTAGGGAGCCTGTGGGAACTTTAGGAGGTGTAGCCTGGGGGAAGTGATGTTGGCGGTGGGAGCAGGCCTTGAGGTGGACAGCCGGCCCTGCTCCCAGCTCCTCGTCTCTGCTTCCTGCTCTGGTGAGATGTGCATCACCCTCACGGTGGACTACTGTACCCTCAAACCATGAGCCAAAGAAGTCCTCCCAACCTCGAGTTGTTTCTTGTCGGGGATTTGGGCATGGCAATGAGAAAAGGAACCACCACACCAGATCTCTGTGTTGCTGTTTTTCTAGCTCTTGTCAGTGTTTTCCTGCGGTGAGCTACGTCATAAACTGTCTTCTTCACAGCTACATAGCATTCCATCACGTGGCCGTTGGCAACTGGAGTCAGTCCCCCAGTGCTGGGCACTTTGACGGCTGCCAACTACATTTGTCCATTATTGAGGGTGCACAGACAACTGACCCCACACAGATCTTTGTCTCCTCTGAGTAATCCTTCTGATAGGTTTGTGCACTCAGGACACTAGGTGCACACATTTATAAAGAACTAGACTGCTGGGTAGAATATCTGTCTTAAGGTCCCATTCTCCACAAAGTGCAAGGAGCATCCTTCCCCTCACTCAGCCTTCTGCTATAAGGAGCATGGATCTCTGCCTCAGGCTCCCATCCCCCACTCCTGCACAAAACACAATGGAAAAGTTGATATTCGGAAATAGCTAAGCATGTGTTTATCTCCAGGCAGTTTAAAAAGTCAACATAATTACTCGAGTCCCATTACGTTTAATTTGCAGCCAATCTTGCATTTAGCAGGAGTCGGGATGCCGTGTGGGATGGAGTTGCTTACAGCCAAAGCAGCCACAGCCCCGGCCTTTCCAAGGCAGGGCTGCCACCTCTTCCAGGTGCGAAGCTGCTGCTGTGAACCCCACTGCCCTCCCCTGCACTGTGGAAGCCACTGTCTGTGCACTGACCATCTCTCCGTCCTGCCCCTCCCCCTCCTCCACCATGGATTGCTGTCCAGAGCTCTCACCCAGGATGGACGGGAGGGGATCGGAACTGTGATTCCACTAACCGGACCCCAAGATGGCCCTGACAGTGTGAGCCTGTAGGGGCCTCCTCTGTGGGATTTGGCCGTCTGAGCCTTTGGTGCTAAGGCTGTTGTTTTCCCTTCACCTCTCGGAGTCAAGAAGACACCATCAGAGAGAGTGCTGAGTCACTCAAGACCAGCATCAAGGGACCTGCAAAGCAGACGGTCACAAGGACACACGGTGAGGAGGGTCTGGGCGGACCTGCAGGGATGAAGGAGAAAGATAGGGTAGATGACTGTGCCAACTCCAGCTGCCCTATGTAGGCATCTAGTGAGTACCTCTTCCTTCCTCACTTTTGGGGGTTGGTCTGGTAAGTTCTAATGATAATCCTCCCCACAGCTGTTTGTTTGTTTTAATCAAGACAGGATAGCAAATTTCAGGCCCTAAGATTGCTCCTCCCCCACCCCATTGAATTTGGCTACACCTGTCATTACCATAATTGTCACAGGAGGGATGGTGACTGTAAGTGGCTGTCCCTATCACACAGTAGCGCACACCAAAAAGAGGCCCCATAGCCTGTGGGGAGGGCCACAAGAAACTGTGACATGATGACAGGCCAGCAAGAGCCACCTCCTTCACCCTCATAGTGTGTGGCTTTAGGGAGGGGAGTCTGGCCACTGGCCCAAGGAGCTCAGAGCTTCCAAAGACGCTGTCCCCAATTTAAGCCCTAGTCAGAGATTGGCTACCCCTGCCCACACTTCTGCCCACACAAACCTCTTGATAACAAAAGCCTGTTTCTGTAAGCCAAAGGATTTACATAGTTTTATAATATTTTATAATATGCCAAAGGAAAGTACTTAGAGCAAGTTCAGGAGCCCCTACCTCATGCCAAATTATTAATCGAGTCCTGTACCAAAAGAGAGCCAATAGAATGGATGTATATTAAAATGGGAGGGGGTGTCAGATTGGATTACAGTGTAAACCTTACACAATCCTGTCTGAGACGTCCAACAATGGCTGTCTGCACACTGGAGTAACCGAAAACCAGTAACTGCTCAGTCCATGAAAGTGGATGCCCCAGCCATCCTGGTCTGCCAGCCATCCTGGTCTGCCAGGTGTTGAAAGCTTAGAGGACTCCTGAGGGACCCAAGAAGCTGAGCCTGGATGGCAGCAGCAGCAGACAGAGCAACTTGCCAGCAAGATGAGATAGGGAGCAGGCAAGAAGCAAGAGTTTTTCCATACGTTTCCTGGTGTCTGGGCCTCTGCCACATGGTGCTGCTCATACTCAGGGTGGGTTGTCTATGCCAATTAACCTAGCCAACTATCTCCACAGGCATGACCAGAGGTTTGCCTCTTGGCTGGTTAAAATCTAGTCAAGTTAACAACCCAGCACACATGACAGCTTCAAATGGATCACATACTTAAAAATAAGGACAGGAATTGCCAGGTTTTAGAAGGACGTCTAGGAGAAAATCTTATGTTAGGTCAGTATTTCAAAGATATGACACTAAAATCATGAGTTATAAAAGCTGAACTCTAAGACACCATTAAAAACAATGAGATGTGAGATAGAGCCCTTGGTTAGCACATCTGATGTTTGGGGCTCAATCCCCAACAGTTGCAAAAACTAAGGAAAAAGAAAGAGGGGAAGAGGAAGAGAGGGAGAGGGGAAGAGAAGAGAAAGGGAAGAAAGGGAATGGAAGGGGAGGGGAGAGAGGAGAATCTACAGCTGAAAAAGAATATTTATAATTATGGATCTCTGGACTAGTACCAGAATATGTAAAGAGTTCCTACAATTCAATAAGAAGTATATAACAATTTAAAACAGGTCAAAGATTTATATAGATATTTTGCCAAAGAAGACAACAGTCACATGGCCAATAAGCACACAGGAAGAGCTTCAGCATTCTTAAAACTTAGAGAATCAGAAGTCATCACTACAGTGGTGTCTGCAACCAGCCCGTTACACACTAGAATAACTGTCATCAAGATGACAAGTGCTGCCGGGCGGTGATGGCGCACGCCTTTAATCCCAGCACTCGGGAGGCAGAGGCAGGAGGATCTCTGTGAGTTAGAGGCCAGCCTGGTCTACAGAGCGAGTTCCAGGACAGGCTCCAAGCTACAGAGAAACCCTGTCTCGAACAAACAAACAAAAAAAATGACAAGTGCTGCCAGAATGGGGAGAAGCAAAGCCTTGTAGACCTCTGGGGAGAACATCAAATGCAGTATCCAGCTAGGAAACGAGTCTTTCAGTTCCTTAAAGATGCTAAACAAATGTGCCCACCAGCTGGGTGGGATGGGAGTTCAAGAGCCAGGAAAGTCCTGAAAAGAACAAGATTCATAAACCCCTCCTCAAGGTAGTAAAAAAAAGTAAGTAAAAAGCAGTAAATAGCTGCCCAAAGAAGACACTCTCTGACCAGCCAGTGCCCCGAGAAGATCTCCTAGCTGTCGAGCTGGCTGCATTGTGTGCAGAGAGCTCCAGAGCTACAGCCTCTTCGAATCACCTCTCAGGCTGAGCTGGTCTCAACTGGATGCAGCTGACTTTGAGTCATCCATGTTCCTGCAAGTAAGCCCTCACCCATACTCCTGCAAGTGACTCTAATAAATTCAGGCTCACCGAGTTGGACTTTGGGGGAACCATTATTTTGGTGTGTCATCGGTTCCCTGTCTAAGGTGAGCAGGTGATTGTTCATGTCTCCCTAGGAAAAACCATAAGTTCTTATGCATGCACACACACACGCATGTGCATGCATGCAACTTGCACACAGAGATTCATAGTGTCAAATGCATAGTAGTCCCAAATCAGCAAATGAACTGACAAAGTGTGATATTCAACAGAATACTACTCGGCCATGAAAATGAGCGAAGTACTAGACATACCACTACTTGAGTAAACCTCAGAAGCACTATGATAGGTTTCTTTTTCAAGCCAGACACAAAAGACCACTGTCTTAGTTACTTTTCTATCTCTGTGAAGAGACACTATGACCAAAGCAACTTATAAAAGAAAGCATTTAATTGGGAGCTTGCTCACAGCTTGAAAGGGTGGGTCCATGACCCTGATGTCAGGAAGCATGGCATCAGGAAGACAGGCAGTATGCTAGAGAGTAGCTGAAAACTCACATCTTGAGACAACAGCCACAAGTCAGAGAGAGAGCTAACTGGGAATGGTATGGACTTTTGAAGCTCAAACACACCCCCAGTGATACACCTTCTCCAGCAAGGCCACACCTCTTAATCCTTCCCAAACAGTTCCACTCCTGGGAATCAAGCTCTTAAATAGATTAGCCAATGTGAGTCATTCTCATTCAGACCATGACAACCACCTATGATATCGTTCTGTTTGTATGAAATGTCAAGAAGAAACAAAGCCATAGAGATAGAAAACAGAGGAGGGATTGCCTGGACATGGAAGTGGGACAGGGAGAGGTGTAAAACAGGCCTATGGGCTCTCTTTGAAACTGATGGTTGTGATGACTGCCCATTCTGTAAATGTGGCAAACATCTGAGTTGAGTTATACTTTAGACGTAGCAAACTGAACGACCTCTGTCTGTGCTGGACTGATGGACGGGTAGAATAGTAGTGTATTATTGTGTGATATTTTGTTTGGGTTCTGACAAATAAAGCTTGCCTGAAGATCAGAGGGCAGAGTGGTCACTAGTTAACCATAGCAGCTGGGCAATGGTGGCACATGCCTTCAATCCCAGGAAGTGATAGTGGAGTGAAGACAGGATCTCACCCCTTTGTGGATGCAGGAAGAAGACAAGTAGGAAGCAACTGGCAGCTGCTTCCAGTTCTTTGATCTTCTAGGTTTTTACCCCAATATCTGACTCCTGCTTATTATTGATTAAGATTAGTTAGATTAACACTTCATTGGATGATAAAGGATCCACTGCTTGGAGCAAGTCTTACAAGGAAGGCAAAGCATGGCAGGATCTTATGGGGAGATTTGAACACCTGGCCCCATCCAGATCTGACCTGGACACTGGCTTCATGAGGGGTGTCTGCTTGCTACTTATCTCCAGACAGTTTTGGGTTCTTCCACTTGTGATCTGGGGGTTCCCAAAAAACACTCTCCCTCCTGTTATCCCTGGGACAGGAGCAGCAGCCAGAACTGGGCCAACCAAAGCATGATCATAGCTCTCTGTTACCATACAAGGAAGCCAGGGTGGGAAGGCACAATCATTCGTTCCTTGAAAATTTCCAGGCTTCCAAATGCAGTGGCCAGAGATTGAAAAGTAAACGCCAGATAAGAGAAAATGTCTGCTGTCAGGTGTTCCTGACCAACAACTGGCTTCCCCAGGGTAGCCGGACTCTCACAATCCTTTAGACACAAGCCTCTTGCAGATGCCAGGCCATGTGAACACGAGTGTGAGTAGACAAGAAGTTCCTACACACCTGTCCTGGTGAAAGAGGCTGGCAGAATTCAAGATTTTTGACACTGAGGCAGATACCTGAGAGACTGACTTAGGAAGGAAAGACTTTTTGGGCTCCTGGCTTCAGAGGTCACGCACCCTGGCCAACCATCTGGGTTGTTCCTGTGCTGTGTGTGCATTGTCAGGCAGAGCTCCACAGCGGAGGGGAGTGATCAAACAGAGCTACTGACCTCGCCCCAACCAGGAAGCAGAATGGAGTAACAGAAAGTGACCAGGGACAAGATATTCCCTTAAAAGCCCTTCTTGTGACCTTCTTTCTCAGCTTCCCATAATCTATTAAGACTTTTATTCCATTGATGAATTAAAGTATTCATTATGGCAGAGCCTTCAGACACACCCAGAGATGCACTTCAGTGACCCATGTCACAGTAGCAATTGTGACCATTGGGGAGGGTGTGGCATGGCAATGCTCTACCTACCATATCCTAAACCTTGTGGGGAGCAATGGGGATGTTTTCAAAGATGTGAGCCCTACAGACCACCACATGACCATCCCCTCCACACCTATGTATTTTCCTAAGGAAAAAAAAATGAATATCTAAAAACCTGCAAGGATTGATGTTCTTAGCACCATTAGTTATAACATTAAAAAAAACGGAATAGGGCTGGGAGGTCAGACCAGATGATAAGAGCACTTGCACAAAACCCTGGGTTCAGTCCCCAGACAGAAACCCAGTGTGGTACTGCATGCCTGTAATCCCAGAACTCAGAGATGAAGGCAGGGGGAGCAGGTCATCCTTGGCTACATAGTGAGCTCAAGGCCACCCCGAGCTGTGTGAGATCTTGCTCAAATAATCAATAAAATAACCGGGAACAACCCGAATATCCACCAGCAGCACAAAGAACTAAGAAATTATGTCTCTGCAATCAGTTACTTCTCAGCCAATAAAAAGCTAAGTGTTGCTGTAGAGAACAACATGGATGAAAATTAAAACAGGCAGGGTAAAGGAAAACAGACAAAGGGGGTATATTTTATAATTCTGATTATAGAAAATTCTAAAAATGAAAATTGCTCTTTCGAAACAGAAAGCAATTCTGCAACTACCTGAAAGAAGAGGAGGTGGGGAAAAGGTGAGAGAAAAAAGGATAACACTGCATGGGGACGGCTGTCAGTTTGTGATCCTCCGGGATCAGGAGGTCTCTACTGCTGAAGAGAGCATCAGCCTGTCTAGGTGTTTTCCCAGTCTGTCCTCTCTGAGTGTCAGAGGGACCGGGCACGATTTGCTGATGGCAGGGATGAGAGGATGCTTCCCTCCTGCAAGCAGTCCTGGGAAAGTTATTCCAGCTGCCAGGCCAGACACTTCTGGATAATGGATGGCTGTTCTTCAATGCTGCTGTGGAAGCGTGCCCCTCCTTAATCTACTGCAGTGTCATTAGGAGAGAAAATGTTTGCTCGGGGAGCTCCCATGGCCTTTGGAAACTGCAAGTTCAATACTAACAGCCAGGGCAGCTCTGGCCTTAACCCTCCCCTGTCCGGCCAGGCCAAGGCCTTCCTTAAGGAGGTGACTCTATGGGGCACTGACTAAGGTACTTGGAGGCCTGGCTCTTATTTTGAGGTACTTCCTGGCCGGAAAGCACAGTATATCATGGTGAGGAAGGCATGGCTACTGGAGTAGCAGGTGGCAGCTGTTCATACTGTTTCCATAGTCAGGAAAAGGGAGAGGGGTCTTGGTACTGTTGGCTTTCCCATTTTTATTCAGTATTTATTCACCACAAGTCCTTGGGATGAAACCAGACAGAGACCCCACCCCAAGGCATGTCTCTAAGGGGATTCCAAACTTGGAGCCATCCACAGGGCAAGAACCTCACCCTGAGGTGGGTCTCCTAGGTTATTCCAAATGCAATCAAATTGACAGTGATGATTAACCATTATACTTCACTTCCCCTGAGCTGAACAACTCTGCTGTCCCTACCTGTCACTTAGCCATGAC
This sequence comes from Ondatra zibethicus, assembly GCA_004026605.1. NCBI lineage: Eukaryota > Metazoa > Chordata > Mammalia > Rodentia > Cricetidae > Ondatra > Ondatra zibethicus. The sequence goes on from PVIU01000528.1 coordinate 123,591, forward strand.
TGATTTGGTGGGCTATGAGAAAGAAAGAGAAAGAGACAGACAGAAAGAGAGAGAGAGAATATACATAGGAGATGGACATGGTGAGAGATGTCCAGAGAGAGTGGGAGGGGGAGCTGTGGGTGGATATGATGAAGATACATTGAAAGTATCAAAATCATAAATTAAAAAGGATCACAGTCTTCTGCTCTTACAGAAGCACAATAGGTTAATTTAGTTAATTTAGCTTTCAGACTTTTAATCTTCTCCTACCATCATTCCTCAGCATGTATGTATCAAGTTGGCATCTTTGGATTAAATGGCATCAGAGTGTTGGATTTTAAAAATTATCACTTGAGTTGCTGACTTGATTTTCACACACACACACACACACACACACACATTCACACACGCACACAGACACATACACACACACCGTTCTATGAATTTTGGTTTAGGATTGGAATAGAATTTCCAGTAACTTCTGAAATGGCCCTGAGCATTCTTCTACCACTGTGTACTATGAGCTTCTGTGATGCTGTGTTCTCAGCGTTGATGGGAGATTGAGGTTGTAAAATCAAAATAGCAATCAACTCTAAAAAATGTTGGAGATGCTTGGCATCCCGTAGTCTCAAGCATTCAGCCAAGGCTGAATTCTTTATGTAAAAATAAACCAACACGGCTGTCTTATTAGTATGCAAATTTCCTTTTGTCTTTTAATAAAAGATACAATTGTACCCATAGTAAAGAATTGTTTTTAACATAAATGTCTTTATAATTTATTACTAATAAATTTTTGATTTTTATACCCATTTTATATGCTTATATACCCAGGATGGGGTAAGAATTTCTTGGGTAGGAAGGAGCTGTGGCTGCAAAAAAGTTGAAGAAGCTTTAGGCTAGGGGCTGGCAAGGTGGCAGGGAGTGGGAACTGGTAAAGCAGCTCACCTGCTGCCCAAGCCTGGCCACCTTCAGGAACACGCGCAAAGATGGAGGGAGAGAATTGACTCCACAGAATTGTCTTCTGAACCCCGCGTACACACTGTAATGCAGGCTCCCCTCCACCACCGCCACCACGTAAATACACAGTCATAATAAATAAAGCCGCTGGGTTTTCAGCACGCTGGACAGCTCCCAGGGCACCAAATGGCTTTTCCCTTCAGGTCCCAGCGTGGCTCACTTCCTGTTGTCTTCAAAGGGGAGTTAGTTCTCAGTTGATGAAGGATTTCTCTAAATCGTGCCTTGTGACCAGTAATGAAAGCGGGGACTAAACCCAGGCAGACTGAATCTGAATCCCAGGCCCTGCACCAGCTAGTTATACAATCTTAGTCACCTTTTCTGTGATTGGAGAGAACTAAGCCAAGGGAGCTCAGACAGAGCTTTTAGAAACTGAGTAACAACTATCATTGTCTCCAGATCTGTAAGACATGGGATTCTTGGATTCCATCACCAGCTGTATAATTAAACCATTACTTCATTAATATTATTAGGTTTTTTTCCTACTGTGATAGTGTGTTTTATAGTACTTGGTCAATTATTTAAAACACAACAGAATGAAGATATTAGACTAAGTGGTGCTTGCACCCCCACAACCACGTCATTGTGTGCTGTAATTACACCAGTGTCTGTGATTTATGCTGTGTCGCGAGTGGGGGGAAAGTCCATGCGAGGAGGCGGGGCCTTGAACAAGACATGGGATGTACAGGCCGTCCAATCAGCTCCTGTTGACAGCAGCTTCTGCACCTCCCCCCTCCTCTTTCCTCTGTGTGTGCTCCGGTTTCTTGGCAGACACACTCACCACTGTCCCATCACAGGCCATACTTCACTCTTGCCATCTTTTTGTGATCTTCTAGAACAGACCACAGACATTCTCTCCTCAGGGACATTTCCTATGCTGTGTTCTTTGCCAGATAAGCAGATTCGTCTAGAATACTTCCCACTGCAAGTGACCAAAAAAAAAATCTAATTCAATGAAGTTTAAACAAACTGCTGCCATGAAATTAATTGGCACATTTACCTGAAAAAGCCAAGGCTGGATTGATGGCTTCAGACATGGCAGAATCCATAAACTTGGCATTGCCATGTCCTTTGCCTGGCATCACTCATTGCCATGCAGGGCATTCGGGGGGTGGCAGGAGCGCATGGACAGCACTGGGCTCCATTGTGCTGGCTTAGCATCTGTCTTCATTGACCGTACTACATAAGTTCCTGGGAGGACTCTGCAGCCTGCGTTAGGTCATCTATCAGTGGCAGAAATGCTTCCTATGACCAGGAACTGATGTTTGGGGGTGGCCAGGAGTTAGGGGACAAGTCAGTCCCACCTGCACATTGGAGAGTTTTGTTTTATTGTGTTCATTGTTGGTTTGGTTTGGTTTTGGGGTATGTGTGTATCTGTGTGTCTATGTGTCTGTGTATGCCTGTGTCTATGTGTTTGTGTGTGTGTGTTCTGTGTGTTTGTGTGTTTATGGGTTCATGTGTGTTCGGGTGTATGTGTTGTGTGCAGATATGTGATGCTCATTTTTATAATGATTAAGTTCACAGACAGAAACAAAGAATGGAAATTCAAACTGACCTCAGTGGCGAGAACAGACTTTATTTACTGTGAGAGGGATGCCTTAAGACAGTAGCCATGTCTTCCTCCAAGAAGGATGTTGCCCTTAATTTGCATGTTCTGTCTTCGGCACTAGGATGTGCTCTACAATTGAATTAAAAAAAAAACGCAAGAGAAAACCCTCATGGTGTTTTAAATAGATTTATGATTTTGTGTCAGGCCATATTCATAGCTATCTTTGATTGATACACCATGGGTTGAACACACCTGGAAAAGATTAAGCCCCAGATGGCTTACTCCTCTTCCCCCATCATTATCAAATCTCCCGCCTCCATCTTGTACCTCCTTCTTCCTATCTCCTCCCCAGCTAAATGAATGGATCCTATGGAATATGTTTCATTTACATAGGCCTCAAAGGCCAAAGGGGCCATATAGCAAACAATCAGGAGTCAATGTTAGTGAGTCCCATCCTATCAGACAATTATGTATTCTCTCTGGGAATAAAACAAACACAGTCTTAGCTGGGCATGCCTGAGAACTGGGAGTGGAGTTGGGAAGAAGGACCCATCTCTGAACTATGAAAGGCTGAATGCTGAATGCTGAGTGTGCCCCCAGAGTGTCCGCGAGAGTAGTGAAGCCAGACTCCAACTACCCAGGAATGCCTATCTTTGATGACCTGGCAGACCACATAGGTGAGAAGTCCCCACTGGCTGTGACTGGAGTAAGGTCAGTGGCCAGTTCTTAGGCTCCTGGGAGTGGTGATTACAGTGTCCTGAGACCATCTGCTGGCTTCCCAGTGCCTGAGAGCACCCAGCGCTGCCCAGCGGTGGAATGATTGCCTTTTCACACAGCGCGACACCATTTTTGTATGGATTAGCCTTTGCAAGTATCATCAGAGAATCCTCTGAAAGCCCTTCTAGACTCCTGGTGCCATCTTGGTCACTGTTATTCAATAGTAGTAGTTGCCACTGCCCTGGCGTGACAACCGCTACCACCATCCACCACATGCACCAAGTCACCATCAGTTGCACGCTCGCACAGGGCCATCTAGAAGGCAGACTGAGCGCTAAGCTGAGCAGTTCAGGAGGGGGAATCATCCAGATGGAGGGAGGAGAGAGCTAGTTACTCTTCACTTTCACGGTGAAGAAACGAAAGCTCCAGAACAGAGATCCAAGACGCTGAACATTCCGCAGTGGAGGAGGGCGACTCCTGAGAGCACTGAGGCAGCTGGAGCTCATGGGGGAACGGCAACCCGTAATGAGAATGCAAGCACACCAGCCAAAGCCAGACGAGTGGAGACAGACGCACAGAGATGGTGGCGCACACCTTTAATCCCAGTGCTTGTGAGGCAGAGGCAGGTGGATAACTGTAGTTGGTCTGTTTGTTTGTTTTTTTTCACTCTGTGCTCTCTGGGAGCCTGTCAGCCCTGCCTATTTCTCTTTCCCGCCTAGCTATTGGCCATTCAGTTCTTTATTAGAACTACCAGGCGTTTCAGGCAAGCAAAGTAACACAGCTTCACAGAGTTAAACAAAAGCAGCATAAAAGAGTGCAGCACATCTTTGCATCATGAAACAAATGTTCCACAGCGTAAAATAATGTAACACATCGTTAACCAATATTCCACAACAAATCTCTGTTCGTTCAAGGCCAGCTTGGTCAACACAGTAAGTTCTGAGCTAGCTTGGAGCTGCAACAGGGCAGGGATTGTAGCCCATGCTCCTGGAGTGCCCCCCAAATGTTTCGTCACCACCACTTTATATGGATTTACTTCACTGGGTGGGTCCCCAAAACTCCCTTCACCTCTAAATTCCCCCCAGCAGCCATTCAGGAAGGAAGACTCAGCAAAACTCAGTTACAGCAGTCAGGTGGGACGAGTCTCCAGGGAGCAAGGTCCAAAAGCCTTCATCCCTGTGTGTGCATCAGATCCCAGTCCTGAACCCACAATCTTCAGGGGATGTATGGTAGGAGAACAGGAGAGTGACACCCCACATCAGGACCTGGGGATAGAAGAGGGTGACATTGAAGCTATGGAGGGACTGCAGCTCCCGCCTGTCCTCAGAGGAGCTAGCCAAACTCTTTCTGGGGTCCCTGACAGCCCCAACCTTCTGTCTCTCTGGCCTGTGTCTGCGGAAGCTGAACACAAGTTCTGGAACTCAGGGGTTGGTGTGGAGAGGAGGTGGGGGGTCAACAGCAACTAGAAGCCCAGCCCTGGGTAGAGATGCTTGGGAGGCAGAGTGGATGATGGTGACAGGCCAGGCCCCAAGTAAAGGTGCCCAATAGGACCCTGTGTCCCGGCAGTTGAAGGAAGGAAGAGATCAGAATACCACACCCTGGGCAGGAACCAAAGCCGGGCCAGTTGCGGAGATGCTGTGTGACCTTGGGCCAGTCACATCCCCTCTCTGAGCTTCGGTTATTTCATCTGCAAGATAGAGATGATTATCCTTGTCCTAGATGCTCAACTGCTCCCAGAAATGAAGTGGATCTAGGTAAACCAAGGGTAAACCTAGATATTGATTTGGGCGGGACCTAGCCTTGCCCTACCCACCTCCTGCCCCTAATCTTTGGTCATTGGCCAGTCTTCAGTAGCTTTGTCAGCTGAGTCCAGTTGATTGGAGGAAGCAGATCCTTTATGCACATGAGGCTACTTTTTTCTCTTTTTTTTCCCTCTTCCTTCCTCCACAAGGCCCCACACTCTTGGTTGGTGCTCCCTGACTGGGTCTGGACCCTGTGACAAGCTGACTTGACAGGCAGGTCTGACCTCTATTCCAAAGCCCTGCTACCTAGCCCTGTCACTGGCCCTCCCACCTCAATGACAACCGTGTGACCTTGGGTGAGTCACTCCGTCTCTCTGAGTCTCAGTTTGCCCCTCTGTTAAATGGAAAGAAGGCTGCCCATGGATGGGTTCTATTCCTATCTACAGACAGTCTCATCATCTTACACAGTCACATGCCGACAGCTTCCAATGCCTGGCCCTGCTTTGGTACCGAGGCTGCCCTGCCCCCTACCATGGGAATCTCCCTCTTCTCCTTTCCATCCACCTTGCTGCCTCCCGACTCTCCCTGAACCTGTGCCTTACCTCAGTCCCTGACCCTGCAATCATCTTGATCTAACGGAGACTTGGCTAATTTCTTGAGCCCATGAACCACCCAATGAGGAGGCCGGGAGGGCTGCTTCTGCTCCATCGCCCGCCCTAATGTGTCGTCTGACACTTTCAATTTATCTTTCAATTCCTTCAGCATCAGAAATGACGATTAAACTCCCAGTGCTTTACCAAACTGAGTTAATCACAGCGTGGAGGGGCCAGCTCTGCGGCTCAGTTGAGGAGCAGGCAATAACCACGTGTGCCCCTTGTCCGCACAGAGGTGGGAGACAGCCTCCGGATCCTCTCTGGATGCCCTCATGGAACCTCACTGGAGGCCACCTGCCCCACAGCCCTCTGCTCCCTGCAGCCTCACCCTTGTCCAGGGTCTAAGGAATGAGCAGCCTAGGTCACTATCTGTTAGAGAAAAGTTCAGGGCACAAACCTGGCTCCTTTCGACTCATCCTCAATTTGCAGAGGGTCTAAACCCAAATTTAGTAGTTTCTGGTCTACATGCAGGACCAAAGGCACCTGCAGACTTGAGATTTCAGAGCCTGGTGGACAGGGGCCCTAGATCCATCCCCAGCAAGGTCACTAAGAATCTAGGGCCATAGCAGCCAAGACCTCTTTGTCCTCCCTCTCCCCTCCCCCACCCAACTACACCCAGCACCCCCTGACCTTCACAGCTGCTCTGTGCCACATCCACACGTGCTCCCAGCCCTCACAGCAAAGCTCAGATACAAACAGGGCCACAGGGCTACTCCTGCTTTCATCCTGGAGTGACGGAGGCTGTCCTGACTCCTCACACTGTCCCACCAGATTTCACTTCCCAGACCCCACACCTCCAGACTCTCTGCCCTTCCCCCTCAAGTTCTCCTCCCACCAGAAGGCCCACCCTGTCTGGACATCAAATGAGATGTTACCTCCTTAGAGAATCTTCTCAGGCCTCTGCCCCTCAGCCTAAGTTAGTGTCTTCCCCACGGTGTTCTCACTCCAATCCTTCCCTTTCCATCAGAGCATGTAACGGGTAAAAGCTGTGTATTTGCTGGACAGACTGGTAAAGAGTGAGGGGTTGTTGACTCCAGTCTGGGATGTGATACCTAGGTGTTACAATGAATGAATGATGGATGGATGGATGATAACTAAATAAATGGCAAATTCTTCCAGGTACCAGGCTAGGCTCTAGAGCCAGGGAGAATAAATGGCCACAGCCTAGGCCCTTGAAGGCTGGCAAACACAAACACAGTGACAGCTGAGGTGGGGCACATTGAATAGGGAAGAGGACACAGAGAACTGGCAACAGCGTCAAGGAGAACATAAAACCTTCGGTAGAAGAAACTGTGGGGTTTATGTGGGAATGACAGGCTGAATGAGGCCGAGATGTGGGGCAAGAGGCCTCTCCCATGCTAAAAAGGTAGGCAGAGGGCCAGCGAGACAGCTCGGGGGTAAAGGGACTCGATACTAAGCCCTGATGACCTGAGTTCAATACCCAGAGCCCACATGGTGGGAGAAGAGAGCTAACTCCTGCAAACTGACTGCCACACACACGCTGTGGTACCCTCTACATGCACACAAGCACGTGCGAGCACACACATACACACACACACAAAGCAAACAAACAAACAAATGTAATTTAACAAATTTAATAAAAGACACATTGACAAGGTCAGACCTAGAGGTCCCAAGAACCTCAGGCTGAGCTTCTGGATGCTGATGATACTAAGGCTGCTGCTGCTGATAATGATGATGATGCTGACAAAGAGGGGAGGGTCTTGGGAGAGGTTTAGGCAGGAGGGTGATCAGGTGACAGAGGGATGATCAAGATGGAAAGATAAGGGAGGGGTCACTCTAGTGCTCTGGATGGTGATGTGGTTGGGTACCAGGCAGGGAGAAGACACATGAGTCAAATCCAAATGCCACCTGAAGCTAGGTAGCACTTTCCCGGTCACAGTGGGGGAGCCACCCCTCCCCACCACCAAAGTGCCTCTCTCAGCAGAAGAGACATGCTCTAGAGACTGCAGACCTTAAGACGGGGGCGGGGAGCGGCAGATGGGAAACCTGGTCCTCTGTTCATACTGTGTCCTTGTGCTGTTCACCCTGGTCCAGCCTGGTATAACTAACATGAGCATTCCTGAACCCATGGTACCCAACCGTTCAGTCCCAACAAAACACACAGAGGTTTATGTTAATTATAAACTGGTTGGCCTATTAGCTCAGGCTTATTATTAACTAGCTCTTACAACTTAAATTAGCCCACACTTCTTATCTATGTTTAGCTATGTGGCTTGGTACCTTACTCAGTGAGGCATTCTCATTTTGCTTCCTCTGCATCTGGCTTGTGACTCTACAGTGTCACACACCTTTAATCCCAGGACTCAGGAGACAGAGGCGGAGGGATCTCTGTTAATTCAAGGCCATCCTGGGCTGCACAAGATTGGATCTGTCTAAAAAAGAAACAGAGCTCACACAAAGGTGATCCCAGCACTTGAGATCACACACCTTTAATCCCAGCACTAGGGAGGAGGAGACAGGAGTGATATGGTTGGGTGGAGAGAGAAATATAAGGTGGAAGGAGACAGGAGTTCAGATGCAGTCTGAGGCTTGATGGAGACAGGTACAACCTGTGGATCACCCCTGCAGTCAGAGTATGAAGTCTAAGGAGACAGTCTGAGGATAGGATCACCCATTTGCTCTGAGCACTGGTAGAGGTAAAAGGTCTCTCTAATGGCTAGCTGTACTGCTTCTCTGAGCTTCAGCATTAACCCCTACATTTTTTATTATTAAGATCAACTAGAATTCATGCTACACAAGATGGACATGGGCCTGCTCAGCCACTGTGGTATGTCAGGGATGCTTCTGGTGGTGACTTGCCATCTCTGTCCCTGTCTGCAGCACAGGGTATTTACTGTGGCGGAAGCAGGGCTGGAAATGGGACAACCCTTGCAGGTCCCTTTCCTTGCTCAACAGCTGAGTCAGTCATTAGCTCACCACCATGTTGCAGGCTAAGTTCCAAAGCACCTACTGTGTGTTGTGCTTCATGAATTATAACAAACAGGAGCTGGAGAGATGGCTCAGTGGCTAAGAGCACTGGTTGTTCTTCCAGAGGATCCAAATTCAGGTCCCAGCACACAGTTAGTAGCTAACAACCATCTGTAACTCCAGTTCTAGGGGCTCACATGCCATCTTCTGACCCCTTGAGCACTGCACACACATGGTACAGGCAAAACCCACACTCACATAAAATTTAAGATGAAAAAAATATATCAGCCAATGCTTGGTCCCTACTGTGTTCTGGACACAGGCTGAACACCTTCCAGGCAATATCTCATTTGTCTTCCATAGTGTCCCTGGGAACAGAGGTTCCCACCAACCCTGCTTTAGGGCCTAAGGTATGGATAGGGAGGTAAGCATCCAAAGTCCTCCTCAGCTTCTGGGGGACACAAAGCCTAAATATTCTGTGACCAGACTAACCTCAGAGCCTGTCCTTAACCTCTGAACTTGTCTGCTGCAGGTGGATTACCAGGTAGAAAGGAGAAAGACCAGAGGATTCATGATGACAGGGACACCTCATGCCACCCCAGTGCCAGAGATGAAGTAGACCTTAGCAACAAAGATATTTTAGGGACTTCTCTGCCCTCCAGCAAAAGAGCCAGCCTTTTCAGTCTCTAGACTAACAAGGGCAACAGTTGCCAGCAGAAGCAACGAACGACAGGCTGGCCCCACCCTAGATGATGGTTTCTGCCTTGATTTGACTCTTTTTTCACTATTCTTACCTTCATGACTTTCATGGGGAACTTGAGCGCTGGCTGGAGCCATTCTACAGGGGGAGAAACTGAAGCCAAAGCAGGAAAAAAAAATAGACATCCTGTGGGCATCCTGTGAACTGGGACCAAAACTTTCATGCCAATGAGCTCTCCAGGTAATTCTGTGTCCCAGGGTTGGGGAATCCTGTCTGAAGGACCAGAGAGTCCCAGGGTTGGGGAGCCCTGTCCAAAGGACCAAGAAGTCTCAGGCACCACCCCTACTGGGTTATCACCCTTGGAAAACAGTTTCATGCCTCTATGCCTCAATTTACCCCTTGGTGCAATGAGTGGCTTAGGCTTTCTGGAACACAGATGAGAAGGTCTAGGTGATGATTTTGTTGATCCAGACTCTGCCTCCAAAGCTATGCCATTGTCCATGGCAGCACAGCTTCCAGCACAGTGCAGAGAACATAGCTGATATCAGGTGTTAGCTGAATAAATGAAATAGATGCTGAGACAAATAGATACATTCCTTAAAGAAGATGAGGTTCCCAGGGGTTCAGCAGTGAGGTGGAGTGACTACCCCTGCTGGTGCCACTCTGGATCCCTGTGTGCCCACCTGCTCCTGCTGAAACATTCACCATGGTGCAGGAATTAACTGCCCGGCTATGGTTCCTGGCTTCTCAAGCCCCTCTGTTGACTGAACTCCACAATGAAGCCCTGCACAGATGCACACGCTGGTGGAGGGAGGATGGGACACATGGCTCGGGGATCCCTTTGTCTCCTAGGCACCAGTTCAAAGCACCTCACCCATCCTCTCTCGCATCATCTTCAGAGTGACACAGGGCAGGCTGACTGTCTTAGACCATATGAAGGGGCCCAGCAAGGGGAGACAACAGGCCCAAGGCCACATAGAAATTTGATGATAGTGCTGAACTGAGTCCTGCTGGGGGTCGTGGCTCCACGTTTCATAGCCTGAGCATTTTCTGTCCTCACTACCACCCTTGGGGGACTGCAGCCTGAGTGACAGACCTCCTCAGACTTGCGGTCAGCCCAGGCCCTACCTGCAGCCTCCTGACAGGTCTGTGAATTACAATGATCTTGGAAGCATCAGAAGACCTGTCACCAAACCTGCAGGGAGGAAGCGTGGACGAGCGTTTGAGCTCCTGCAGTGCACAATTCTCTGTTGACTCCATCCCCCACACCCCACCTCCCACCATCACCTGGATACAGCAGTGGACAGAAAAGACACTGTTCCCTCTGCAGAGCCCACACGGTGAGGGGGAACAGTGACAGTGACATAAACAACCAGGCACCAGAGCAGGGCTTCTTCAACTTCTTCGGTCACTACCCCTCTCTGCCCAAAAAACTCTCAAGTGACCTGGGTGTATAAGTCTATTAAAATAAGCAAGCAACTGCAGGAGGCAGGGGAAGGATTATCTGAGCCAGGGGATGGAGGACAATGGGAAAACAAGCCCACAGAATTAACTAAGCAGGGCTCATAGGGGCTCACAGAGACTGAAGCAGCCATCACGGAGCCTGCATGAGTCTGCACTAGGTCCTCTGTATACATGTCATGGTTGTTAGCTTTGTGTTCTTGGGGGACTCCTAACAGTGGGAGTGGGGGTATCTCTGACTCTTTCACCTGCCCTTGGAATCCTCTTCCTCCTGAGTTGCCCTGCCCATCCTTGATATGAGGGCTTGTGCCTAGTCTTATTGTAACTTGTTATGCCATGCTTGGTTGATATCCCTGGGAGGCCTGCTCTTTTCTGAAGGGACAGAGGAGCAGTGCATATGGTCAGCAGCAGGGGAGGTGCCGGGAGGAGGAGAGGGAGAGGAATATGTGGTCAGGATGTATTGTATGAGAGAAGTATTTAAAAATAGGCAAGAAAATTAAACATTTGCTGATAATAAGTCAAAAAATATATTTCTTGTGATAAGAGCATCCTTAGTGCACCCATAATTTTATCATTTACTGAAGACAAAATCAGATGCACGATGATGAGATGGGCATGTACATTTGTTATATAAAGACTTACATCTTGGCTGAGTATTTGATGCTGCAGGACCCAGAAAGTGTTCAGAGTTGATCGATATTTTGATACTATCATGTCGATGTTGGGAACATTTCCTATCATAAATTCGTAGCACAAAATGGCAGACATATGTTTAGGGTCAATGTCAGAAATTGTTAGAAATTTGGCCCTAATTTCAAACCAAAATTTATTTGATGACTGTGGTATTGAAATGCAATTGACCCCTAGAATCTCATAGGGAAGTAGGACTATTAGGAGATATGGCTTTGTTGGAGTGGGTATGGCCTTGTTGGAGAAAGTGTATCACTGTGGGGGCGGGGGTTTTCTATGCTCAGGATACTGCCCAGTGTGTCAGTGGACTTCCTGTTGCCTGCAAAATGTAGGACTCACAACTCCAGCACCACATCTGTCTGCACACTGCCATGCTCCCTGCCATGATGATAAAGGACTGAGCCTCTGAAACTGTGAGCCACCCCAGTTGAATGTTTACTTTGTAAGAGTTGTCACGGTCCTGATGTCTTTTCACAGCAATAGAAAACCCAACTAAGACAATGACTTTTGCTTAAACCTAAGTCAACCCCTCAAACAGCAATTATAAACATCAGCATTCTAGTACAATCCAATCCAAAACACACTAGTGTGATGCTTGTGGACTGAGAAATGATGGCAGGAAAATATTGTCTTTGTTTTCTGGAATTGAACAATATGTTTCTGTAAGAGCAGATGGCTTTTTGTGGATGGTAGGAACACACTGCCACTAATAACAGAAGAGTCTCAGATCTGTGCTGGGGACACTCAGTGTTCATTGACACAGCGTAATGTGACATGTGCAGCCCAAAGTGCCCCTGTCATGTGTTCAACAAGGCTGCAGTGAGGTCATACATATAACATGGGAAAGCCCTACAGAAATGTCTCAGACTCATTACGTACTTGAACTTGCATTAGTCTTTGGTTGTTTCATGCTCAGAAACCCTTGTCACTTGCCAAATCTTCCACAACCCCTCACACAGTTAACTAACCTTATGTGGGGCTGTGACCTATGTTGCAGAATCTGTGAACTACAGGGTGAACACAGAGATGATAAGGATGATGCACAGTGATGGGCAGTGAAGTGGGGATAGTATGGACAGGGACGCTTGAGAGAGATGATCTCTGAACTGAGGTGGAGGAGCAAAGCTGTCCACAGCCCTGGGTGGGGTCAGAGCAGTATGCCCATCACTCTCCAAAGGACTCCAGGTAGGGTAGCAGTCATGGGATCATCTGAGTTGATGATGTCATCTGGGTTCAAGCAAACAATCTTAACTCAGCAGTACCAGCACATGAGTGCTACCACCATCATCACCAAGACCATCGCCACTATTACCATCGTCACCATCATCGTGGTCACCACTGTCCTACTTAACCTGAATGGTCAACTTGACACAGCCTAGAGTCATCCAAGAGAAAAGTTTCAATTGTGTAACTGCCCAGATCAGACTGTCCCATGAGCATGTCTGTAGGTATTGTTAATTGATGTGGGAGGGCCCAGCCCACTAAGGCAGCATCATTCATGAGGTAAGTAGCCCTGGACTTTATAGGAAAGCTAGTAGACCTGAGTATGGGAGCCAGCCAGCAATCATACCTCCATGGTTTCTGCTGTTCTTCCTTGGCAGTGAGTATGTTCTCTGATTGGAGATAATGTTGCATGGAATAGCAGGTGTCCTGCCTTCAAGTTCCTATTTGAGTTCTTGCCCAGACTTTTCTTGATGATGGACTGCAACCTACATGCTGAAATAAACCCTTTCTAAATTGCTTTTGGTCAGAGTGTTTTATCACATCAACAAGAACTAAACTACAACCACCACCACCATCTTCACCATCAGCACAGCATCACCACTGTAATCAAAACCATCACCACCTTCACCACCATCACCACCACCATCATCATCATCATCATCATCACTACAGCCACCTTCACCATCATCATCATCACCACCACCATCATCATCACTATTGCCACATTCACCACCATCATCATTACTGTCACTGCCACCATCACCATCATCATCACTGTTGCCATGACCACCATTATTATTACCTCCAGCGGCAGCAGCACTATACTGATGACTGTCATTCTGAACACGAGTACCTCCCACTCACCTGTTACCCAGGTCTCAGAACCTTACCCAAGAAGTGTAGAGATGAACAAGGCTCCTCCAATGGAGCTGCCCACACAAGGATTCCAGGACCAAGAAGCACCTGAGCTTCCAGGGGAAAGGGTTGCACAATGTGGGGCCCATCCATCCACCGACTTCCCCATCCCTTTACAAAAACTCCACATGTGCCTCTGAAAGGACTTGGCAGCTCCTGCTGATAGACCCATGTGTCAGGAACCTGAGGAAGATCTAATTAATTATAATTGTCCCCTTTGCAGATGTCTACCATATGACGCCAACTCCGGTGACAAAAGGTTCCAGTCATTCTGTTTGAACAGCGCTTTCCAAGCATATGTTTGTCATTTGAGCCACTAGGAAAACAGTTCATTTCTGAGGCCACTGTGTAGAGTGGGCTGGCCAAGCTCAGAGAAAGCCAGATCGAGGGACACAATGTAGCATCAGATCTTTAGAGCCAGAGTGAGGGACAGAGCCTGGGATCAGGTCTGTTTCGCCCAGGGTGTTTCCCCAGAGCCAGCTATCATATCCTGGGACAGTTCACCTCACAGCCCTCTCACCTCTACCCGGATTTCCTCGGGCTCTGTGAATTTACATCATGGAGAGGGACCTCACCAGATTACAGTCCCACTCGCCCCACTCCTTCTGCCCCACGCCTCGATCACACATGGCTGTTGGATCATCTTGTTCCTGATGTGACTCAAGCTGAGCCCTTCGTGGGGTAAAACTCAAATTTATGCTTATCAGTCAGAGCTAATGCCAGCATCCCGCTAAGCTGTTCTCTGACACACCCCAGCGGGATCCTCCTCACACCGCCGTCCTCACACAGCTCAGAGAGACGGATGCTTGTCCTAACCTCCATCTTGCAGATGATTGAAGTCCCTGACCAAGGCAAGCCAGGTGGCATTGTTTGGACTGGCTGGAGGTTGTCCCAGGGAGCACAGCTTGTGTCTGGATGTCAGATGTCATGTTTGCACCGGTGGCTGGCGGGACTGCAGATAGCAGGCACACAGCCTCAGTTTCTCTTTGTCTCCTGATTCTTCATTTCTTTCCTATTACCCCTCCAGAGTGCCAGTGTCCAAGATGCTTCCTCCTCTCACATGGAGGCACCTGGGCTGGCAGGGCTGGGGCTGGTGGTCATCTCACTGACTGAGTTTCTCCAGTGGTCCTTAGCCTTCTTCACAGAGGGACACCCTGGAGCTGGCTCAGAGTGAGTGTGCCTGGAGACAGGTAAGAACATGCCCTGGTTCACGTCCTTTTGCTAATGATAAATGCCAGGTCCTGAAGCAACTTGGGGAGGAGAGGGTTTATTTTATTTTATAACTCTCCGGTCACAGTCTGTCATGAGGGCAGGAACTCAGACAGGGACAGGAACCTGGAAGTAGGAACTGAAGCAGAGGCCATGGGGGCGTGCTGCTTCCTGGCTTGCTCTCTGTAGCTTGCTCAGCTTGCTTTCTTATATACCCCAGGTATATAAGGGTGCCCAAGGGTGGCACTACCCATAATCAGTCATTAACTGAGAAGATGCCCCACAGACTTGCTTACGGGTCCATCTGATGGAGGAATTTTCTCAATTGAAGATCAGATGACCTTGCATCAAGTTGACAGGCCAGGGAGGCTGATGAGAAAGGGAAGGCCTCAACAGCATTACTTCTGATACACTCTGTTGGCAAAGTAGCCACAGACCCCTCCCCTCTGGCCTGGAGGGGATCAATCACACTGAATCACCTGATCATATGAATTAAACATTATCCAGAAATCAGATTCCCTACCTGTCCCACTTTGACTTCTTGGTAGAAGTCTGTTCTCCCCACTTCCTGCTCTCCCATCCCCACACCTTGACCATCACCTCCTGGACACTTGGCCGACAGTGTCCTCCAGCTCCAGCCTTCCTTAGTCCCCTGCCCTGTTCCCACTTGCTGTGTTCCTGAGAGGTTGTCTCAGAATTCCCAATGGAGCCAGAAGCCACATGTAGCTCCCCTCCTTCTCCACCCCTCCAGACTCTCCCTCAGTCTCCAGTCTCTCCAAGGCTGGGACTGTACCCTCACATCAGCTGGCTCTGAAGGCTCAGCCCCACCCAGGGAAAGTGGAAAAGACCCCATCCAGAGCCAAGGACATAGCGCAACCCCTGAAGAAACCCTGGTGACCCTCCAAATCTCTCACACAGCTACCCAGGAGCACCTAGAAACTGGACTACGCATCCCAAGCCTCAGCTTCGGGAAGATCTCTCAGTCCTGATGCTTGCTGACTCCATTGGGAATTGGTCACTCTGTTCACAGTCTCTCCATCCTCAGCAGTCTTCGATTACACTCACAGGGTCCAAGCTGTGTGAGCCCCGGCCACTCAGACCAGACCAGTGACTCTCCCGTCACTACTGCCCCGTCACTGTTGGAACAGACAGATCCCGTGTGTGGTTCCATGAGAGGTAGAAAATCACTGCAAATTTGTCTCTTACCTTTCCATTACTAGAAGATTGGAGTGTTGGAAAGTTCCAGAACCCCTGAGCCTAAGGTCTCTGAATAAGGTTGGGGTTTATTGAATGCTGGCTTTGTGTCAGGTCCATGCCCATTGTCTCCCTCACCCAGCTTAACCCCCAAAGCAGTCACATGGGTATGTTATTCTCCTCACCCATTAAGAAACAAACTGAGGCAGAAGTCTGGCTTGGCCCACAAGGCAAGAGATGGGTTCTGATCCTCCTACCCAACTTCTTGTTGTGCCCAGCTCCATAGCTGTAGGCTCCTGGGCAGCAACCTTGGCTGGAGTAAGAGTGAACCCAGGAAGGGAAACCAGGTTGGGTCCAACACACACCTGCCTGCAGTGTGGGTCCCACTCTGCATAAGCCCAGCCCTGAATGAGCCACTAATCAGAGTCACACGTCCTGCGGGACCCTGTAGGGTGCTCTAAGGATCACACAGTGCCTACTCTTTGCTCTGTAAATCTTCAAGGGGCCTTTAGCCAAAGCAATAACGTTCCGACCTGAAAAGTTAAAAGGACTTTGAAATTATGAGCCCCGAGCCTGGCTCGAGCCCTGAGTGAGGACAAGACGACCATGGTCGTAGAGAGGAAAATACAGAGAGGGAAGCTAAGCAATTTCCCTTCCACCACAGCCTCAGGATCCCATTAACCTCCCTGCCCAGAGCCAGACACTCTGAGAAGGAGCAGGTGGGAGGGGGCTGCACGGGCTCCACGGTCACCGTGCCCTTGCCGAGTCCCAGCTTCTTCCAACAGTGTCCTTTGTAGCATAGGAACCCAGGGGTGGTCGCCAACCCTGTCAAGGCCAAAATGATTCTCATTCTTTGGGGTTTACAGTATGGTGGAGTTTTCGACAGCACACTCAAAGGTGTTCAAAGATTTGACCCCTGACCCGTGTTTTCAAGGCTCAGGTCTCAAAGGGCAAAGCCATCTTGTTCCAGGGAAGCTTCAGAGGATCATCTGTGCCTGGCCACGGGAGAAAGGAAGAGGAGCAAAAAGTGGGAGCCAGAGGACTGAGCTGGCAGCCCAGAACCCAACCCAACCAGCCAGAAGGCTGTGGGGTAAGTGGGGGAAAGAGGAGGAGGGTCCTTGCCAGTATCTCTATACCAGCCACTATATGGCAGTATACTGAAGAGTTTTGTGTCAGCTTGACACAAGGTAAAGTCATCTGAGAGGAGGGAACCTCAACTAAGAAAATGCCTTGTAAGATCAGGCTGTAGGAAACCTGAAGGGCATTTTCTTAATTAGTGATTGGTGTGGCAGAGGGAGGTATTGGGGGTGCTACCATCCCTGGACTGGTGGTCCTGAGTTCTATAAGAAAGCAGGCTGAGCAAGCTATGGGGAGCAAGCCATGGGAAACAATCCAGTAAGCAGCATCCATCCATGGCTTCTGCATCAGCTCCTGTCTTCAGGTTCCTTCCCTGTTGAGGTCCTGTCCATACTTCCTTCAATAATGAGCAGAGATGTGGAAGTGTAAGCAAGATAAACACCGTCCTTCCCACCTTCCTGTTTGGTCATGGTGTCTTGTCACAGCGATAGGAACCCTAACTAAGACAGGAAGTAGCAGAGAAAGATTCTGTGGGGCCCTGGCTGTGTGGCACAGTGGCCTCAGAACATGGTGACATTGTCTATCACTCATGGGGCCTCACACCCGTTGCTCCTCTCCTGGGGATGAAACTAAGACATGATGGGTATGAAGGGAAGAGATCCGCCCCCCATCGATCATAGACAGCAGCAGCTCTGTCTCCACCACTCTGCCCACTCTATCCATGACCCTCCCCCTTGAGCTGCGCTAACCTGCCAGCCAGGAAAAACAGGCGAGCCACACAATTGAGGCCCACAGGACGCCCAGCCTGCCGGTAGACACCTGTGTTCCGTGGCGCCCCCTAGCTGCCAGTCACAGTCAATCCTGCAACGGGGATTGCAGTGAGGCCTGAGCCTTTCTTGGCATGTAGCCTCAGGTAGCCCCACCTAGCAGCTAGGAACTGGCAGGGGACACATGCAAGGGCAGATCTAAGGGCTCAGACCAGCATCAACTCATTCCTAGCTCAACTGTACCCACTGTTCATGGCGAGCTTGTTCTGAGTCAACCCCTGCTGTCCCAGGTGCCTCTGGAGGAGGCCTTGGTTATCTGGGCAGATGCCATTTCTAACCTAGCATGTTAGGAAGTCCCTGAGCCACAGAACAGCAAGTGCGGAGATGGTAATGGGAGAGGCAGACAGCACAGGTCTCAGAAGCGCAGCGGGCCACCTGGCCAGAATGGCAAGTCTGAGCCCCAGAATGACTGGCTGCTTCTGTTCCGGCCCCTTCTGTGAGCTGTAGACTGAAGATGAGACGTTAGGTGGCGTTTTGGAGTGTCGGTCCACTATCTTCTCAGACCGCAACTCTGAACAGAGTGCAGTTTAAAGATTCAGTCCTTTATTGACCTTTGGCATCTGCAAGTGAGAGGGAACCATATGCTCTGGTACTCCGGTCACATGAATCCCGGTGCTCGGGCTCATATACACCTTCAGCATTGAATATCAGTTGCTAACGCACAGATCGCCTCATCTCAGCCATTTCTCTCTGGGGCTCTCTCTTGGTTACTTTTCTATTGCTGTGAAGAGACACCATGACCAAGTCAGTGTATAGAAGAAAGATTTTAATGGGACAGTTTCAAAGAGCGAGTCCATGGCCACCATGGCAGGGAGCAGACAGGCAGACCGGCACGGTGCTGGAGCAGTAGCTGAGAGCGCACATCTTGGAACAACAACCCTAAGTAGGAGAGGGAGCTAACTGGGAGTGGGATGGACTTTTGCTAACGAAAAGCCCACCCCGGGTGGCACACCTCCAGCAAGGCCACACCTTCTAATCCTTCCCAAACAGCTCCACCAGCTGGGGACCAATATATGAGTCATTCTCATTCAAGCCACCGCATCCTCTTACCTTCCTGTAGCTTTTCTGTTGTTGTTACCCATTTATTTATTTAGTGTGTGTGTGTGTGTGTGTGTGTGTGTGTGTGTGTGTGTGCGCGCGCGTGTGTTTGCAGGTGTATGTATCTGTGTGTGTGCTTGGCAGCCAGCACCTTCACCCACTGAGCCATCTTGCCAGTCCTTCTCCTGTACCATGTGCAAAGATACCCTAGTACCCCACTTTGTCAAACAGCAAACAATTTCTGAACAAAATTTTTAAAAGAATAAATTTTTGAGATTTATTCAAAAGTATAGTGTAAAATATTCAGACAAATAACAATTGCCCCAAAAGGCACTCTGCCAGTGTATGTGAAGCAACAGATAAGAAAAAATGAAATTATACATGCCATTCTTCATTTTAAACTACTAGATATAATTTACTCCACTTGACATAACAAATGAAAATCAAGGTGAAACAAATAAATATTAATTTAAGATAAATGATATCTCATAGATTTTTTTCTGAAAATGCTTTCACAATAAGGAAAAATACTTAATGTAGGCATGGTAACATACTTCTATAATCCCAGCATCCTGGGGGCTGAGACGGGGGGCTCTCATAAGGAATTACTAGGCAACCTTGGCTATACAAACAGCCTGAGGCCAAACTGGGATATCTAGGCAAACACTGTCTCCAAATATATTAAAACAAAGCCAAATACAGTCTTTTTCATGAAGCAAGGTGAGTCTCATTGTTATGAAAAATCTTCTTAAAACATTTTAAATGCCATATTCTGTAATCTTTGAAAGATTTGAAGAATACCTATCTAATTGAAAAGTATTTCTATATATCTAGAAAACCTAAATAACATGGCTGCAAGCTTGACTATTATAGATGTCTCCCTATTAAATTATATTTCTTAATTGTACATTGCATTTTTAAATGAGATGCACAAACACAATACCTTAATCAAGAGCAAATATATATATATCAAAATTGATCTTAAATTTGTATAACTTAACCAAGATCCATACCAATGCAAATCTCTATAGCCTATCCCCCCTTTAAATGTAAACAAACATTTATAAACAATATTTGGGAATTTGGGTATTGTTCTCTCCAAGCTGCTTCCTGCTTTTCATTGAGGGTAAATTTAGGGGGTGTTCATGGTAACCTCTCAGGGCGTCTTGGTCTATCAAACCACATTAGTCTGGAAGGATTCTACAGGTTCTCATCCTCTGTGGAAACAAAAGAAGAACCCCTTTTCCAAAGCAACAAATCCTTAGGCCCAAAGATTGAAGTCATGATACTTTTTAAATATCTATGTTGATTTAGCCTAGCAGCCCATACAATGAAATGTTTCTCGGTATTTAGCTCATTCACAATGGCCTTGGGCAATAGCTCACATCTGGCTTTGTCATCTTGGACCTTCTCTCACAGCTGTCCCTGCAGCCAGCAAGCCCAGCAATGCCTCTGAGGAGGACAGGTGGGTCCTAGAGCTCTGAGCAGAGAATTATCAGTCCAAGTTTTCAGGTCTGGGCGAGGTATCTGCTTTGGGATGTCTGTAAAACCTCAGCTTTCCTATATGAAAAACATCTTGGGAGTGTCTGCATGGATTCAATTTCCTCTGGTTCTGGTCTACATTCCATAGTTTGGGGAGGAAACTTTCCAGGTCTGTGGTTCGGAGCTGTAGTCATTTCTGTTTTCAATAAAAATTAAAGAAAAAAACAAAACAGAACCCCTGTTATGTTCTGTTTCTTGTCATTACCACCTTCTGTTAATTTCAGAGAACAGAATCCGAGCAGCCAGTGTCATCATTCTTAATCTGGAAATAAATGCCCTCTCAGCCCCTGTCTCTAACAAACTCCTGATGAGTGATCTGGGCTGTCACAGAGGGCAGGACGGTCGTGGTAGCAAGACTGACTAGACCAGCACCTAAGTACAGTGCAGGCAGTCTTTCCAGGACCCTCATCTACTCCAGAGACAAATCCTGATAGGTCGCCCAAAGTTCTCTCTGACTTTGAGCTTCAGTGTATTCAAGACTTACCTGCTAAATGCATAACACAGTACTCACACCTCTGTGTCTACTGCAACACCAGTGCAGACATTACTAATCAATCACAGTGTTGGTTCCCCACCCCTGCAGCTTTCTGCATTACGAGAAGACTTAACTAATGGAATTCAATCTATCTACCTTTTCAGTATTAGAGATTCATTGGTCACATCAGATCTTCACAGAGGAATTGACATTTAGGCTTTTGATTACACGCAAGGTGACTTCAGCCAAGACTCCTCTGAGTCTCACCCTAACCTCTAAATACGGGGATTTTTGTTCATCCATAAAGTTATTGAAAGGAAGAAACACACAGGACAGAGTATGGCAGCCAGGCCTGCAGAATACTCAACAGCAGGCAGCACCAGTCACCAAGCAATTGTTTGAGAGTCTCCTGATCTGGACAGAATGTTCTCAGACAGACATGCTCTTTGTCTGTGCTTAGCTGGAACTGACTGGTCTTGGCTGGTGTTTGTCTTAGGGTTTTTATCACTGTGAAGAGACACCATGGCCACAGCAACTCTTATAGAGGAAAACATTTAACTGGGACTCACTTACAGTTTCAGTCCATTATCATCATGGTGGGAGCATGGCAGCAGGCAGGCAGATATGGTGCTGGAAAAATAGCTGATAATCCAAAATCTTGCAGGCAACAGGAAGTCGACTGAGACACTGGGTGGTATCCTGAGCATAGGACACCTCAAAACCCACCCAGACAGTGGCACACTTCTTCCAACTAGGCCATACCCACTCCACCAAAGCCACACTTCCTAATAGTGCCACTCCCTATGAGATTATGGGGCCAATGACATTCAAACAATCACAGTATTCTAGTTTCATTTCTGTCACTGCTGTAAAACACCTCGACACAAAGCAACTTAGGAGACATGATAAGCTTAATAGGAACAGACCACTCTAAGGAAATTCTTAACTTCCAGCCATTACCACCTACCAGATTAGGACTCAGCCATAATAAATTTAATGGAGGCCTGAGTCTCAGTAGTTTACCCTGAAGCAATACCTGGTTGCAGGAAGGACCACAAACTGAGATTACCCAGGCATCACCCAAGAACAGATGGTTCAAAGGAAATTCCTAATGTTCCAACTGTTTAGATAGGATCACCTGCCAGCACACACTCACCAAGACACCCCTAGACAAATGTCAGCCAATCAGGGGTCCTGAACCTCAGAAATCCCTCACCCCCACCTTTACTACTTTTAAAACCCAACTCTGAGCTCAGGGCTCTCCGATTATTCCAATACGTTGGACACATGGAGAGACCGAGTTTGCAAACTTGTGTAAAATAAAGGCTCTTTGCTTTTATATATGGTACTCAATCTCATTGGT
Source organism: Ondatra zibethicus (assembly GCA_004026605.1). Taxonomy (NCBI): domain Eukaryota; kingdom Metazoa; phylum Chordata; class Mammalia; order Rodentia; family Cricetidae; genus Ondatra; species Ondatra zibethicus. The sequence goes on from PVIU01000528.1 coordinate 145,891, forward strand.
TTTGGGGGGACTTCATGGATCTGGGCAAAACATTGGGGATCCAGAAAATCAAGTCATGGAGCATCAGAAGGGGAGGGGGTTAATCAGAGGTCCCGGAAATAAGCCTCTAATGCTATGTCTGAAAGATGCTAGCCCATTAGTGGTTAGTCTGAGATCTGGGACTACTTCTCCTGAACATAATCATTGTCTAAATTGTCACATTTGGTCCTTCCAGAAACTGGAAGGGAGGCAGCACTATCATCTACATCAGACTGAGGTACCGAGAGATTAGGTCCGAGGTCGTGGGCAGGAGTGACGGGATAGGGACTTGAACCATCGTTCTCAACACCTGGCGACCCTGTTCACAGCCACAGTGCAGTCAGTACACCGCCAAGGCTCCCCTGGTGGCCAACCCAGAAGATTAAATTGGGAGGAAAGCTAAAGCTTGGCCACAGGTTTAGAAGCACGCAGCCTGGTGAGGATGGGGACAAGTGCCACAGGACCATGGCTGCCGGAGCCCACAAGACTACGCAGTAAATGTACAGCTGACCGATTCATAAAGGCAGACTCCCAAGCGTACAGCTTATGGGGCACACGTTTTGCAGAGCTATGGGAACACTTGTCTTTTGGAAAAGTCACTGTCAAATCTGTGAAAACCTTGTGAAGCCATGATTCCTTTCCTTCAAAATGGGATGCATTCCCAAAACACCTGAGCAGTGTGACTTCTGCACGGGCAATGGAACTTGCTCCATTCCCCCACATATTGAGGCTTTAGAGCGATAACATTCACTCTTTGTTCTAACAGTCAAATTTACATAGAGTCAATTCCACAGAATTACCTGCTAACAGACCACATAGAAATTTCTATAGAAAGCAGGCCCTAAGGAGAAGGCAGCATGCCCCACCTTTGCTAACAGACAAATCTGGGTGTCCCCAAAGCTGGTTATCACCAAAAAGATTGGATGAGGAGAAAGGGTGAATCCAGGACTCAGGGATGTTTAGTAACTTTATCTTAGGGTTTGGAATATCAGGTACTTCCCTTTGAATGCTGGTTCCTTCCTGGGTCAGGCCACCTGTTCCGGAGCGCTGCTTTGTCAGGTTCTACCTGCCCCCTTTCGTGATTTTGATATGCATATCATCATTGTCCTTGCCTGTGGAATTTTCCAAATATGTAAAAACCAGAAACCTCATGGAGATCACCTCTTATTCTTCCTCTTCTCCTTGCTGCCTCTTCTATTTCTTCCCCTTGCTGCTCTTCTTCTTCTTCTTCTTCTTCTTCTTCTTCTTCTTCTTCTTCTTCTTCTTCTTCTTCTTCTTCTTCTTCTTCTTCTTCTTCTCCGCACCCCTTCACTTTCTCCCCTCGCACAAAAAATAAAGAAGATGCAGAGGTAATGTGCTTGAGTTAAATTTTTTCCCCTCAGATCCTCGCCTTCCATAGACATCCAAATACTGAGGCTGGTACTCAAGGCCCCTGATACATGACCAAGATTCTGGAGCCCCAATTCAGATAGAACAAAGACAGCCCTGGAGAGGACGCCACACCTCCATGCGGCTACCTGCTCCTCCGACTGACAGATAGCTGGGTTCCCACCTTTCTCCGGTGATGACAGGAAGGGCAAATAGGGACAAACTGGAGTGGAGGTTGGAGTCCTGTGGCAGTCTCATTAGTGGGAAGGAGCCAGGTGTGAGCGCTGAGGGATGTGATGGATGACAGGGACGGTGGGGCCAGGCCGGGAGCCTGCATTCAGTGTGACAGCAGGGAAGCCTGTGTTCCCTCTCCTGAGGGATGTCACGTCTCAGGGTGAACAAGGTCACTTTCCCAGGAAGCTTCAGGAGCCAGGAGACCGAAGGCAGAGTCATGAGCCAGGAAGGGACCCTGAGTGGAGCAGCCTGGCTCCTACTTAACCAGCCTGGTTTCACGTTCCTGTGTCACCGTGCTGCTCAGAGCCTGTGTGTGCTGGAACAGGAGAGGAGGACTGCAGTGTCCCTTGTGTGGTGAGAAAACCCAGCCACAGAGAGAACAGTGCCTGACCTGAGGTCACACAGCTGGGGTGGGAGGGTGGACATGGTCTCACCAGCTTTCTTCTCTCTGCCCCTCGCCAGACACCCAGAGAAGCAAGGACAGGAACGCCAAATGCAGTCAGTGACAGCAGCCACTCCATCCTTAAGAGACACTGTTCTACAGTGACAACAAAGATCCCTCCAGCCCGGTCACTATGTTGAGTGGCAAGGCCAGCAGCCACCCCATCAGTAGTTTGTCACTCAGACTTGTGTCCACTGGGTCTACCTGTGGACTCTGCTATAAGGGACCCAAGTAATGATATGGCCACTCCCTGGCACCTTTGCTGTCATTGCAGTGGATGGACAGAAAACTCTGGGGGGTCTCACAGCTATGGGGCTCCAGCACAGCAATGGCGAGATGGAAGATCAACCTGCCTTAGCAAAGACAGGAATAGGACCAGCAGCCCTCAGACTCCCTCCAGGATGCCCACAGAGCCACAGGTCACAAAGCCCAGGTGGGGAGCACAACTGACAGGGAAGAAAGGGATGAGATCCTTGAAACATGGACTCATGAGGGTCCTCCATAGCAATATTAGGGTCAGTGACAGACATGCAGGTATCTGCATGCCTGTGTGTATATGACACATATAAACAAATATAGAACCCACAACACATATAGCACACTACATATTCATACGGAGTATGCACGTGTGTGCTGTCTAATTTAATCTTTACAACAAATGTCTGTGGTAGATATCATTGCCTCATTTCCAGCTGGATTTGCAGAGCACCTCTGTCCATCAGGCTGTGCTCTGGACACCAAGGAGGAACTTCACCACAGAGCCGATGACAACTGGTAACAAAATACACAGGGACATGTCAGAGCCATGTACACACCACCAAGAGTCAGCATAGTAAAGGGATCCATAGGCAGAGGTGTGACAGACCCTCTGTGGGGACCTCTGAGCCGACCTGTGTTATGGCATAGAATATTTGTTTAACTATGTAAAGATGTGTTGCATTTGTTTGTGTTGCTTTGTTTAACTGTGTAAAGATGCATTGCTGTTTCACCTTGCCTGCCTAAGGCACCTGATTGGTCTAATAAGAAGCCGAATGGCCAATAGCTGGGCAGAGGAGGGATAGGCAGGGCTGGCAGGCAGAGAGAAAAGGGAAGACAGACAGACACGGAAAGCAGAATGGACAGTGCATTAATAAGCCTCAGGGCTGCTAGCACATAGGTTAACAGAAATGGGTTAATTTAATTATTAAAAAGCTAACTAGAAACAAGTCTAAGCTAAGGCTGAGCACTCATAATTATTAAACCCCCATGTCATGATTTGGGAGCTGGTGGTCCAAGAAAGCCTGCTACAGTCCTGAGTGGGAGCCTGTGGAACTGAGATGCATAGGCCTATGGGACAGAGAGTGAAGGCCTGGATGGAGGACCAGACAGGTTCACTGCAGAGCCAAAGGCGAGTGTAAGAACTTAAGGAGAAGGGCAGAGAGGAGGTCATAGAAATGGGGAACAGCCATGCCAAGGCCTTGCAGCCCTTAGAGGGACCTTAGTGTTCATCCGGGAGGAAAGTGACCTGGAGGGCTGAACTGGGACTGGGGTGACCTGGAAGACTGAGCTAGAACTGGGGTGACCTCAGCAGTATGTGGCTGGTTCCAGAAAGTTCTCCTCCTATATCGCTCTGTCCCTTAGCAAGTAGGTCCACTTAAACAAGTGACTTCTAATCTGAGCCTCAGTTTCCTCGGGGGTGACAGCTTCACCTTCCATGTGACATTCAATTGAAGACAGGGCTCCGCACACAGTAGGCTCTCAGGACAGGACCCCACTGGCCAAGCTCTCCAGGCCCCCACTGTGTGTGTCCTGGCTTTGTCTTCTCACTCCTGCCTGCAGAATGATCCCTTTCAGCCTGGCTCCGGCAGGTGCCAGTCCCCGGCAGTGTTCAACCTGGTGCAGATCAGGAAGCCTAAGGCCTGAGGCTGTCCAAAACAACGGCCCAGACAGCATCAGGTGAGCGTGCCTGACTTCCTTACTAGGTTGCTCCCTCACAGGTGGGCGGCCGGAGGTGGCCTGGCTGCTCTGAAGAATAGCACGTATCTGCTAGCAAAATAGTAGAGAAAGTGAATGAGTCCGCTGCTAATGCTGTGGGCCCAGAAGCAAGCACTGGTCTGCACACAGCAGAAACGCCGGGGGGGGGGTGTTTGGTTGAAAGCTTTACCCCAGCTCCCTAACACCTGTTTATACAAAAAGTCCAGTTGTTTGGCTGGGAGCTTCACCCCAGCTCCTGGAATAAGCCCCCTCCCCCGGGAGTTGCCTCAGTCTAAAGCCCACCAAACGGTGACCCCTTCCCAGGGAGGGTCAAGAAAGCCCGCCAAAAGGTAGCCCCTCCCCAGGGAAGGTCGGGACCATTCCCACAGGCTATTTAAAATGAACATGTGGTCTCTGGGTTTCACATGGTCTCCCCTTTCCTTTTCTGTCTTCCCCTCTCCATGCTTTCCCGGGGCCACCTGGGAGCATTTTAGTAACATGGGCATCTTTTATTTGGTCTGATTTGGTCTGATTGGAATTATTTGCATCGGCAGAATGGTTCAGCTTAAGAGAAACACCTAACAGGATGTTCTCCAGGCCTTGCTGGGACAGCCAGAGCAGGAGATAAACTATAGAACAGACACTCAGCAGTTGTGCAAATTGCACTCTGAGCCACACTGCCCCTCTCCCAGAACCATGCCCACCTCTGCACAGTTCAGAATGTAAAAGGCTAATTTCCCAACCACATCCCTGCCCCACAGTCTCCCTTCTGACTGCTCAGTGTTCTTGGTCTGTCAACTGATAAATATTTTGAATCCCACTCTTATTATTTTGTGTGGGTGTGCACTTGTGTTTCCTGGTATGTGTACATGCCTGATACGCGTGTGTGTCTTACTGGTCTAGAGCTTGCCCAGTGAGCTAGCCAGTAAGTCCCAGAGATCTACCTGTCTCCTCCTCCCCAATGCTTGAATTACAAGTATGCGCCACCACAAGCAGCAGGATTTACAGGGACCCAGGGGAATCAAACTCAGGGCTTCACCCTTGTGTGGCAAACACTTTCCAGGCTAAGCCAAACCCAATGCCCTCTAGTGGTCTGTGCGGAAAGCTGCAAGAGAAGGAAACAGGCTGTGGTCCAGACGTGATTGGCAGATTCTTAACTCACTTGTGGGGCCAATCTAATTTGAGGTGCCCAAATTGCAAAAATCTCTGCAATTTACTGGAGTCCTCACCATTCACCTCCCAAGATAGTCCTGTTATCAGGTTTGGCAGGGCATAGGGTGGTACTGCCAGCCCAAGCAGGAGTTGAGATACAAAAGGTAATTTTTGTCCCTCTTATAAAGAGCACCCTCTCATCCGCCACCAGGGCTGTCAGGTGGGGCGTGGGGGTCCACAGCTCTAATCAACCCTGACAAGTCATCTTCCCCAGTGCACAGAGAGTGTGACTAGCAATCTCCACTGGAGAGAAAATGGTCCTCTTCCCACCATTCCCTGGGGCTCGAGCCTGGACGCCACTGGAGCCTGCAAAGGTTAAAAGTATAAGCCTGCGAGGCCCACACTGCTGTGGACTCCCCTGTCCGTTACCATGCCCCACCCTCTGAGTGCCCCTCATACTCATATTTGCTCGTGAGTTGAGGGTCAAAGGTTCAGATGAAGAAGAGACCATGCCCCTAACCAATACCATTATCTGTTGGCCCTTCTTCACAGTGAGCTCCTTGAAGGCAGGACATAGGCGTCAAGACCAGTAACCAGGAGAGATTTTCTATGTACGTGTTAAAAAACTAAATAAATGAAAAGTGACTAACTGATCTTGATGGTGCGCACCTGTAATCCCAGCACTCAGGACATGGAGTAAGAGCACGCATTTAAGGCCTTCATTCACTAGATGTTAATTTCAAGGCTAGCCTGGGCTGCGTGAGACCCTGTCTCAAAGAACAAAACTTATCAGAAACCCTCACTTCCTGGGTATGGAAACTGAGGCAGACAGAGAACACAAGTCCATGTGTAGTCTGGATTTGGGGATAGCCTCTACCAACTGCAGAGCGACTAAGCCGACATGTGTCCCAGCTCCCCAGGACAGACCAGTCAGAGGCTGCTGCTCTGGTGGAGTCGTTAGCGGTGCCTCTTTTCAGTGTCCACCTGGACAGTAATTCCAGGGTCACCTCGGAGAGTGGTTTCTGGAAAGGAAAGATTAAATTAAATGTCATTAAATGCAGGAGGCTCGCTTGGATTTGCCCCGCACAACCGCCTGCATCCTGCATGGCCTCCCCACTCGGCCGGCTGCAAGGAGACTCACAGGAGATCTAGATTAGTGGTTCTCACCCTTCCCAACGCTGCCACCCTGGAACACAGTTCCTCATGCTGTGGTGACCCCAACCAGAAAATTAGTTTCAATGCTACTTCATAATTTTAATTTTGCTACTGTTATGAATCATAATGTAAATATCTGATAGGCAGGACATCCGTTACATAACCCCTGCGAAAGGGTCCTTCGGCCCTGCCCCCTCCCCTTCCCCAGATTGAGAATCACTGCTATAGGAGACAGGCACAGCAAAATGGCGAAGGAGCTATCCCCCAGGTGTGGGATAGCTCTTCAAACCATTTATCTGAAGTTTGTTCTTTCACTAAACAGGTAGTTTATGCCACCTCTGAACATTACTGAGTTAACAGGGAGTGCTGGGGGTGGGGCGGGGACTCCACGCAGAATTTTATAGTACCACAGAGTAGAAGAAGCTCGGAATAGATGACTTCTGCTCAGTCAAGCAAGGCAGATGTTTTGATTATGTAAACACAAGTCCTAAGCTCAGCGTGGGGGGCGGCTGGAGCCGGGGAGAGAAGCACAGCCATGAGGAGGTGATGGGTAAAATTGAACAGGAAATAAAAGCCACAGGAAGCAGCAATCAGGAGCCCCCACCCCCAAGCCTGGAGAAATCTCTGGGCCTCTTGGCTGGTCTGCTGAGCATTTCACAGTGGGTGAGTTTGAAACTCCAGCTGGTTTACAGGGCATTAAAGGAGAGGGCAGTGATAGAAGCTGGAGGCCTCGGGGCAGTCCGGCTGAAGCTTCTGAGGCCTGAGTGTTCAGAGACCACTTCTGAGTCTGCAGTCTGTTCCCTGCTCTTCACTCCCTGCCTGCGCTGCCGCGTGACCTTGCCCAGCACAGAGCTGAAACAGCCAGGTTCCTCACCTGCTGATTGCAGACTTGGCCACAAAACCTGCTTTAACCAACACAAGGCGGGTAGAGAGGAGACGATGGCTGTTCCAAACTGAGGCTTGGGGCAGCAAAGGAGCCCTTGGGAACCAGAAAGGGTTGGAAACAGCCAAGCAAGAGGAAACTGGGAATCATATGAGCAAGGGGGGTAGGGGTCAAGATCATGATGGGAAAAATCACAGAGACAGCTGACCGGAGCTAGTGGGAGCTCACAGACTCCGGACTGACAGCTGGGGAACCTGCACCAGACCCAACTATGCCCTCTGAATGTGGGTGAGTTATGTGGCTTGATCTGTTGGTGGGGCCCTGGCAATTGGACCAGGGCCAGAGAGTGTTGTTCAGAGCCAAGCAACAGGAAGCTGAGAAGCCTACGTTATCAGCTATGAGTGAACCCCTGAGCCCACCATCAAGCCGAGCATGGGAGCAGCCGGAGGCCTGGAATGCCGAATCACAGTGCAGTGTGTTCTGGGACACATACTACAGACTCTGCTGTGATGCCACCAAGATCCTGACAGCTGTGCAGAAACTAAAGCCACAGCCCACAGAGGCTGGGTCAGGGCTCACAGCCTGGTCAGGTGCAAAAAAAAAAAAAAAAAAAAAAAAAAAAAAAAAAAAAAAGCCAGCGAAAACATTCTCCACAAAATATTAACAGAACCCAAAATTTCAAAATTGTTCAGTATCCAAAGAACCAGGAAATGTCAACAACATGTGATGGGACAGATAACCAGATAACAGAAACACTGAAATTGAAAAAAAAAATTTAAGGTTCCAAGAGATAAAGGCAAATGTTCCTAAAACAAATGGAAATGTAGAAACTCTTGACAAAGCAGCACATGCTGTTAACAAAGAACCAAACGGAAACTTGAGAACAGAACTTTAAAAAAAAACCTGAAATTTAAATTTTCACCACATAGACTCAGTAAAGAACAGCACACAACAGAGGAATGAGTCAGAGAGCTTGAAGATAAATATAAATTATCCAATCTGAACAAGAGAAGAAAAATAATACACAGAGCCTCAGAAGACTGTGGGGCAGGGCTGAAGAGTCCAGCATTGCGCCTGCAGAGATGGCTCAGAATTAAGGACTCTTGCTGGTCTTGCAGAGGGCCAGAGTCCAGTTTCCAGCACCCAGATGGCAATTCAACAGCTACCTGTAACTCCAGATCTGATGTCCCCTTCTGACCTCCATGGGCACCCTGTAGGCACACACACATGTACGTATTCACACACAGAAACACACACATAAAAATGAAATAAGATAATACTTAACCCCTTTTTTATTTGTTTGTTTTGTTTCTTGAGACAGAGTTTCTCTGTGTAACAGTCCTGCCTGTCCTGGAATTCACTCTGCAGACCAGGCTGGCCTCGAACTCACAGAGATCCACCTGCCTCTGCCTCCCGAGTGCTGGGATTAAAGGCATGCGCCACCACCGCCCAGCTTCTTTTTAACCCTTTTAAAGAAAAGTCTCACATTGCCCCACTTGTGGTGGTACATGTTTGCAATCTTCCCTCAGGACACTGGGACCTGAGGTTTGGTAGTTAATGAGTTCAAACCCAGCCTAGGACTCACACCTTGTCTCAAACAAACCAGAAGAACAAGCCTTGTATTTGTGCTTTGGAGACTTGGAAATTAACAGGCTGATGCAAAAGCTTGTTTGAAGATATTAAAACTCCCCAAATTTGAGGAAAGACTTTATTTTAGGGATTAAAGAGCCTAAGCAACCCCAAACCAAATTAGCACAAAGAAAATCATTCCTGGCATTATCGTAATCAAAGTGCTAGAGATCAAACATAAAAAAAATCTTTAAAACAGCATGGGTGAAGAATAGCATGCTCCATTCAACGGGGAAATGGTACAATGATAGTGAAATTCTAACCAGAACCCAGAGAGTCAGAAGACAGTGGAAGATTTTTTAAGGCATTGAAAGAAAATAACTGTCAGCACAGGATGCTACGTCTAGAATAATATGTTCCTGAAGGGTGAAAAGCATTCTTCAGGAAGGAAGGCAGAGTAAACACAATCTCAGAAGGAGGATTTCCGAGGGAGCTTGTCACAGACCTCCTCAAAGTAAGTGCCAGAGGGAACGCTGCAGCTAGAAGGGAAATGATAGCAGTGAGAAGCTCAGACCCGCAGAGATTCTGTTTTTCATCATGATAATGAAATACTTGAGGCAAGGAGACTTCATGAACAAAATAGGTATGTTCAGCTCACAGTTTTAGAAGTTGAAAGTTCAAAGAGCGTGGTCAAAGCTCTGGTAAAGGTCTCACCACCGCAGCTGACAATTCATGGAAGATGGTGATACCAAGAACATGTAATGGCAGAAACCATTGGGCCAAATGGGAAGCCAGAGAGGGATCCGGGGTCAGAGGTCAGCTTTACCTATGGGAGAACTTCTTCTAGAAGACCAGTATTACCTGCCAAACAAACGCCCGCAATAACCTAAGAACTCACCCACTGTAGACTGTGCCTTTTGAAGAGCCCATCATCAACTGGTCATAATGGCCATGCCTGCAAGCCCAGCATTCATGAAGCTGAAGCAGGAGGATTGCATGATCAAATACAGCCCGGGCTACAAGGTGAGCACCTTCCCCAGAACAAGAATCCCTTGACCCTCTATATTTCCAAGGAGACCAACACACCCACCTTTGGGTGACACTCAAACATTTCCAAACCACAACAGGGAAGAAGAAAGACGGAGAGACAGTGGTGTGAAATGCATGAGTATTTTAAATAGAGACAAGAGTTGAAAATAAAAGTAACATTATTGAGCAGATTGCCAATGTACATGTTTATAAATCAGTTGACAGTCCCACAGAGGAGGGAGGGAAAGTACCCACAGGCCTATAAAGCTTTTGGGTTTGAATCAAGGAACAAAATACTGATTTTAAATAGGCTGTTGATAGCCTAAATATGTATTACCCAGAATAAACCCTTCCTTTTCTCCTTGCCTTCTGCCAGACATTTTGTCACACTGATGAGAAAATTAACTAATCCAATAGTCTTAAATCCGGCTGTATCAATTATTCAATTAAATGCAAAAAGCCTAAACACACTATTGAAAAGACAGACTTGAGCTGGAACGGATGCTCGGTGGTTAAGAGCACTTGTTGCTCTTCCAAAGGACCCCTGTTCAATTCCCAGCACACCCATGGTGGCTCACAATCATCTGTAACTCTAGTTCCAGGGTATTCAACACTATTCTGATCTCCATGGACACCAGGCACGCACAGACACACATGTAGACAAAACACTTATACAAGTAAGCTAATAAAATAAAAATAACTAAATTTAAATAAAAAGACTACATTATATTTTCTAAAAAATAAAAATAAAAGAGCCCCCGGGTGTGGTGGTGCACTCCTTTAATCCCAGCACTTGGGTAGTAGAGACTGGAGGATCTCTGTAAGTTCAAGGCCAGCCTGGTCTACACAGTGAGTTCCAGGATAGCCAGAACTATGTAGAGAGATCTTGTCTCAAAAGATAGATAGATAGATAGATAGATAGACAGACAGACAGACAGACAGACAGACAGACAGACAGATAGATAGATAGATAGGAGCCAATTATATGGTGTGCATAAGTGTAGTTTTTTATAATGATATGTTAAAGTTCTTTATTTGGTAAAAAAGATACACCATACACATAATAAAAAAAAAGAAAGTCTGGTAGGCTTAGTGGCCATGCCTTCAATCCCAATACTTGGGACACAGAGACAAGAGAATCTCTGTGAGTTTGAAGCCAGCCAGGGCTACATATTGAAACCCTGGTCAAATTGAGAGAAGAAAGATAGAGATGCCATTGATATCAGAAAATGTCAGAAAAATGAAAGACACCAGAGAGTAAGAAAAGTACCAGCACAGTGATGAAAGGACCCGTCTATGAGAAGACAGGCAGTTGTGAGTGTGGAGCTGACATAGGGCTTCAGAGTGGATGAGACAACTTTACAGAGCTGTACGGGAAATCAACAATTCAGGATGAGAGACTTCAGAGCTCCTGCCTCTGTAATTGACAGGAAAGAAATCAAATCATCACAATGAACCTTCTCCACTCACCCACACAACCTATCACTGTGAAGAGTAGCACTCCATTCAACAACAGCTGGAAATGTGCTTTAAATGCACACAGAACATCTGTCAGAAGAGACTTATCCTGGGTCGCAGAACAAAGCGGTAAACTTAACAGAAATCATACAGAATATGTCCTTTGACCATCATAGAAATTGACTATGAATTAGTCACCCAGAGATATGTAAATGGGCTGAGGAGATCGGTAGGTGGGTGAGAGTTCTAGCTAAGTAAGCATGGGAACCTGAGTTCAGATCCTCGACATCAACATTTAAAGTGAGCGTGGCTACATGCATCTGTGAACCCGGTATCAATGGGGACAGAGATAGCAGGTTCTCTGGGCTTGTCAGTTATTGGGTTAGTTCTGGTTTCAGTGAGAGACTTATCCCAAGGGAATGAAGCCTCTGGCCTTTGGGGGTGTGAAAGTGTGCACTGAACATATGTGTGCATACACTACACACACACACACACACACACACACACACACACACATACACACACACTCCAATAAAACATAAGAGGCTAGATAGATGGCTCAACAGTTAAGAGCACTTACTGTTTTTAGAGAGACCTCAGTTTTGGTTCCCAACATGTGCATGACAACTAACAACAGTAATTCCAGTTACATGGGATCTGACTTCCTATTCCGACCTCCACAGGCACTGTACACACATGATGGACAAACATACACTCAGGGACACACACATATACATAAAATGAAATAAATGGTTTTTAAAAATAAAAAAGGAAGGCCCAGAGATGGCTCAACAAGCATGGTAGTTCAAATGAAAATGGTCCCCACAGGCTTATATAGTTTGATTCTTGGTCCCCAGTTAGTGAAACTGTTTGGGAAGGATTAGGAGGTCTGACCTTGATGGAGGAGGTGTGTTAGTGGGGCAGGCTTTGAGGTTTAAGAAACCCATTTCAGGCCCAGTCTCTCTCTCTCTCTCTCTCTCTCTCTCTCTCTCTCTCTCTCTCTGTTTCTCTCTGTCTCCCTCTCCCTCTCTCCCTGAAACTTGAGGATCAGATGTAACCTCTGTCACATCTGAAGATGTAGCCCTGTCTCAGCTACTTCTCTAGCCAATGCCTGCCTGCCTGCTACCATGCTTCCCACCATGATGATCATGAACTAATCCAATAAAACTGTAAACTATTTCCCAATTAAATGCTTTCTTCTAAAAAGCTGCCTTGGTTGTATTGTCTCTTCACAGCAATAGAACAATAACTAAGGCAGAAGTTGGTACCAGGAGTGGGGTTTTGCTATAACAAGCCTGACCATGCTGCTTGTTGAAAAATATGGGAAACTTGGAACTTCGGACTAGAAAAGTGGGTAAATACTTTAAGCAGGGCTTAATGGGCCATCCTAATAGAAGCTTGGATGACAGTAATTCTGAAAGCAATGTGGACTGGCTCAAGAGGTTTTGGAGAGGGAGAATATTAGAGACTCCTCTTGAGATATTTTGGCAAGGAATGTGGTTGCTTTCTGCCCTTGTCCTAAAAATCTACCTGGGGCTAAAATGAAGAATTTCTAATTAATGTTGTTAGTAGAGGAGATTTCAAGGCAGCCTGGTATTGACTGTGTCATGTGGTTATTAGTGAACACTTTTATGCAAATCTACAATGAAGAAGAGCAAGCAGGGCAAAGAAAAATACAAAATGTACCAATGAGGACAAAAGAGCACCAGGAAATGTAACGTTGGAGCCAAGTCTTATGGGCAAGGAGATGAGAAATTTAAAGAAAAGCCTAACGTTAAATGGAATGAAGAGAGTAGTACCCTGGGTTGGAGAGATGACTCAGCAGTTAAGAGCTCTGACTGCTCTTCCAGAGGACCTGGGTTCAATTCCTAGCCCCCACATGGCAGTTTACAGCTGTCTGTAACTCCAGTTCCAGGGAACTCAACACCCATGGCAAAACACAAATGTAGTAAAAATAAAAATAAATAAAAAGATTTGTTTAAGAAAGATAGAGAGAGGTACCCTCAGTGCAAAACCCCACCCAGCCAATCCTGCAGCTTACAGAAAGGAAATCTCATGCAGCAAAGGAAACCAACAAGTCAAAGTTCATGCAGATGTAAATCTTAGAAGGACAAGTTTACAGCCTCAGCAAGCAACAGAACCTGGCACCTTGGCCACGTGGTTCTGTTCAACCATGGGTTCAGAAAAGGGGTTGTAGAATCTTCCTCCATAGTTGGGGAGCCACTGAGTCCAGGTGTATGGCGGGAGGTCCTTGCATGGATACCTGGAGGGGAAAGACCATTGTGTGAAGTTGAGAAGATGAAGCCTGGACTGGGGTGGAGACCCTAGGATGTTGGAGGTGCCAGGGCCTTGGGATACATAGCCAAGGAGAGATGCGTGCAGGACGTGGAAACAGCCCAAGAGAGAAAAGGGTGTTGTAATCCACAAAGCTGAAAGAAATGGGAGATTGGAGGAGGCATCTTAAGGCAGAATTTACAGTTCGTCCTACTGGGTTTCATTCTTGCTTTGGGTTCAGTATTTCCTTAGTATGCTTTCTTTTCTCACTTTGGGAATGATAATGCATGTTCTGTGCCATTGTATATTGAAGCATATGATTGGCTTTTTTTATTTCATAGAGGGTCACAGTTAAGAGGTTGCCTTGAGTCTCAGAAGAGACTTTGGGCTTTTAAAACAGTATTGAGACTGTGATAGACTATGGGGACTTCTGAAGTTGGACTAAATTTACTTTTTTACTTTATGATATGGCTACAAGCCCATGGAGGCCAGGGAGTAGAATATGGTAGTTTGAATGAGAATGTTTAAATGTTTTGTCCCCAGTTAGTGGAACTATTTGGGAAGGATTAGGACATGTGGCCTTGTTGTAGTAAGTGTGTTACTGGGAGTGGGTTTTGAAATTTAAAAAGTTCACACCAGGCCCAGTCTCTCTCTGTCTGCAGCTTATAGATCAGATGTGAGCTCTCAGCTACCTCTCCAGCACCTGCTTTCCTGCCACCACAGGCCACCACAATTCCTACCATGATGATATTGGGCTCACCCTCTGAAACTGTAAGCAAACCCCCAATAAAATGCTTTCTTTCATAAGTTTCCTTGGTCATGGCATCTCCTCACAACATACAACAGTGACAACGACAGCAGGTAAAGGTGTTTACTGCCAAGGCTGAGCATCTGAGTTCAGTGCCTAGAGTGGGCCACATGATGGAAGGAGTCAATTGACTCCCACAGGGCATCCTATGACTTCTGTAAGGGAGCCATGATATGCACACACACACACACACACACACACACACACACACACAAAAGCACAAGGACACACACACACAAATAAATATAAATGAATGCATTTTTTAGAATTAAAAAGATATATAATGAGTTTTAAATATTGGGAAGGTAAGCAACATGGCTCTTAACCTATGGATCACTGAGTACTCCTGGCTGGGTGTGGTGGAGCAGGCCTGCAATCTCAACTCACTGGAAGTAGGGGCAGAAAAGATCTACTTAGCCGCAGCTTAGGTTAGGCTACATAATGAGATCCTGTCTCAAAAAAAATAGTTATCTAAAGACAAGTTTTTAAAACATTTTTAATTTAGCAAAAGTAAAGTTAAGGCACACACCTGTGGTCACAGCACTCAGGAGGCTGAAGCAGGAGGATGGCAAGTTCAAGACCAGCCTTGGCTACATAGCGAGGACCTGTCTCAGAAAAAAAAAAAAAAAAAACAAAGTTTTAAGAGTAAAGTAAAATTAAGCACAGAATGCAACTGTGTTTGTGTGGCGGGGTGGGGGGCTGTTCTGTGTAATGGGGGACAGGTCTCAAACCGACCATCTAAACTTCTACAGCAAGAAAGCTTAAAATAAAGAGCAAAATAAAACCAGTGAGAGCAGGAAGGTGGGATGGTAAAAAGATGAAATCAGAAACACAAAACCACAGGGGAAGAAATACAACCAAGTCTTTGCACACTGAAAATATCAATAAAATTGATATATTTCAGCCCAGGCTAACCAAGAAAAAAGACACAACAGAATTACCAACATCATCAGTGAAATCACTCTTGGCCTCACAGATACTAAATGAGAATAAATATGAATAATTCCAAACCCATAAGTCTGACAGCTTCAATGAAATGGACCAAGTCCTTGAAAGACACAAAGTACGCAAGTTCACTCAAGAAGAAATTGATGACCCGAGTAGCCCTATAGCTATTAAGAAATTAAATTTAGAGTTGGAAAAAAACTCCCAAAAAGAAAAGTTCCAGGAACAGGCAGTCTTACTGGCAAATTCTACCAACATCGAAGGGATAGAATAATATCAATTTCAAAATTTAGAAGGGAGTAAAGGCTTCCGGGCATGCTTTATGGGGTCAATATTACCATGAGCAAAAATAAAAAGTGTGTGTGTGTGTGTGTGTGTGTGTGTGTGTGTGTGTGTACACATACGTGTGTGTGTGTACACATGTGTGTGTGTGTGTGTAAAAAGACACTCTAGGCATGGTGGCACAAGTCTGTAATTCTAGCACTCAGGAGGCTAAGGCAGGGGCTGGTGAGTTCAAGGCCAAGCTGGGCTATATGGCAATATTCTGTCTCAAAAAAGCAAAAGAAAAGAAACAAAAGCCAAATATTAATATTCTTTGTGAACATATGTGCAAAAGTTCTCAACAAAACAGCTCTAAACTAAATGCAATGATATTTAATCAGAATAATTTGTCACAGGCAAGTTGATTTCAGTAATGTGAGAACTTACTGAAACTTGAGAAGGAACCAGTGTAGCATCCAGCAGCATCCCAAAGAAGAAAAATGCATGATCATATATCCATGGATACAGGAAGAATATTTGACAAACAACGTTTTCCAGATCAGTGGTAGAGTGCTTTCCTGGTATGTAAAAGTCCTTTATTCAAAATGGGTATATATACTCACTCCAGAAATGTGGATCAATACTATTTATTTGTTAGATACTTGCTCATAACAATTTTTTAAATTCTCAACAAACTAGAAATAGAGTGAACTTGGTAACAAGCACCTACAGAAAACTTAGAGCTGTGCCTGGTGAGATAGTGGAGCAGGCGAAGGAGCTCGCTGCCAGGCCTAGCAACCTGAGTTCAATCCTGAGGACTCACACTGTGCATGGAGAGGGGACACACACACACATGCATATGCACACACAAATGTAATTTTAAAAAAGAAAAATTATCTGGGCCTCAGGAGGCAGAGGCAGGCAGATCTCTGTGATTCAAGGCCAGTGTGGTCTACAAAGTGAGTTCCGGGACTGCCAGGAGTAAACAGTGAAACCCTGTCTTGAAAAAAAACCAAAAAGAAAAAAAAATGGAGTTAACGTCACTGTTAATAGAAAAACACTGAAAATTTCTGCCAAGCTGGGGAGCTAAAAAAGATGACCACCCTCACTTCTCTTGCCCATAATTATACAAAAAGTTCAACTATTACATGTAGCTGGTTCTTTTTTTAATCTTTGGGGGCCTGCCACTCAGCTCCCAAATAAATACACAGAGACTTATTCTTATGAATTCCTGGCCTTAGCTTGACTTGATCCTAGTCAGCTTTTCTAACTTAACCCATTTCTCTTCTACATTCTGTCTCTGGGCTCTTTACCTTTCTCTATTCTGTATACCTTTCTTTCCTTCTTACTCCATGGCTGGTTGTGTGGGTAGGTGGCTGGCCCCTGGTGCCCTCCTCTTCTCCTTTTCTTGATCCTTCCTCTCCTCTCTTCTCTCAAGCCTAGATTTCTCCTGTTTATCCTCTCTGCCTGCCAGCCCCATTTATCCTTTCTCCTACCTAGCACTGAGCATGCAGCTCTTTATTAGACCAATCAGGTATTTTTAGACAGGCCAGGTAATACAGCTTTACAGTGTTAAATGCAACATAAAAGAATGCAACACATCTTTGCATCATTAAACAAATATTTCACAGCATAAACAAATGTAACACATCTGAAACTAATATTCCACAACAATTATAATAAGGTTTCTTTTATTTGTTTGCTTCTTCAGTGTTTGAAATTTTCTATTACAGAGGTCTTTCACAGCCTTAGTTAGGTTATTCCAGGGTATGTTTTAGACTACTATGAATGGGAACATTCCCTGATTTCTTTGTCCTAGAAAGAGATTAGAGGATGGAAGGACCCTCGTGCCCATGAGTGGCAGAATCAATATTGTGAAAATGGCTATCTTACTGAAAGCAATCTACAGATTTGATTGCAGTCCCTATCAAAATTCCAGTGACATTCTTCATAGAAATAGAGCAAAAAGAACTTCAAATTCACAAGGAAGCACAAAAGATCCTGGTTTACAAAGTAATAATAACAATAATAATAAGATTTGCACCAAGTAAATAAACTGCCCTTATTGTTAGGTAACATAATTGTCCACCTAGGAAATGCCAAGTCATCTATGAAAATAGCTCCTAAAACTGATATGTACTGGCAGAGCCATAGGCGACGGGCTCATTATACAAAACTCTCTGTGGACTACAATGACTACCTGGAAATCAAAATTTTAAAAGAAAATTAGAACATCTCTAAAAGTTAGAAATCCTTAGGTATCCGTCTTTTTTAAAATATATATATATATACAGGATCTACATGCCAAACACAGCAACAAATGCGATGAAAGAAACCAAAGACCTGACCTAGAAAAAAGGCATACCATGTTCATGGATTAGGAGAGTCATAATGAGAAGGGGTAGGGAATTTCCCCACATTGATCTACAGGTTTAATGCAACCATGGAAGAGGGAAATGACAAGTACAAGGAGTTTTACCTGCTGTAGTAGCAGAGATGGGAATAAGCCCTCCCATCCCTGTGCTTCCAGAACTTCCTCTTACATCTGCTCCATGAATAGATGGAGCAGACACCAATAAACCTGACGCATGTGAAAGGCCATTTACATGATCCTGTGAGATGACAGATGTTTATGAATGAGATAAAGGTTATCTAGATAAAGATGATAGAGGTGGCATAGGTATAAACAATATAAACTACAGATGAACAGATATAGAAATGGATACATATAAATTATATAGATGTAAATATATCTTGGATTAATAAAGATACTTTGCATTTGCCGTGGGGGAAGGGAATGTTTTTTATCTGTTATTCATGCCCCTTTGTCATACTGCACATCCCCGGGGTAAGCATGCCCTGGACTGAGTCCCAGAAATTCGCACCCTGCCACCTTTGGGGATGAGAGAAAAATGTGTCAGAGGGATGAGGTGAGGCTGATGAGTCTGCTGTTAGAGGTTCCAGAGAATTCAATGTGGGGAAAGAGAAGCACAAGTAGAGGCCATAGAATTCAACCTAGAAATCTGAGGAACATAGGCTTTTATAGATGGGGAAACAAGGAGGAAGGGTAATATACCCAAAGTCGTCCTGGTAGGTGGAAGCTGAATCTAGGCAGAATTTGGCTTCCTATACTCAGCCTCAGAATCTTCCTTCCACGGAATCCTGTATGCAGAGGCTTCCCCATCTCCAAGCTAGGCCACGGCACCTTTGCTGGTACTGACCAGAGTGGGCAGTTATGGGCTCTGATCGCTAAGAACTCACAAGTCAGGAGTAGAGGAAGAGAGGCAGGGACAATGGCAGCCCCCCCCCCCGCAACTATGCTCAGTCCCTCCCTCCTGTGTGACTTAAGGCAGTGCCAACCTTTCTGAGCCTGGGTCTCATTAGCACAGAAGCAGACAGCGATGTCTGATGGGAGCCACTGAGGAGAGCCAGGTGTGGGCCACTCTGCGTGGGTCACCCATATCATTACATGTGATTTTCTCTGAGCCTGACCAGAAATTTTAGAACCCGTGAGGCCTCACCTGGTCGACACTCAGTCTTTATAAGGGAGGCTGCTTCTGCTTTGGCTCTGAACCACTCTAGATGAGAATCTTTAACCTCTCAGGGCTGAGGGTAGAGGGGTGCCACAGACAGGAAACGCTTTGCTCTCAAGTGTGGCAAGGTGGGCAAGGGAACCAGCAGGGAGGCCACCATGTTCCAAGGTTGGGCCAGTCCTTGTCACGTGGGTACTGTGATCCCTGCTACTCCCATGAGGAAACTGAGGTCCAGAGAGAGGAGACCTCGATTTTATACAACTGTGACTAGGTCTGCTTGCCTCTTGGTTGTGGTTCTCTGGTGAGAAATCCTAAGTCTTTTCCATGCTCAGAAACTGCAAAGCGGGCAGCAGGAAGTGAAATATTCCTTATATGCACTACATTTGACACCTACCAAGTAATAAAAACTTAGAAATTTCATCAAAATACTTTTAATTTCTACTAGAAAAAAAATCAGAAAGCTAGGCTATGTATGATAAAAGTCCAACCAAACCCCAAATGCCAGGAGTCTAGTTCATCTTCAAGAACAACACAGGCTTTGGGACCAGACGCCCAAGTGACCTCAGCAGGTAGCATCATCCCACCAGTTCCTACCCCACCAGGTCAGCCTGAGAACTAAAGGAACTTAGTATACATAAGGTCCTGTTGTGGTTGCATTTCTGCTGCAGTGGACAAGATGTCCAAAGAGAGAAAAAGGTTTGTTTCGACTTGGGAAGTCAAGGCAGGAACTTCACACAGCCGCTGACACCACAGCCACAAACAGGGAGAGATTAATACATTCATACTCACTCATTTGCTCGATCTCTTGTGCTTAGTCAAATGTTTCTATTCATTTTTATTATTATTAGCATTCTTTTATTTATTCAATTTAATAACATTGAGGAAATGGCATTTAGAACCAGATACTTTGACAACAAGTCAGATACATCACAGACCTAACCTAAGTTGCAGACTTAACCTCAGCATTCAGTTTTGTTTTTTGATTGCACAGAATCAATAACTGATTTATAAAAGAAGAAGAAGAAGAAGAAGAAGAAGAAGAAGAAGAAGAAGAAGAAGAAGAAGAAGAAGAAGAAGAAGAAGAAGAAGAAGAAGAAGAAGAAACCCTAAATATTGTAGCCAGCCTTGGCTCAGGGTCTTCACCAGAAATGTGGCAACACTCAAAAACTATTAATAACTGATGACATGTGCAAGTGAATCCGAGATTCAAATTCTTTTTCACCTGGTCCTGGAGGATCCCTGCCTAAGAATACACTCAGCTTCTTATACCTCAGATACTGCAGGGTAGGCTTAAGGGCCTCATCTAATGCCTGTGCCAACATGGGGGCTCACATTTCAGGGATCACGCCCTGGTCTAGGCTGAGAGGGTCATTTTGAGTCCAAGAACTCTGGTCAATTCACCCATCGTCATGACCTCTCCCTTTAAAAACTCATTATCAGCATCAGGAGGCTTAAAGATCACTCTCCAGACACCTCTTTCTCCAGGTATCTCCTTGGGAACCAGAGCACTGCTAGTCTCTACCGTAAGTCCTGCCAAGGCTACATTCTTGTTCTCATCCCTCCTGAACATCATCCCAAGCAGTCTGTGTTCCCCCAACAGAGCCAGGCCAGCCTGCAAGGCCTCCTCCATTTCCGCCATTCCGCAGGTCAGAGGGATGCCGGCCACCAACAGTGCTTTCCGAGGGCTCATATCCATCCCCCTGCACCAGTCTTCTAAGAGCTTCAGCGTCATGGTGCCAGAATACTGAAGTCGTAGTTAGCCCCAGATGGCGCTGCCACGGCCACTCCACTCGTAGCGATGTGCTCACTTGTCTCTTCAATTCGCCGAGGTCCCAGAGCCATCCATAGCGTAGTCCAGATCTGCTGTCACGCCCTGCGTGCCCCACTCCACAAGGGACCTGAAGAACTCGGCTACCAGTTCCTCCATCCAGGCCACACCAGCAGACAGTCTCTGGAGAGGGCCTGCGTTACCAGTCCGACACCTCACAGGACACTTACATTCGCCAGGGCTCCCCATCACACGCAACATACTCGCCCCTAAGCTCCATGGTGACCACCAAATGTTTCTATTCTTATACAGCTCAGGATCCCTGACTAGGGAAATGGTGCTACCCATAGTAGGCTGGATCTTCTCACATCAACTGACTAAAGACAGAAATGGCCAGGGCCCAATCCATTGTGGACCATTCCTGCAGGTGTGGTGCCCAGTTGACAAACACAGGTACACACAGCCCTCTGCCTCACAGCAAGGCTGTCATCGTGCTTGCTCTTGTACGCCTTAAAGTGTCCTGCACCCTCCCATTAACCAGGTCCCTCCTCTGTCTTTCATTTCACTGTCTCACCCACATGACATCTACCCTCCACCCCACCCCACCCCACCCTACCCCCGCCACTCCAATGAGTGATTCCTGTGTTTCCAGGGACGCATCTCGGCCCTGTGTTCCCTCAGACACTTCTCAGATGTCAGGCTTTAAAAAGGGCCAGGGCTCGGAAGTGAACAGAAGTGTGCAAGCCAGAATGTCCCCAGCCTGAGTTCTAAAATAGGTTCTCCTTAGGTCTATCTGAAACCTCACACCTACAACCAATGCTCTCACACAACCAGCCATCTATTCACAGGTGGCAGGGAGGGCCCCAGGGTCCCAGGGCAAAGGGAATAGTGTGAGAAGCCAGAGGTCCTGAGAGCACCTGCTTACATCCCGAAATGACACTGATGTAGTCAAGAGTATCACCTCCTGCAGCCTTGCAAGGTTTATGACTGCTCCCCGTGATGCTCTTCCCAGGCCTGGGAAGAAGCCCCAGCCCCACCTCCATCCCAGAAAGCATCTGCAAGCACCAACTGTGTGAGTCATCCATCAGTGCCCATGGACATCATCAACCAGGATGAGCAGTGAGGCTGGTGCTCGTGGAGAAGATTGATCTTCCGATTATCTCCCGATCTATACTTGTCAAGCAAGAAAAAAGACCTAAAGAATCATGAAATTAGAGCAAATGAGCTTCCGGATGCTGATCATTTCTGGTGCCTTCCTCCCCTACCCCTGGAGAGAGGGTGATAGAGGAGATCTTCAGGTACAACCCCTGGCCCCTGCCCCGGCTTGCACGTGTGCACACCCAGGCCTCCCGCCACCAAGGCAGGAGGACCAGAAGCCTGGGAACAATTTCTGTCTTGAGCTGGATCCCAAGATTCCACTCTGTCCTCAGTATACAGTGTCCCTGATCAAGTCAATCCTGATACAGAGGCAGAGGAGAGGATTCTGAGGTGGGAGTTGCAGCCTCACCTCCGCAGGCTAGCCTCAGTAATCAGGGTAGCCTCCTCAGAGTAGCCTCAGCAGTCAGGTAGCCTTGGAAAAACAGGTTCCTTCTCCACCCCCACTTTCCTCATTTGTAAAATGGGATGATGATGGCTACCAGGAGGAAGGGAAAGAAGGAGGAAGGGAGGAAGAAAGGGAGGGAGGGAGGGAGGGAGGGAGGGAGGGAGGGAGGGAGGAGGAGAGAAGGAAGGAGGGAGGGTAAGAGAGACTGATGAGAGAAGAGAGCAACATTCCTGGTTCATCTCTTTGTTCACACAGTGTCCACAGAGCTCCTACTTAAAGCCAAAGCCTGGGGAGACATGGCCCAGAGCAAGGGGAGCCTGGCAGAGCTCAGATGCTGATGAAGACATAAGGTGCAAGATGCTGTGACATGCCAGTGTGTGTGACACGGCAGTACGTAGACCAGAATGAGGATAGGACCAGATCTGCTGCACCCCTACTCTGTTTGTGCAACCAAGTTATCCTACAAATGCCGATTGGCCTAGAACTCATTACCCAGCCCGGGCTGGCCCCTGCTGTGTCCCCACACCATCCCTGTGTGCGGGATCACAGGTGTGAGCCACGACACCCGGCCAGAAGCTGACATTTCAGCAGGGTAGTCAGCTCTCTTGAGGCGCTAATAGCTAAGCAAAGACCTGGAGTGCACCAGTCAAGAGTTCTCTCCTCTTGTGAGCTCAGTATCCAGTGCCTAGCTAGCCCTGCTGAGCCTGGCGCACTCCAGTCCCTGCAACCCAGCTGGCCCAGCCCTACATCCTGACTCTGCCCTCTTTGGGTGTTGCCCTGGCACAGTAGCCTCCCCTTTGGACATCAGTGTTCCCATCTGTACAAGGGCCTCCCTGCCTCCCTTCAGAGGCTCCCTAGTGAATTGATATGAGCCCTGCCCAGCACAGCCATGGTAATGGGGGCGCAGAGACCCTCAGATCAAGCAGTCCCCAGAAAGCACATATCCAAGGCAATTCGCCAGAGGAAGAATGTACTGAGTGCCTGGACACAGTTATTTTGCCCTTTCCAGGAAATGCCTCTCGAGAGATCCAGGCTCTTAATACCCTGCAAAGGCTCCATTAGTTTATCCTCTGAGACCCAGGCAAAGGTTTGAAACGCCAGTACTAGCAGTCAAGAGGATGCCCCCAAGAGCTCCTGCTGCCCTGGGTGGCCTTTGAGGCACAAAGGAGCCAGAAACCATCGCACGCAGCCTGAGGCCTTTACAGTTTATAGTCATCAGCATTACTGATGTTTGCAAAGTTGACACAGGCAGATTTTCCAAGACTTGCCCATCTCCCTTGACGCCACTCTCCAGTCTCTCTGCTCCAGGTGGCAGCTAAAGCCCCACAGCTGGAAACTTCTGGAACCAAGGATGTGGGTTTCGGAAGCCACAGTGTAGTGATTATGTCCTTGGACTTGGAAGCTAGCGGGACCTGGCTGACCACAGCTCAGCCTCTCTCTAGCCGAGTGCTCCCAGGAACCCAACTTGTCTTGTGTAGAGTACTTAGTTTCCACTGAGCAGTAAAATTGACTCTGAGAATATCCAGTTCCAGGTATTTCGACACATGTGTACATTTGTGATAGCCCTCGTAGTCGGGATAAAGAACAGTTCTAGAGCCCCAACAAACTCCACCCCTTCCATCCCTTCTACTCACACCCCCTCCCACACCGAACCTCTTGTCCTTCTTAGTCCCCTTCTATTCACATCCATTTCATCTGTTCAAAAGGAGCTCTAGGAGGAGTCACGTGAGCCCCACCCAGGCAAGTGCAGTTCTCGGCCCTTGCCAAGGAAACAGAGCCACAGAAATCCACAACCAGTCAAGACGCAAAAAGTAAGCCACTGTGTACCAATTGACAATGTAGATCCTACACCTAAGGCTCAAGGAGCAGCATGGGACGGGGGACAGAAAGACTGTAAAAGTCAGAGGGCCAGGACACCTGCTGCTGGTTAGTATCTTCTAGACATGACAGGGAAGCTGCGCCCATGAAAACATCAAAAGTAGATGACCACACCAGGTGACACGTCTATGTGGATGGTGGATATTGCACAAGGATCCATCCCCTAAATGAAGAGCTACAGGCAATCAATGGCTGCTGAGAGAGGGAGAATCAGTCTTCTGCTTCATTAATACTAGCTTCGTAATAGTTTAGCCAGTCCCACGAGGCCAGGGTTAGACTCACGTAAGCAATGCTAAATGGATTCAGTAGGGCTCTCTCTCTCTCTCTCTCTCTCTCTCTCTCTCTCTCTCTCTCTGTGTGTGTGTGTGTGTGTGTGTGTGTATAACAATAATAATTAGAGAATAAGAGGTCATGAATTTGAGAGGGTGCGGGGGAGGAATTGGAGGGAAGGCTGAAAATGATGTAAACACATTACTCATGTATGAAATTCTCAAAACAATAAAAATATCTTTAAGGAATAACATAGCAACACTTTGAAGCCAGCTCTTGGGCTCAGCCTCACGCCAGTGAGATTGGTCTGCCTCGTGTCTCAGGTAAACCCCACGCCCCTACTGCAAAAAAACCTGCTTTCCCAAAGCCTGCTTAGCCCCATCCTCCTCAGGGCCTCGGCGTGAGCCTGCCTCACGCCGTGTGCCATAAAACACTTGGCCTCCACGTGCACAAAATCTGATGCTTGGCCAAGAGGAGCTGTGAACTCAGGCTCCTCTAAAAGGCCGGCTCCGTGCTTAAGAGCCTGCAGACTGGCTGCTTAGAAGTCGTGACTATTGTGCGGCCATAGTGGAGTGTGTGGCTTGGGCCATCAATCCTTGTTCCCAGATCATGGACATTCATAGTTAGCTCAGAACGAGCTACTTCTCACTCCCTTTATGGGGACAAGTGAATAACTAGCATGTTTCCTTTGACTACTGAGTAGCATGCTATTATGTTGATATTTGTTGGTCTCTTCATATAAGCATTTGAGTTCAAGGCACTTGAGTGGATTCTAACAGCTAAGGCTGGAACTTGGGGTCCTGAGATCAGGCATGGTGGAGCACACCTTTACTCACAGGACTACGTGAGCAAGTGCTAGACCAGCCAGGGCTACACAATGAGACTTGAGACTCTGTCTCTAAGTAAACAAATACCCGAATGGAACTTCCGTAGCACCCAAGAGCGGAACCGTGGGATGCTGCAGTGAACGTGTGTTCAACATCATAAGGAGTGGCTGAAGCATGCTGTGGAACGGCTCTCCCCTTTCCCTCCCCCTCCCACAGTGACTGAGAGCTGCCCCTACATCCTGGACAGTTGCTCCACCTCCTCATCAGCACATGTTATTGTCGGGAACTCTTATTTAGCCATTCTGACCAGCACTTTGCACCCACTGCAGCGCCAACACACGTTTCCCTGTTGGCAGCGGCAGGAGCAGCTTTTCATTTACCACTTATCTGCCACCCCTTTGTATTCCTGTGTGTCTCTTTGAGTCCATATTTTCTAGTTATATCTTTTCCCTACTGATTTTTAAAATCCCTTTGCATATTTTAGACAGAAATCCTTTACTGGATATGTAATCTCAGATATTTTATCCCAGTCTGTGGCTTATCTCTGTGTTCCCTTAATAACGCTTTTTGCAAAGGACAAAAAACAGCTTGAAGTATAATTTATCATTGTTTTATTCCGTTGTGTTTTATGAATCTTGTTTTCTAGTGCTGTGTGTAAAAACTCTCTGTCTAAACCCAAGTCAGGAGAGGCTTTCTCTCCTGCATGTGCTTTTGAAAGGTGTGCCATCCGTTTTACATCCAGATCTTCAGCAATCTTGTTCGACTTTTGCGTGGTCTGACACTTAGAAGGAGATTCCCTTTTCGCCTATGGACGTGTGACAGTTATGGCACCGTTTGTCGAAAAGACCTTGAAGCATTTCGCGCCTCTGAGCCTCGGTCTCTTCTTCTGGAGGACGGGTTGATAACCATGGAACAGGGGCCAGTTCATCCCCTCGCCCTTCGCTCCTGACCTGGAAAGAAATGGGAGTTGATAGTAGGGATTTTAGTTTTCTCCCTATTGGTTGCTTTCTGCATTCTGTATCTGTGGAAGGTGGGGAGTGCTCGCTTTGGCTCACAGCTGGAGAGGTTTCTCTGCTGTGAGGAAAGGGTTGTAGGTAGTGTGGCAGGAGTGTGTCAGCCCACTCACATCTGGGCAGAACGGGGACAGGAAGTGGGGCTGGGCTATGAACCTTAAGTCCCACCCCCCCAATGAGTCACATCCTCCACTGAGGCCCCACCTCCTAAATGTTCCATAACCTCCCAAAACATGCTACAAGCCATCAAGCCATGGGGGGGGGGGCGTTGAAGTGTCCAGACAGGACAGTGGGGCCCATTCATATGCAAACCAGAATGGTCATTGTGTGCCCCAGGGCAAGGGTGGGTACAGAACAGCCCGCCTTCTCACCTGTAGAGCAGGGACGAAGCCCCTTCGTGGACCATCCAGGACAGAGCCTGGTATACAGCATGTGTGGCCTCTGCTGGTGGTCACTTATGATAGCTGCATGCATTCCCAGACACTGGGGTCACCCTACCTCAGCTCCCTCCCATTCATCCTTCACTATAAGGTGAGGCAAATGTTAGTGGAATATAGTGCAAGGGGAATTAGACCATCAACTTGCATCAGAGAGGACACCTGTTAAGTCACCCACATGGCGATGTGCATATGCATGTGTGTATATATGTGCGCATGCATATACACACTGGCAACAGCCAGCTTCCCCAGCATTGGGGAAGCTGGGATTCATTAAATAATCACAGGTCAGCACAACGGACAGGATGAAATTTCTAGCCTTGTCTCTGTCTGTTCTCCATCCACTGCATCAAGATACTTTTAGCAAGTTCTTCAGGAGTGGCCCTGCCAGCCCTTCGAGCCCCTCGTTTCCACCTCCCTGCTCGATGGCTCTTCATTTCTCTCTTTTATTCTTAACATGTCTTCACTTAGAGTTGGGGAAGGTATGCACACACGCGTACACGCAAGGTCGTATGTGTGGAACTCAGAGGACACCTGGCAGGAGTTAGCTCTCTCCTTCTTCCACTATGTGGATTCTGGTGATGGAATCAACCATCAGGCATAGCACAAGTCTTTGCCCATTGCGCTATCTCACTGGCCTGCTGTTCACATCTTAAAGATGCCCCTGATCCCCACCAGAGAATTTCAAAGACACCTCATGTCTTCTAAGACAGACCATCCCAGCAAGAGTTCAACATTCAGTGACAATCTTCAAAGCCGCTTTTGCCAGCTTGGATTACAGACAGATAGAGGCAGACAGGACTTGGTTTATAGTCGTGTGCACAGAAAGCACTGTGGCAGGAAATGGGCCACAATTCGTCCAGGCTCATCCCTAAGGCTCAGGATGACAGCCAATGCACCTTTCCAGCTTCACTTCTTTCCACAAGAGACACACATTGCTTCAGAATCCTCTCACAGCAAGCAGCACTAGGAGAAAGCGGACTACATATGTGAAGGTGACTGCACACACCTATAATCCCCATGCTCAGGAGGCTGAGGCAGGAAGATCAGGGGTTTGACCTTGGCATGACATTTGCTACACCACCCCCCACACACACACCTCACCATTACCAGGGCTACCAGCTCCATTTTAACAATGAAGGAGCCAGGGCCCAGAGGGGTTTGTGATACCAGCATCCTTAGGTCACGTGAGCAGTAGCAGAGCCTCCATTCAGCCTCCAGCTGAAGTAACTTTAGTACCCATCAAATCGCCAGCAGCCAATGTCAAGCTCTCAGCGGTCCTGAGAGCTGGGGACCGGGCAGGAAGGTCAAGGTATGACCAGATCTCAGGAGGCCCATGTCTGGTCCCCACACTTCCCGAGTTGGAGTCTCGGCACAGCGCTCTTTCTGCAAAGGCATGAGGTTCAGGTTGCAGAGGAATCCCCTGGGGACAAGGAAGGGGGAGGGTGTCTATCTAAAGTGAAAGTT
Organism: Ondatra zibethicus; assembly: GCA_004026605.1. Taxonomy (NCBI): domain Eukaryota; kingdom Metazoa; phylum Chordata; class Mammalia; order Rodentia; family Cricetidae; genus Ondatra; species Ondatra zibethicus. Next base: position 174,176 of record PVIU01000528.1, read on the forward strand.
CCCACCCAAGATCCTGACGGTTCTGGCTTAGCATCTCTGGGAGTGAAGTCAAAAAGCCTGCCGTTTGTTTGGGAGGTGATGGGGATGGCCCAGTCAGGCCCATCCGAGGCACTATGTGGACATTTTACAGCTTAATATTTAAGATCAATATTCTGTAGCCATCTGTTCTAGAGCCAAGGAACAGATCTTCCACTCAGTACCCAGGAAAGGAACCCAGCTGCTCTGGGTCCAGAGTCCTCATCCAATAGAGTAAATTGCAACAGTCCTATTCCCCGGGCCTTCTTCCCAAGGACCATGAAGCCCAGCACTTAGAGTAAAGCTTCATGACTTGAGACCTCACAACGACAGCCCCCAAAACCAACCTACAACCTAGAGATAGCACTCCATAGAGAAGGAACATGGCCCAGAGGTAAAGGAACTGCCCAAGGAACACAGCTAGTGAGTGGCAGGGCAAAGATCCGCGCTCTCCTCTGCGTAGAACTCAGTTCCCCTAACCTCTAGGCTACCTCCACAGCATGGCTCCCAGCCCCTGCAGAATTGTGCCATGCTGGAGGGAGCCAGAAGAGGCCACCCGATGCTGGACATGTTTTACCTACAAACAAACACTACTACACAGTTTCACTGTTTCTGCCACTGGGGCTAGCCTGGGACTCCAAGCAGCATCCCTTTTTGCCCTAGACACTTTGAGCATCATTAACTCTACTGTATCCTAAGGCCAAGGGGCAGAGTTCTTTGACTTCAGTCTAGAAGTGATAGGCAGGCTTTGCTTCTGCTCTCCCCTCAAATCTAGTGGTGGGTGTGTGGTTGCTGAATAGAAGCAACACATTTAAAGACACTGTGATGTCACCTCTAGTCCAAAATGCTTGCCAAGCATCCTCCCTCTTTCATTGCTGCATTGTGAGATGCAGTCGATAATTTTTCTACCTGAGGGGGCTTCTCCACAAATTGCTGGCTATCAAAGCCCAGGAACTTTACTAAGGCAGTAAACTCAGGTGTGTGGAGGAATTAACCTCCCACCCCTTAGCTAGCTGTTTTCTTCTTCCCCAATCCAATCCATACAATTCAAACTGGTCATCAATACCATGGACCAGTGTTACTTTCTGTACAAGGTCAAGGCAGCCGAGATCTCCAGATTGTGTGTTGTTATAATTTTTAAAATGGTGGAAAAGAGAGTTGTGCCATTGAGCAGAGCTCACATAGGAGGTTTATTGGAAGAGGAGAGATAAGTGGGCGGAGAAGGGGGAAGAGAGGGGACAGAGAGGGAGGCAGAGATGGGTCCCTGAGGACAAGAGTGGCAGAAGAGAAAGAGAGAGAGGAGAGAGAGAAAGAAAGAGAGAAAAAGAAAGGAAGAAAGAAAGAAAGAACAAAAGAAAAAAGAAAGAAAGAAAGAAAGAGAAGAAACAGGAGGTGAGCAAAGCCCACTGTTTTGTTTTTTTGTTTTTTTTTTTTTTTTTTTTGGTTTTTCGAGACAGGGTTTCTCTGTGGCTTTGGAGCCTGTCCTGGAACTAGCTCTTGTAGACCAGGCTGGCCTCGAACTCACAGAGATCCGCCTGCCTCTGCCTCCCGAGCACTGGGATTAAAGGCGTGCCACCACCGCCCGGCAAGCCCACCTTTTAAAAAGGAACATAGTGAATGTGCACAGAAGGTGCTCTTAGTGGCTGCTGCTGAGGATGTATCCTGTCAGTACCTCAAGGGCAGGCCAGTACAGATGCCGTGTGTGCTGTTCGTGAGAGACAGTCAAAGATCTGTCACTTGGCCTAAGGTGGTGTGTGCATGTGTGCGTTCGTGTTGGGGGGGTGGGTCAGGGAAGGAGAGAGGACAATGTCAGCTGTGGTTCTTCAGACAATATCCACCTGATTGTTTTCAAGGCAGGGTCTCTCACTGACGCGGAACTCATATTAAGTAGGCTGACTGGCCAGTGATTCCAAGAATCCATGGCACTGGATCCCAAGCACGTGCTCCACACATACCCCACTTACGTTATGCAGGTGCTGGGGATCAAACTTGTTTCTTCATGATTGCAAACCGAGCCCTTCGTCAGTCCATCTACCCAGACCAACTAGGTGACATTCTGACAATGCACTCTGGGCCCTTCCAGATAGAAGCAAATTGTCTCCTGTCACACAAAACGGAATAAGAGAGACACCAGCAATTCAACAGTTGTGTGCAGGATGCCTGCAGCCAACAAGGTTGCCCTGTGAAGACCACATGTCTGAGACAGGAACTGTGGGAACAGTCACCTGCTCAAGTTCACAACAGTCTTCCTGGACCCTTGAGCCTCTCAGTTGAGCAGACTGGTGAGTGAGCACCCTTTGTGAAAGCCCCAGCTTCTCTGAATTTTGGGGTCAGCATTCATCTTTACAAACCCCCCTTGCGCAGGGAGCATGACCTAATCTACTGTGTTCCTGGGAACAGAAGGGAAGCTTAGCGATGCCTCCTTAGCCTTTCTACCACCGTGGCATCACCCCGTGGACCATCAAGTGCCAGTGAGTGAGGCCCCAGTTCTGTGTTTATCTATTCCAGTGACATTTCAGAAAATCAGAGAATTGCTGCCCTGGCTTTCAGTGTGATGTATCTGAACGAAAACTCCATCTGCTGCCTGACCGTTGTATCCCCACCGCCTGGCCATTGTATCCCCACCACCTGGCCACTATATCCCCATGTTGACTAGCAGTCACAGTGGTGTGTTAGATGCCCCAGTTTATCATTATCCCCCAGACACATGCAGGGATCCCTGAAAAGCCCAGTGCTCATTTTCTTCTCTTTGGCAGACAGTCACTGCACCCCAGGAATTGGCAAATTGTGGCTGGTGAGCCAAATTTGGCCTGCGGCTTTTATCTTTGCGTGTCCTACGAGCTGTTGAGAATAATTTTTATGTTGAAAAGAAAAAAAAATCTTCCTAGGTGCAGTGGTGCGTGCCTATAATCCAGGCTCTGAGGAAGACAGAGGGTGGCTGAGTGCAAGACCAACCTGGGCAGCGTGGTAAGACCCCTGTCCCAACAATAACCACAAAACTAAACAACCCCTGCTGAGCTGTTCCTTGAGCCAGTACCAATTTTGTTCTGTATGGTTGGTTGGTTGGAAGAATATTTTCATCTTTCTTTTTCTAAGACAGAGTCTCACAGTGTAGCTAGCCCAGGCTGACCTCAAACTCCCGATCCCCCTGCCTCAACCTCCTGAGTGCTCGATTACAGGTGTGCATACCTGGCCCCAGTACAAATTCTGTATCAGTCAGATATAATCTGAAGACAGGATCACACTGTAATTTAATCAAGGAAAGTTTAATGTAAAGGGTTATTGACTACTAATGGGATTAATTACTGCGGACTAAAGAGAATCCTAAATGAAACCGAAATGGGCAATATATGGAGTGGAGGCAGAGTACCCAGGAGAAAAACAAATTAGAAAGATTCTCCCTCTGTCTTATCCTGGCAGTTCGCTCAGGCCTCCCCGCAGAAGTAGTAGGTACAGCAGAGAAACGGGTGCCCCTCCGCTGAGGTCAGCCAGCAGGAAGCAGCCCCCTGCGGTGCAAACAAGCTTTCTGCTTTCCACTCTCTGGAGAGCCAGACACCTGCTGGGCCATCCCCCTCTGTGCTCAGAGAAGGGAACCTACTAGGGCAGTTACGAGAGTTAAACAGTTCCTACAGAGGACAGGCTGAACAAATGGAGTTTTCCTATAGTGCTGATGTGGAGTTCATCGCTGTTACTAACTCTCAAATTTCCTTTACTACTGTTATCTGCGGGTTCTCGTGGGGAAGAAACAGAAGGGGCACGACTAAGGCTGAGCCCAGAACTCAGCCACACCTGGGTCCTTGCCCCAGCCTGGTGGTACCAAGATGCTCTTCCTACTGGTACCAAGCAAGAAGCCACTCCCCCCGTCTCCACATCAGACACACAGGGAAACTGGTCCAGAGACAGGCCTGGGAAACTGGTCCAGAGATAGGCCTGGGGTCACACTGCAAGAGAGACAAAAGCTAGTCCCGGCCTCCCTGGCAGCCTTCTCCAGACAGAAGCCTGACAAGGGTGGCTACACAAGTAAAGCCATCCTATGTGACAATGCTGCCAGCAGCTCCTCATCTCTGTTCCTTTACTCCTTTTCTGAAGCTGCTGTGATCTGTGTTTTTATGGTTAATCATTTCTCAGTAAATCTCCACTTACTCTCCCACTGGGTCACAAAAGCTGGCTGGTTATTGTTAAGTAAATAATACAGCCACTTTGTGCCACACTGTAGCCAGCCCTGAGGACCCAGACAGTGGGAGGAGCCTGGAGGAGCCACAGGCTCTGTAGCCAGAGAATAATCACAAGCCGACAGGTGTGTGGGCACAATTCCTGCAAGACGGGAACACTAATGAAATCGGCTTTTCCTCCAAAGCTCTAGGTGAGATTTTAAATGAAAGGGACAAACTTGGGGGTTTTAACTGGGCTCAGGGACAAGAACTCAGCTGACTCCTTGCACTGCTGCTTGACAATGAGCCACCCACAGCCCGTCATGCCCTCCCAGGGCCTCAACATCCTTAATTTTGGCCCCAGCTAGTCTAGCCACTGGGTTGATGAGGTCCTTCCCAAGGAAGTGCTGCACAGAGACGCTTGGGGTGATGGTGCCAGAGGAGCCTGGATTGCACCTGCCTGCAGCTTTCTTCTTCTCTGACTGTCTAAGGGAAAAGGCAGTGGGCAAGAAACCAGGTGCTCAGCCCAGTGTGGGCAGGGTTTTCTGTATGACCTTGGACCAAGGTCGTCCCCTTGTGAGGTCTTGTGTTTAAACACAGGGATGCTGGATGCCAATGCTTGGTTCCACTGTTCCTAGGGCTGGGATCTGTGCCACGGGAGCAGTGGTCCTCAGCCTTCCTAATCCTGGGATCCTTGCATTGTAGTGACCCCCAACCATAACATTATTTTTATTGCTACTTCATAACTGTCATTTTGTTACTGTTATGAATCATAATGTAAATTTCTGGTGCGCAATTCCTGTGAAAGGGTAATTCAACCCCCAAAGGGTTGACCCCCACAGGTTGAGTGCCACTGCATGGGAGGCAGGTATAGGGTTTAGAGGGGCTTCTCTGGTCAGATGCCCACCATGCCCCCTCCGCTCTCCTAGCCTGCACTCTCTCTTCTTGCTACCCAGACACTTCCAGGCATCTCTGCAAGATGTAAAGACCTGAGTCACTGCCTCCAGACAGCAGTGGCCCCTCCTGCACCAAGCCTGAAACTTAAGCATGACAGAGACAGGAAGCCCAAAGCCCCAACTGCTCCCTACACCCCCCCCCGTGTCATCCTGGAACTTGGGGTTTGAAAAGGCATGCCCAAGAGTGGCAGTGGCCGCCATGTGCTTGGTTCTTCATCCTCCCGTCTGCATCCCAGGTACCAGCTCCCATCTGAGTGCCAGGCACAAAGTCCACACACATCATGCTACGTACTGCTCACAAAGAAAGCACAAGGATCCTCAGCTTATGATGGGATTTCTTCCTCATCCATCCACTGTACACTGAAAACTGCTGTGAGGCTATTATAATTTGGGGGTTGTCTGCATCCTCCTTCTTTCCCAGTGAGGAGTCTAAGGCCCCAGGAAGGTCAGATGACCAGGAACAGCCAAGCTGTTACTGGACCTGGTTCTCTGAACCCTGAATCCTCAGAATGACCTCCATTTCCAGTTTCTTGTACCTCTCACAGGCTCCTCCAGGGAAGCTGTGGTGACCAGATCCTGGTTGCACAGAGGGTCCCCAGAGCTGTCCTCACAGAGCGAACCATGAGGCTTCTTAGGGCCAGAGTGCTGCCCCCCCCAGGGAGAGTCTGTGAGCTACCCATGTATATGAGGGACCCAGAGCTGCTTGGGAAGGAACTTCAGCACCTGGGAAAGGAAGCCACCAAGATTAATGGCTTGGCTTTCCAGGTCAGAGAAAGTTCTGGAATTTGGACTCCCTCCTGAGAGGAAGTCGAATGTCAACCCCTTATCTTATTTCCCACGTCGTGGAAGCTTTGTGTGGGCCACCACCTTCCTTCCTTCCTATCAGCAGATTGTCACTGTCTGATTTTAGAGTCCCTGGGACCAAAGGTCACCTGAGAAACTAGGCCCCCAGGTCAGGACTCCTTGGAGGGAAGGTAAACTTGTGGCCACAGACTGGCCATCTCCAAGATTTTCCTGGTTGCCAGTGGCAACAGTGACCAACTTCACAGGTATCTGAGGCACACCCCACTGCCCGTCACCTCTTGGCTCTCAGTGCAGTGACCATTGGTGACCTGGGTGGGAGGGGTTAGCAGCCACTGAGAAGGAACAAGAAACATTTCAAAGTCAAACATTCAGCAGGCCTTGGCTTGAAACCACCTCAGGTTCAGGTCCAGGTCAGGCAGTTCCTGCTGAGTCTGGGTTCTCTAAGTTCCCTCTCCTCACTTGAGGCTCCACCTTAGTTCCTGAACCTGGGCCACAGCACAGCAGAAACCTGGAACCTGGCCAGTGTACGTGAGGCATTAAGACAGCAGCCAGAGAGGAGTGTGTGTGTGTGTGTGTGTGTGTGTGTGTGTGTGTGTGTGTGTGTGTGTGTGCGCGCGTGCGCACGCGCACTCTCGAGCATTCATGGGGGCAGGGGAGAGGGCTGCAGACAGACAGACAGACACCCAAGGTTAACCTAGCCTGTCCTCTCCTACTTCCATATGTGACTTTGGCCACACCCTGAATCCCCAGTTTCCTCCCCTGGGGATAGACATGTACCCTGTTCTGGGGAATATGGAGGGCTGAGAGAAGAGGCCCGTGAAGGAATTTCTGGGTACCTACTTAAGCCAGCCTCCTTCTTCCCAACTCCAACAGACATGCTGGAGCCTTGCGTCAGTGGACCCAAGGTCTGACTCTGTCTTAGGGCACACTGACCCCGTCCCTCCTCTTCCCACTGGACCCAGCTGGCCAGGATACGGGACTGCCAGTCCATTGTGTTCTTCACAGACGCCAGCAAGACATCATCTTGTGTCTTGTCTCCATCAAAGGTGGGGTAAACAGGAAGACACCCTCCCCAGCTATTCAGCATTCACCTCAGAACTAGTCACAGGCCCACCTGACACAAATTCTAGACCAAAATCCTCTCAGGGTGTCACCATTGTCCTTCCTTACACAGCTCCTATGACAGGATCTTCACCCAGTGAACTCTGTCTGCCTCCACACGGGGGCAGCGTGGGTCTTGGCTCATTCATCTATTTGCTGTGACCCACATGGTAGACTGGACTTCATTGAGTCCTTGCAAGAGCCTCCCAAACTAGTGAGGAAACAGATTCAAAGAGGTTAGGCAACTTGACCAAGGCCACACAGAAAGCAGAACAGGCAGGATTTGAACTCTGCCGACCTGCCACTCCCTCCAGTGTTTTCCCCATTGCGTCTAGACAAGGTGACTTGTCCCCACCTTTGAGTCTGCAGCATGTTCCTTCCTGAGAACCAACTGGGAGCAGCCTGCTGCCCCCAAACTGGCATATGTTCTTTGGAACCAGAGGACCCAGTCTGAGCTGCCAGATGTCCGTGTTGGTGCCAGCAGCAAAGACCAGGCAGGGGAACAGCAAGTGAGAGGAAGATTGATTAATTCACTGAGAAATGGAGACAGAGACACTGGGAGGGGTATGTGCACACCCTAAGCAGGAGGCACACTTCACACACACACACACACACACACATTCTCACATAGAAGGAAAGAACAGACAAATGGTGAGAGATCTGGGGCAGTTTAGAAGTTAACTACACAATAAAGAGAAAGAAATGAGGGAGAAAAAGAAGGAAAAAGAGACACACAAACAAGAAATACCTGGAGAGAGATAAAAATAGAAAATATGAACCCAGACTGAAAGAGAAAGGAGAAAAGAAGAGAGGTTACAGGAGACCAAATTAGAGAAAGGAACGGTCTGGAGAAAGAGACTAACAGACCATCATCCCTGCCCCCATCAGAGCTGGAAACAAACACAGGGAGACAGAAACACACTACGCAGGCCGAAGGATAGAGGACTATGGACAGGGAGATGGGAGAAACCATCCTGGGACAGAGAGAGAAGAGGCAAGCATGCTACCACTACTGGAGATAAAGAGAAACAGCCAGGGGAGCTGAACAAAAGTGGAGACAGGCAGGAGGGAGGCGACCCCAGCAGTCTGCCCCTCCCCTCTAGCTCGCCACTAAAGAAGCTAAAGTGCTCTGTGCCCCACCTGAGTTCACGCAAGGACAAAAGTGATGAGAATGCATCTGCAGGCAATGCAGGGCTCTTCTCCATCCTGTCACAGACAGGGAAACTAAGGCCCAGAAATGAAACAATTTACCCAAACTCACCCAGTTGGCAAGTGTCCAACCTGGCATTTGAATCCAAGTCTGGGTATCCTGGGACCCCCTCTTTACCCAAATGTAGGGCAACACCTTACAGGTAAAGCAGAAACTTGGGCAGGGAATCCTAGCTCATCAGAAGTTGGTTTTCCTGACAGCTGAAATCCCCAAAACAAAACCCAGGTAGAAGGGTAAGGAACAGGGCCAGGGTCAGTATGGGCAGAAGGGTGGGGCAGGAGGGTTAAGAGCAGGGTCAATGTGGGCACCAGGGTGGGGCAGGAGGGTAAGGAACAGGGTCAGGGTCAGTGTGGGCACCAGGGTGGGGCAGGAGGGTAAGGAGCAGGGTCAGTGTGGGCACCAGGGTGGGCAAGGAGGACTCACTTTCAGAGTTCAAAGGTAGGGGTCCAGCCACAAGTGCAAAATTCTTTACTGATGAGGTACAAAAGAATTTCCCATGAGCCTCCAGGAGTTTTCTGACCTCAGGTTAGAGCTAGAATCACTGATCTGAGTTTTATGAAAAATAGGGTGAGGTTTTGGTGTCCTCCTTGGGGCTCCTACTGCTGTGATGAAACACCATGACCAAAAGCAGCTTGGCAAGGAAAGGGGTTTATTTCGCTCACAATTCTGTATAACAGTTCAGCATGAAAAGCAATCACTAGGGCAGGAACCTGGAGTCAGGAGCTGATGCAGAACCTGGACGAGTGCCGCTTACTGACTTGCTCCCCTTGGCTTGCTCAGCCTGCTTTCTTATAGAGCCCAGACCCACCAGCCCAAGAGTGGCCCTACCCACAATGAGCTGGACCCGTGACAAATCAATCACTAATTAAGAAAATTCCCTACAGGCCTGCCTATAGTCCAGTCTTATTGAGGCATTTTCTCAAATGAGGCTCCCTCCTCTCCAGTGACTTGACTTTATGTCAAGTTAGCATAAAACTAGCCAGTACACTCAGGGAAACCAAGTCCATGAAATTGGGGGGTTAAATGTTGCAGACATATGTGCACATAAGTGATGCCTAATGATAATTCTATTCCCATACACATCTGAGAAATGAGGACTGCCCAAAGAGGTCCTTCATTCTCTTGGGCATCTGTATGTCTTTAGATATTCTGGATGTGAGCAAAGAGCTGGTGCTGTCAAAGGCCACCAACAAAGAGGATCAGGGGAAAGAAACTGTGATCAAGGGAACTACCACCATTATCATCAATCAGTTCACAGGGTATGAAACCTGCAGTGCTAAAATCTACATGGTTCCTAGATCTGAGACAGAGAGAGGGGGGGGGGAGAGAGAGAGAGAGAGAGAGAGAGAGAGAGAGAGAGAGAACACCCAGGATAGCCCAAATATAATGGTTCTATGCATTTTGTTGGAGAGAAGATCTACAGTTTTCACCAGATTATCAAAAAGGTCTCTCTATATCAGTCAGTGTGGGCTAGCATCCTGCTGTAGTAACAAACAGCTCCAAATCTCACTAGCTGTGACTTCATGCCTCTGTCTCACAAGCTGCACTGTAGGTCCAGTGACTCTCCAAAGCTTCTGTCCTCTGTGTGAGACCCAGTGATACGCATTGCTTTGATCTTGAGCCACAATTGTCCTCCTAGCTTGCCATCTTCAGGATTAACAAGGAGCTGGGGAGATGGCTCAGTAAGTAAAGTGCTTGCTGCACAAGCATAGGGATCTGGATTCTGATACCCAGAACCTACGTAAAGCTGAGTATAGCACTGTGTATCTATAATCCTGGTGATCTGCAGCAAGTGTGCGCATGTGCACGCACACACAATGATAGATAGATACATAGATAGATAGATAGATAGATAGATAGATAGATAGATAGATAGATAGATAGATAGATAGAGATAGGCAGGCAGCCAGGCAGGCCGGCAGACAGATCTCAAACAGAGAAGAGAAAGCTGGACAACCCAGAAGAAATACATCAGTGTTTCTGCCAAACAGCAGTGAACATCGCTCTGCTCACCATCCATTGGTCAGAACCAGTCACATGGTCCATCTAACTGCAAGGTAAGCTGGGAAATACAGACTTCCATATATGCCCAGGACAGACAGAGCAGGATATTGATAAACACTGCTTATGCCTACAACACTTCTCCCCAAAAGCGGTAGGGACTATAGAGTGGCAGGAGTGAGCCCTAACTCTGATTTGCAAACTGACTCCAACAGACTGCCCTTGAGTCTCTGGGGAAGCTCAGAAGCCCCAGCCACCCACCTGCAGAACAGTCATCTGCAGTCTAGAGAATCTGTAGTTTTGTGTCTCAAAATTGTCACAGATCTTGGAGTCACCTCAGAGAGCACCCTGGCCTCTCCTACATCTGTCTTCATACTGTCAGATATAATTACAGAGCTTCCATCAAGGTGTGATGGCAGTCACCTCCCATTTTATTGATGGAACAACTGAAGCACAGAAGGTCACGCTGGATCTGGGATGAATGACACCCACCCCAGACAATGTGTCATTACGGAAAAGGTAAACACCCCAAATGACACCCCAGGATATCTGAATTCCTGATGTTCTCCACAGCTGTGAACCTTTACAGCACAAGACGTTAAAAAGTCCACCTAACACATCTGGGCAGCTAGCTCTCTCTGCCACCATTGTATAATTCCTCCTGGGAAGGAAGATTGGAAAGACAATGCTAATTTCATTTGCCAGAATGAATAAGCATAAGACAGTAATGGAGGTGATGAAGTGCTGTGAACCCTTAATTCACATCTCGACAACCCAGCTCTTCCATCACGAAGTCCTTCCCCACCTCGAGCTGATTAAGCCCGAATGATGGCAGCTAATTATCATCCTCTGTCATGGAGGAAGCCCAGCAGAGGGTGTGAGGGGGTGTAATGGACGGATCTGATTAAACAGAGGAGGGAGAGGCTTGTAAGCCCTCTGGGGCTCATTGGTCCTCTTCATGATGACAAGGGGCACATGGAGGGCATGTTCATGGGCCAGGAGGTGTCAGCCTGCCATCGCTAAAGCACACACCAGAGATGGAGCCACCTACAGAGAAGAAAGGTTCGGTTTGGCTCCCAGAGATGGAGATTTCAGCTCTCTGTTGATCATCCCTTTGGAATGCTTCATGCCAGTGGAACTCAAGGCAGGAATGCATTCACCTCCGTGGCCAGGAAACAAACAGGGAGAAAGGAAGGAGTAAGCTCTAGGGTGCATCCCAGGTCCAAACTGAACTTAACAGAGATTCAGCAACAGACCCCACTGTCTCTGGGATTCAGAAGTTCTGGAAGATGCTTATGGGTATTTCTAAGAGTAGGATCCAACACTGCTGGGCCCACAGCAGCCGTTCTGGTCAGGAGAGCACAGAGAAGCATCTGGACTCTGCATCGCCAGCATTCACAGGCCATCCATGTGCACAGAAGGCTTTCACACGGGCCTCATCTGCAAAGTGAGAATTTCCCTGAGTGCGTTGAGCCCTCACTTACGGTACAAGGGCCCTGATTCGGCACACATGCACACACGTGCACGCATACATACACACACACACACACACACACACACACACACACACTGTATACAGCAGTTAGAAACACCCAACTTCCAATATCCTGAGTATTTGTCACTGCCTCAGTGCAAATGAGCATGTGAGGCTTCTCTGTAGGATTACAGCAGGACCCACTTCAGTTTCCCTGGAGGTTAAGAGCTGGGGCAAAGAATTGCTCAACTCTGCCCCGCCCTGAGGAACAGCTGAGTGCTGGTGAGCTGGGTAATCGCATTGTCCCGTGGCTTCTCCTTCCCAGGTGACTGTGGGGGACCTATTGGATGGTGCACATGGCCAGGACCTCCCTAGCTGGCCCACACAGTGTGGTACATCTGCAGCCACAAGGAGGGACCTTCCTGTCACACTCAAGGAGCCATTCCATCTTCCTTTGTGACTCAAAGCCACGCCAAGCAAGCGAAGCCGCCAAGCCGGTGCTCCAGGCCAGAGGATCTGACTTTATGCAGAGCCCAAGGCCAACTTCACGGGAACTGAAAGCAATTTACAGTCGCACAAAAGGAGGTGTGAAAGAAAGAGAGAGAGAGAGGCGAGGCACGGCTGGAGGCTGAGGGAAAGAAAGGAGAAACTGGTCTGGGGAGGAACAATGTGAAGACAGCCAAAGCGGGGCTGGGTTCCCTTCACGTGACAGGACTCATGAGGTGGGTGTGTGGCCCTGCTGCTGAGGAGGGCCAGGTTCATCCCTGCAGGTGCTGGCTAGGTGGGCTGGCCTTCACTTCTGGTTTCTTGGTGAAATCTGGAATGAGGAATGTGGTATTTGGGCCTGGGATGGGGAGGTGGACTCAGAGCGGATGAGGTCTGGATTTTCTCTGGAGGTGAAGGCAGAACCAAAATCCCAACAAACAAAAAGAGGTTCAAACTACGATGGCTATGCCAAACAGTTTGGGAGTGAACTTAGCTGTAAGTGACAGAGTTTGGGGGAGCAGGGAGGACCAAATTCGCAGGGGCAGCCCAAGAGAAGGCTGGGGCTGTGACAGCGGGGACAGACAGACACAGGTCTGGGAAGGGATAAGGACATGGATCTTAATGCCCACCACAGTCCCAATGCACAGAGGGGTTCTTGGGTCTTCCGGCACCAGGGCAGACCTGGAGCAGCCCCATAGTCACAAGGCTGGGGAAACTGAATTGGCTGGGAAGTATTTGGAAGTAACCCAGCCCCATAACCAGACCCAAGGAATCCCAAGAGGAAGTGGGCTGCTAACAGACCTAGACAGTGTGAGCTTTTTTATTCACAGACCCTTTCCCCTGCCCCTGACCTTGAGGTTTGGTTGTTTTTTTGTTTGTTTGTTTTTGTTCTTTTCCTCCACCCTTCAATGTAGAGCCTGCCTGACAGATGCCTGTGGGACAGCAGACTGTGGGGCTGTACAAAGCATTGCTCACTCTGGCCCATGCCCTCAGAGGGCAGCACCTGCACTCTGCACGGCCCTCAGGGCTTGCACCACTGTGGCCCAGAAGAGCGCATCTTTTGGAGTCTGTGCTGTACAGAATCTGGGATCTCAGAGCCTCAGCCAAGACCTAGAACAGAATGGCCCTGGCCAACCCCAGACCCACTAGCAAAGGAAGAAATGCAAGAAGCTGCTGCGCTTAGGGTGGCACTTTACACAGACACAACCACACAGCACATCCAGGACTGTGGCGGTTTGGATGGGCCCCCCAAAGATTAAAATGTGTACGTGGTGGGGTTCCCTAGAGGAACAGGAAAAGATTTGTCGCACCACATGGCCTACACAATGAGGTTAATCAGAGTACTCCAACAATTGCTGTCTCACACCAGAAAGGCCAAGAACCCAGTACTTGCTCAATCCACAAAGCCGGATGCCTCAGCTGTCCCAGTCTGGAACTGAAAGCTCAAAGGATTCCTGCAGAGGAGCTGATCATCAGTCCATGTTGGAAGTCAAGAGAGTCTGGTTCTAGTGTCAATGAAGGAAGCAACAGCAGCAGCAACAAAGCAGATGAACTTGCCAGCAAGAGTAAAGACAAGCAGGCAAAAAGCAAAAAGGATTTCTTCTTTCATCTCCTTCATCTGGGCTACCACTGGAAGGTGGCATCCATTTTTAGAGGGGGGGGGTCTTCCCACTTCAAATAATCTGATGAAGAAAATTCCTCACAGGTGTGCTCAGCAGCCGACTTTCAGTTGGTTCTAGAGCTTGTCAAGATGATATCCAAGACGAAAATCCACGGTGGTGGTGATAAGAGATGGTGGGATCTTCAGAAGGTGGGGCCTCCTGGGCAGAGTTTAGTTCACTGGGCACATCACCCTCCAAAAGAATTGAGGTAACACTCCTGAGACCTCTCTTCATTCTTTTAAATGTTTTCATAAAAGACTGAGCCTGAACCCTGACCTATTTTGCCTTGCTGTCTTGCCCTGTGATCTTTTCATCCAGAGCACACCCCACCATTGTTAAGCCATCCAGCATCCTCACTAGAGCAAGGCCGATGCAAGTACCATGCCCTTCAACCTCTGGGACTGCGAGCTAAGTAGACAGTTTCTTCTTCATAAACCACCCAGCCTTAGGTATTTTGTTATAGCAAAGGCAATTGAACCAAGCTAGATTCAATCCCAGGCAAGCCACAGAGAATAAAAAAACAAAAAGCCTCTTTTGTTAACACCAACACCACTGCTCACACATGGAAAGCACATCTATAGACATTACAACTGAAGTCCAACTCCTAAGGGTCTCTTTTAAGACATTCCAGCAGGATTCACTGTCCCTGGAAGGCCCTCGTTGAAGCTCACACTGCCTAGAAGGGACGTGCTGGTCCCAGCTCCATCTCATATTGGTTGGAAACACTATGGTGGAGGTGGCAGGTGAGCCCAGGAGGGCCTGGGCAGTACTGGTGTGTGGTAGGTGCTACACCCTGAGGACCGCTCTCCTGTAACAAAGGGCTCTGGAGGCATATAGTGAGCAGAGAACACACACATCACTGTGACCCCAAGTCAGCCACCTCAGCACCCCCTCTCCTAAGCCGCAGTGGGGAAGTACCATGAACTGAGAGGCAGGGCCCCTCCCCAGCACCCACTAGGCAGGATAAACCAGGGGCCATGGCGTGAGTCCCACAGGCACACGTGGAAGATTTGTGCTCACTTTGCTGTGTGACTCTGGGGACAGGGTGGGGACTCTGCCCCTTCTGCGCTCAGTTTCCTCATCTGCAAAAGGGAGGTGTAAGAGCTCAGAATTTCACTGAGGACTCCAAGCTCTCCACATGGTGCCCAGCACAAAGGCTGGCACAGAGGGCATCCTCTACCCCAGGCAGCAGGTCTGCACCTGGGGCCCGCAGTGGGACTTACTATTCTCACAGCTCCCATTTGTTCCTTGGGTCCATTCCAGAATACTGTATGGGGTCCACAGCCACCCCCTCCTGCCCCAACGCTCCCTCCCTCCCTCCCTGCCCATCCAGCTTTGACAGGGTTGGGCTGGTTCTGGATGGAAATGGATTTTCTGTCCCCATAAAAATCTCATAGAAAATGATCATATCTTCTATCGGATGAATGATGAAAGCAAAAATACATCTGCAGTCTACTGTTCGGCCCTTCTGAGCAAGCAGGCTGCCTGCATACCTGAGAGCCCCATTAAGAGCTGTTTGGGAAATGCGCTCGCCCCGCCATTAAGCCACATTGTGTTAAAAGCAGTTTCCACTCCACTGCCTGCAAGTTTTCTCCTTTTCCCTCCTTTCGGATGACAGCGGCCCTGTTGGTTGCTATAGCCCCCCAAATTGATACATTACAGCCAGAGTTGTAATTCCCCCGGTGATTGGATTAGTCACTTTTCTTGTTGCTTTTGACAAAGTACCTGACAAAAAGCAACTTCAGGAGGAAAAGGTCTATTTGGGCTTAAAGTGGGGGTTAAGGGACACAGCCCGTCATGGCCGTGGAAGGCAGGGGAGTGAGAGAGCGGATGAAGCAGCAGGTCACACGGCATCCACAGTCAGGAAGCAGATGGCCATGACTGCTGGTCTCAGCTCACTTTTGCCTTTGTCCCCAACTCGTGGCACGGTGCCACCTGCATTCAGGTGAGTCCTTCCTACTCAGTTAAATCTCTCTAGGAACAACTTCACAGGCATGCAGTGGGGTCGTCTCCTGACCAGTTCTAAATCCATTCAAACTGTCAGTGAGGATTAGCCATCACGTTCATCATGTTTGGAGAAGGGGCCCCAAGACAGGGAGGCAGCAAGCCCCTCGTTGGCATCATGGTCTTGAACTTCAAGCCTCCAAAATCATGATAAAATGACTCTTGGTCATGTAAGCCTTATATCAGACAATGCCCTTTTATTATGGTAGGACAAATGCTCTCTGACCTTTATTCTTGGGAAAGACCTGCTCAAGAAGAAGAATTCGTGACCTTCTGAAAAGGTCTCTTAAGAGGCTGTTCTGGATTCAAGTGTGGCTGAGTGTGAGCATGTGTGTGTGCACATTAGGCCTTTAGGGTTGAACAGGGATTTTTTTTTTTAATTTGGGTTGGTATGTGATGTGTGTGTGTGTGTGTGTGTGTGTGTGTGTGTGTGTGTGTGTGTGAAGGCACATGTGCACATGTGTGCAAAGTGTGTAGAAGCCAGAAGTCAACAGCAGGTCTCTCCCTCAGGAATTCTCCACTTTAGTTTTGCAGATAGGAGCTTTACTGCGCTTGGAACTCCTGCCAGACCGGCTGGCCAACAAGCTCCAGGAATCCCATCTCAGTTTTCCCACAGCTAAGCTTACAGTCATTGGGGCAGGCCTTTTTACAAGGGTTCTGGGAGATAAAGTCCAGGTCCTTAGGATTGTGTGGCAATAGCTTTGCTGAGGGAGCCATCTCCCCAGCCCCAGGTTAAACTGGTTTACTGACAACCTATCTGCAGTTACCTGCTCCTGACTAGTACCATGTCTGCTCCTGACTAGTACCATGCCTTCAGGAACATGGTGGAGGCTGGTTACTTCTCTCGGCTCAGCTCTGGTCCTGCAGGTAGCTACCCTTTCACCTACACACCTCTCAAGAGCCCAGACACTCTCTCTGGTCAGCTCCAGCCTTGGGCTTCCACATCCTAAAGCCGGTGCAACCTCAGGACCTTTATTCTTGACCTTGCTGTTGGGTCCCTGAGCCCTGATCTCTAAGGACTTAGTCCTTTTGCCTCTTGGAACCTTCCCACTGCATAACAGAGTGTACAGCCTGGAAAGTGGGGCAGGGCTGGATTTCACACCATCCTCACGTTACAAGAGACAGGATCTTTTGGCATAGTGATGATAGATAGAAAGGTCACCAAGATAAAACTGTATGCGTAAAAGGCCAAGGCTTGAAGGGGACTTCCGCTCAGCCGCTGAAGGGAGTCACTGGCTGCGAGAAAGCAGTCTGCTCCTGGAATGAAAGGGTTGGCTTGCTGGGGCAGGTGAAGGTCTGGTCACGTCCACGGCTGTGGGTATGTCTTCAAATGATGTTTTCCTTTTTGTGTCCTTGTAGCCTGTGTCTAACAAGGACTCAACCTGTCCCAGGAGCTACTGAGTTGCTCTCACAGTGGACAGCGCTGCCCTGTGCAAACTTTCTGGCCTTGAAGTTCAGTCTGAGCCTGGTGGGGAGGCTCAAGGACAATAGATATTTGGGGTGAGAATGCTGCAGAAATGTCACAGGGACCAGGTGGTAGCCACACGGCTAATCCCAGCACTGGGGAAGCAGAGGTGGTGGATCTCTGTGAGTTCTAGGCCAGCCTGGTCTACATAGTAAGTTCCAGATCAGCCAGGGCTACATGTGGAGACCCTATCTCACATAAATAAATAAATAAATAAATAAATAAATAAATAAATAAATAAACAAACAAACAAACAAACAAATAAAAAGTGCAGAGCACATAGAAGAAAATTTCCATTCTACAGGCAGAGCTGAGCGATCTAACTCAAAGGTTAGGACAGCCAAGGGACAAACATTGTGAAGACAGAGGCCAAACTTTTTGTTCCTTTCTGGCCTCCCAGCAGACATCAGCAGGATAAAGAGTAGTGAGATTCCATCTCACCCCAGGCAGAAAGGGAAACAACAAATGCTGGTATGGAGATGGTCAAAGGGGAACACTGCCCAGGTGGGGACAGACAATAGTCCAGCCACTACGGAAATCAGCGTAGAGCTGCTCAAAAAAAAAAAAAAGTGGAAAGAAATCTTCCAGGAGTGCAGAGATGGCTCAACATGTAAACGAACTTGCTATCCGAGCATAAGTACTTAAGTTTGAACCACAGGCAATGATGTAAAAAGCCAGGCATGGCCACGTACATCCCCGTAACTACAGCAATATGTCAGGTGACACAAGGATGTCTGCAGTTTGAGGGCTGCAAACCCAGCCCCAGGCTCAGTGAGAGACCCTGTCTCAAGGGAATGGGGGGGTGAGGACACCTAACATCCTCACACATGTGTGCTACACATGCACACACACACACACACTAGATTGTCCATAACCAGATGTGGTGGTTTGAATAAAAATGGCCCTAATAGTGGGTGGTACTGTTAGGAGTGTGGCTTTGTGGGAGGAAGTGTGCCACTAGGGGCAGGCTTTGAGATCTCAGATGCTCAAGACTGGCCAGTGTGTCACTGTCTCTTCCGGCTGCCTGTGGGTCGAGATGCAGAACTCTCAGCTCCTTCTCCAGCATCATGTCTGCTTGCACGCCACCATGCTTCCCACCACGATGACAATAGATTAAACCTCTGAACTGTAAGCCAACCCTAACTAAATGTTTTCCTTTCTAAGAAGTGCCATGGTGCCATAGTGTCTCTTCACAGCAATAAAACCCTAATTAACACACCAGGCTAGACTACTCCTGAGTATTCACCCAAAGGACTCAAAGTCAACATACTACAGAGACCCTCACACATCAATGTATGCTGCTGTGTGCACTGTCTAAGATAGCTATGATATGGAAGCAACCCTGGTGTACAACATCACAGGAACAGACAAGGAAATGTGATAGCTATACATGGCATTTTAAGATTTTATTTCTTATTTTTATATGTATGGGTGATATGCTTACATGTGTATGTATGCACCATATATGTGCCTGTGCTCAAAGAGACTGGAGGATGGTGCCAGAACCTCTGGAACTGAGGTTATAGGTGGTTGTGAGTCACCTCGTGGGAGACCCAGGTCTCTTGCCATAGCAGAAAGTGCTCTTAGCCACTGGGCCATCGCTCCATCCCCACCCAGTGGAATTTTTGACAAAGTCATGTTATTTGCAGGAAAATGGATGCAGCTGGAGATAAGTGAATTAAGCCAGTTTCAGAAAGACAAATCTATATTTTCTCTCATATGGTTCCTAGATTGCATGTAGACATATAACATCATGTGTGTACTCGTGACACAAATACACAAGTGGAATCTTTGGATGACAGAGGGGACTCACGGGACCAAGAAAGGGGAGAAAGGGAGGATGGGAGATATGAGAGAAATTAGGCTCAACGTGTAGTAAATACACGAAGGAAGACATAAAAATAATAGTAAATAAATATTTTTTAAAGGGCTGCTGCTGTCAGTCACAACACCCCTCAGATCCCTGTAAGGTAACCTAAGCAACCATTATCATAACCCACATGTCAAAGATGTCTACTCATAGCTGGTGGGAACCTATTGATGGGTTACATAGCTGTGCGGCTTCCAAAACTAGTGATCATTATGTCAACTAGAATCAAGCGAAGTTGCAAGGTTTAGTTCCTCTTGCCCTTGGTGACACACAGACTTGGGTCCAAGACTTAAAAGAATTCTAAAAGGCTGCTCCCCAGCCACGCCCAGCTGCTCCACCAGGACTTTGTGGCCATTGAAGCCAACTTTCAAATCGCTTCTTATTTTATGTGTATGAAGGCTTTTTCTGCATGTATATATGTGTACCGTCTGTATGCCAGATGCCCATAAAGGTCAGTTGAGGGTATCAGATCCCCTGGAACTGGAGATACAGATCACTGTGAGCCACATGTGGGCTCTCAGAACCCAACCCAAGTCCCCTGCAGCAGCAGCAAATGCTCTTAACTTCTGAGCCATCTCTCAGCCCCAATTCCCATTTCAGCAGTGGCTTTGGTTCCTGGGACCTTAAAATTCCCTGTTCAGAAAGTCAGAACCTACTTTTGCAAACCTACACGAGTCTCTTCAGTGACCACAGCATCCAAGGGTGGGGATGTACAGTGGGAGAGCACAGGCCTGGGAGCAGGGGGCCCTGGAACAGCTGCTCTGGAGGTCCGCTCTGCGATGACTGTGTGCCTGTGAGGCTCTCAAGGTGAGCAATGGGGTGGATGTATGGAAGTCAGGGACTGGCCAAGGCTGGCTGTCTCTCCGGGGTGGGGCACAGAAGGCCTGAGAACATTAAAATAAAAACTGGTCTCCTAGACTGCAGCAAAGTTGTTGAAGTAGAAAGGTTTAAAACAAAAATTGATGTGTTTATTGGCATGCATGAGTCACTCTGTGTGTGTGTGTGGCTGTGTGTGTGTGAGAGAGAGAGTCTATTCATGTGTGTATATGAGTCTATTCATGTGTGTGTGTGAGTCTATTCATGTGTGTGTATGAGTCTATTCATATGTGTGTATGCATCTATTCATGTGTGTGTATGAGTCTATTCATGTTTGTGTGTTTATGAGTCTATTCATATGTGTGAGTATGAGTCAATTCATGTGTGTGTATGAGTCTATTCATGTGTGTGTATGTCTTCATTTTAAATATTTTGTAAAGTGGGTGTCCACTGTGCTCTACAAATGTAAAGAGCATCCTGGCCCTGGGATCAGCTGAGAGGAAGTCACCAGCCATCATCCCATGGGTACCACTTGTCTCCCTCCCCACATTACTAGGATGGGGATGTCAGGGAACCCTATCTGGTCTGCCTTGGTCAGGGACAGATGGAGTCATCCCCTGCAGGACCAGCCATTGCCCACCCCCAGGGTGTGGTCTGAGCACAGTCAGTGACGAATCTAAGGAGAAAGGGACTTTTAAGGATGTCTGGGGAGGTGGTGGAGACTTGGGGCTATGTCTCCCAGGATTCTATCATCTGCCTCTGGTCTCCTCTGCCCCTCACACTGCATTCTTCCCACTTCTAAGTAAGAGCAGCTGCCCCAGGCCACACAACCAGCTGCGCAACTCCACCCTCTCAGGGTCACAGCAGCACCCTGTCTAGAGTCATCAGAGCACGGAGAGTGTACAGCAAGGACAAGCTCAGCAGCCAGCTGGGGGCTTCTGGGAGCCGAGGTCGGCTGAGAGAGCTTCACTCTCATTTCCATCCCCTGGAGCTTTAACATCCAGCAGAGGGTGCAGCAAAGGGCAAACACTCCTTAAGGCTGTGATGCTGGGACAACACAGCAGTGGGAGCAGAGTGGGGAGGCTCCCCCAGCACCCCTCAGCCTGACCCTTCTTACCTCTCATGTTTCCTTCAGGCACTGGCTTCCCCACACTGTTCCCTCTGCCTTTTAGCGTTTAAGGTCTTCTCTCAGACTTCCACAATGCACCTGCTCCCACCTACCATAGGATCTTTATGTGCATCCTCCTCTCTACCTAGATCAACCCTCGGTAGGTGTGGCTGCTCCTAACATCCAGTCTCTGTAAGACTGTGTCTCTACATGAAGCTGTGCTGTCAAAGTGTCAGAGCCCCTGCCTGCACAGCCTCGTCCCACTTGTGATAAATTCATTGTGTACCCGACAATTTGCTCTTCTGTCGGCTGCAAACTCCTCGAGGGAGTCTGTGAGACAGACTTGGTCACCCTCCTCAAGTCCTGTGGGAGCCACAGGAAACAAAATGGCGCCCGGTGGCTGAAGGGCTAGAGTCTTGATGAAGTTCAGCCTCTCTACATTTTCTCTAATATAACAAGAGAAAGGGTTGACAAACTAGGGACTGCTCTCCAGCGGTCAGATGACGGTAGCCGTGGTTGAGTCTGAGAGGTACCGGTAGAATAATGGCTTTTAGCGCAAGTCCTTCCCCTTGAGGTCTGACATCTTAAAATTCATAGACTCTCAGCATCTCGGGGCTGCAGGGATTTTCCCAGGCACTTACTGATAACCTGCCTGGCGGGAATGGATTTATGATCGTGCGTGTACTTGCAACCATACACACACATACTCACTCACTCACACACACAGAGGACTTTATCTTTCTCCACTCAGCTTCTCCCCTTCCCTGCCCTCTAAATGAGAATATTATCTTTGCAATATTATCTTTGGTTTCTGACGTGTGTGTGCATACTCGTGATGTTGAACTGGGAGATTCGGCAGTAGAAAGAAAAATCAGAGAAGAGACCAGACAGAAAAAGCTGATCGAAATAAAGATGGGGAGGGAGTCAGGAGAAAGGAAGAACGGCCCTGCAGACTCTGTCTGGGAGGTTGTGAGTTCAGGGCATGAACCGCAGTTCTCTGAGGGTGCAGAATACAGTATTAACATGTGTTACGGGGTACAAGCCCCACCCTATAGTTTGCCTTTGGAAGCAGATATACAAGATGCAGCTTCTGTGGCTATACTAAGTTGAAATAGGGCTCATAGACCCCACTGTGACCCCAACATGAATACCTCGAAGTCAGGACGGGGGTTGCATACCATATTCCCATGCCCAGTAATTGTGCAGAGGAGACTCTTGGTTGATAAATGCCCAACAAATGAAGACAAAGAAACCATCATCACAAGACCCAGATCGCACCTCCAAAGGGATAAGAGATATTTTATTCCAGAGCTAAATGCGAGTGACTGTAGCCCAGGAACACAGATTTGGATTACTGTAAACACCACATTCCACTGGTGCAACAGTTTCAGGGGCTTTTATAGCAACAGAACAAAGAAAGCCATAAATTAAGGTACTGTTCAAATACATTTGTGGGCGCATCAGGTCACTGGGTTCCAGCAGAGTGGGGAAGTCTCCGCCAAGGTCCTCAGATGTTATCTGCCACTCTCTTGGCCTTGGGGACGGTGGAGGTTAGAGATCTATTTGTTCATTCCAAAATGGATTTTACAAGGATGTTAGGTCAGGCAGAGGTGAGCAATAAATAGCTATTAAGGGGCTAAAGATAGTCCCAGATAATTTGGCTCCAGACCTGCACCATCCCAGCTCTTCACAATCAGGGACGTTCTGATCGGTCCATAGGCCATGTGGGCTCCTTAACAAAGGCAGAGGCTCTTTTCTTCCCTGGAAACTTCAGCTCATAGAACAAAGCGGAGTCCTTACCTCTGGGACCTCATTCCACAGTGAGTTTGAACGCCACGCGTAACAAGACCGTCCAACGAGCGGTGATCAGATCCACTGAGTCCTTACTGAGAGTTTGGCCAGCAGCATGTGGCAGAGGTCAAGAGGTCATAGATGCAGAAATGGACTCAGAGAGGCTCCTAGTTTTCACAGCCAGGCAAATCTCCCTGCTGGCTTTCATTGCACGCTCACCGGGCTCCTTCCCCTCACTGCTGGGAGCAAAGGAGGCATATGTACGCAGCTCTGGGAACCCAGGTAGGGGTCTGGGGGAAGTTGATGCGGACTTTCAATGGTTCATGATATTTCAACAGACACAGGCGACAGGTCCAGGGTTGTAGGGAAGGACGTGTACTCCGGTCCAGGGTTGTAGGGAAGGACGTGTACTCCGGAGGTGATTATTCAGCTCTCGGTTAATAGAACAAAATACCTGAGATAACCAACCTCAAAAGAGGAAAGTTTACTAGTGCTGATAAGCTTGAAGATAAACCTCTTGATCCCAAAGCTTTGGGGGGTCTGTGGAAAGACATCATGTCAGAGGAGCCAGTCAGGTGAAACAGAAGGGAAAGGCGTTTCCTTTGGAAAGTACTGCCTGTGCCAAGGCCCTGAGGCAGGAGGGAGCTTGGGCAAACTGGGAGTGCCTGGAGCCTCCCAGCCCTTAGGACCTGCTTAGGCACAGCCACGTGGGCTATGGCAAGGCTGAGGGTAGCTTCAGCTGAGTCTGATGTGTTCATAGCTCTCTGTCTTTGGTGTGGAGAGTGGCCTAGAGGCAGAGAGAGAGGAGCCAGCTGCCAGAGAGTCAGGCCAAAAGTCAGAACGTGTCCACATCCTTCCAGGAGCAGGTAACTGAGCAGCAAACAAAAGGGTGGGTGTCAGATGGCCCAGGAGAGACCCCAAAGAAACCAAACCTGCCAGCCCCTTGATTTTAGACTCCCACTCAACTCCATGAAAATCAACTTCTGCTGTTTATGCGCCATTGTCTGTGATAGCCACTGTGAACCGAGACACGTCCTAACTACCTTATGCTACATGTAGCGCTTGGTACCTGACATCAATTCTGTGTTCATTTGCATTTTGTCCCCCTTCTACATGGACTAGGTTCTGGACTGCAACAATCACTCCACCTGTTCCCTGGGGTACCCCCAGGCTCCAGCGCAGCATCTTCCTCCACAGAAAGTGCCCAATAAACGAAGAAGTCTGAGACAAACATTGGTGGCACCGAGTTCTGTCCCCTCTGCCCCCCCTGGTGTGATCCTGGACTGCTCTCCCGCTTCTCTAAGTCCAGTGTATGTTATCTGTAAAGTAATCCTGACCACGCTGCCAACTCCTGAGGGCTTATGAATCAAGGGGAGACAAACACAGCCAAATTGCACAGCTCCAAAATCAACAGTTAGGGCCGTGCTGCCATTTTCTTGACAGTTGAGTCCGTTCCCTCATCCGTTCCCTCCACCAACGCACACTGAACCGTTCTTCTGATGCCAGCTGCTGGCAACACTGAAAATGACTCTGCCTTCTAGCCTAGCTACCCACCCGCCCACAAGTCACTGAGGGAAACAAACCAGGGATCAGCGGCGTGGGCCTTGTGCACACAAGTAGGATCGGCTAATGCGGCTTCAGAGACAAGATATTGAGAAGAACGAGTTCACCAGTCCAGCAGGAAAGGAATGGCATTCAGGCAGACAGAATGGTGGGGACAAAATCTGGGGCAGGCTCTGGCTGATGCCCATGCCTCCGCGTGACTAAATGATGGTGACAGTGTGCTGTGACCCTGAGGTGCTGGGCACTGGGGGGTTTCCAGCTGAGGGTGGGAACCCAGGGGCAGTGTGCGCCTATAATTACTCTGGAACAGATTGGAGGGAAAACCTTGAAGCCACTGAGGCCAGCAGTGTGTGGACTTGGGGCAGGAAGGACACTCAGCGAAGGACCATGGAGGGCACAGAGGGTCAGGACAGGCCCCAGGTCAGGAGAAGAAGCAACCAGGCCAGGGAACATGCGTGTCTTAGAACACGTCTCCCTCAAATGCCTTATTAAAGTCTGGATCTCCCTGCCAGGCAGAGCTGGGTTGGCAAGTGGGGTGCAGAGGCTGTGGGGTCAGGGTTGAGTCAGTCAGGACATGGTCATCATCACTCACAAAGATGGCAGAAGGAACATTCTGTCAACCAGAACCAGGCCAGGAAACCTGATCAGTCCAGTTTCCTCCCAGCCCACAGGCAAATGAAAACACATTTGTTTCCATGACATACTTGTGTTTGCAGGAGACAGCACAATTGTGGTTTTTTGTTTGTTTTTTTTTTTTTTGTTTTTTTTTTTTGCATGGAGGAGGCAAGAATAGAAAACTCCACCTGCCAAGACAGCCTTCCTCCCCCAGGCACAAAGGACAGAGGAAGTGCCTGTCCCCAGCTTACTGGTGCCTGAAATGCCAAGACTTGTTCCCCATATTCCAGACTTTGTCATTTGTCAAATTGCAAACAACTTCCCAGAAGTCATGTCTTGAAAACAGACTTAGTTTATTTAATTTTACAAATATTTACTGGGCCGTTTCTTTAAGCCAGGCAATGCCTAGACTCTGGGAATCAGAGACTGATTGAGACTTGCCCAAAACCAACCTCTCAAGGGACCAGAAGGTTCTGTGTGGGTAGGTGACAGGTCACTGGTGCAGTAAGAAAGCCTGGCTACAATGGAAGGAAGGATTGGCAGGGGACCAAGCAATGAGAAGACACAGCGGTGATTCATTCGTTTTATAGCTGTGAAAGGTCGGGGTCGAAGTGCCATCTAAGGACAGGCTGAGAATTTCAGATGGAGGTACGGCGAGGCAAACGAATGCAGGCATGAGTCACCAGGGAGGGGGTTGGTATCCCCATGCCACTTAGCAGGCTTAGATATAAGGCAAGATAAGGAAAATGGGACCAAGAAGCAGGGAGTTCTCATTGACTGAGGTCACATAAATGACCCACGGTGACATCGTCTGGTCCAGTTCAGTATCTCTCCCTCTCCACTTCACCTCTCCTTCCTTTTCAGAACTTCCCTGTGCCCACCCTCATCACACAGACTGGATGGCCCACTCTTAGCTCCAAATATGGATTCTGTTTAGGTAGGCAGTCAGTCTATCCAGTTCTGCTGTATCCAATGATTGGTTCAAGAAAAGACACGTAACTCTGTTCAAACCAATGAAAGGCGAGGAAATGGTGGGTGGGGGTTCTTAAAAAAAGGAAATTTCTAGTAAGAACTTGTTGTCTTGGTCTCCTTTGCTTAGACTGAGGATGTAGCCAGTGTCTGGGATCAAGGTAGCAAGTAGCTGAGGACAGAGAGGGGCAAGAAGAGACAGGCAGGGAGGTACATGCTTGTAGTCCTGAAGGTGGGAGGATCCAGGCTAGTCTGGACCACATAGCAAGCACACAGAGACAGAGATGATAATGAGGAAGATGATGGAGAAGGTGGTAAATACACTGGTTAGTTTTTTATCCGCTTGACACAAGCTCGAGTCATCCGGGAGGAAGGAATCTCAGTTGAAGAGATGCTTCTACCGAATTGGTCTGTAGACAAGTCTGTGGGGGCATTTTCTTTGTTAATGATTCATGTGGAAGGGCCCAGTTCACTGTAGATGGTGTCGTTCCCGGCCAAGTCGTCCTGGGTATGTAAGGAAGCAGACCAAGCAAGTCAGGAAAAAGCACTCCTCCATGGTCCCTGCTTCAGGCCCTACCTCTGGGTTTCTGCCTCCAGGTGCTGCCCTCATTTCCCTACATGCATGAATGGTCACGTGTGTGTTCGTGTGTAGTTCCTTCTACTCGAATGCCTGTGCTTGGGTATTTGACTGCATGTGACCAACTCTGTGAGCTGTTATATATATATTACATTAAAACAACTTGGCATCTCAGAATCAACACTATTTTCAAACCTAAGACAAATATTTAGCTCACATTTTATCCCACGTGGAAAATGCAGACATCCTGAGTTGTTTCATCTCTGCCCACAGCCCGTGGTCACGGCCACCCAGGTGGCATCTGCTAAGAATAGGAACTCTCGTAACCATGTGGTGGAGACGCTGCCAAGCTTGGAGGAGGCTGTGAGGATTTTGAGGTCCTGGGGAAATGGAGAGCCCAAAGATCCATGACCAGCCTTCTATGGCTGTGGTCCTGGCTTATATTTCCTGTCCAACTCATCAGAACTAACAGGAAGCTCCCTTTACATCTAATGGTTTTACTTGCACTGATTTGCTCTGTCACCAGGCTTGCTGGGGTCCGGAAGCCTCCTAGGCCCAGACACAGACACAGGATGAGTCAACTATGAGGTTTGATCAGGGTTCAGCCACAGGTGGAGCTAGGCTAGAATCCAGATTTTAACTTTTTGGTTTTGGGGGGAGTTTTGTGTGTGTGTGTGTGTGCGCGCGCGCACATGCATGTTATAGTGTGTATGTGTGTATGGGTGTACTGTGTATGTACAGTGTAATATATATATATATGTGATGTGTATGGTATATGTAGTATAGGCTATGCATATATGGGATGGGTTAGGGGTTAGGGTGTGGTGGGCGCAATATAGTGTATGTGTATGGTGTGTGTGTGTGTAAGGGTATAGTATATGTATACACATGGTATATGTATGTGCACATGTGTATGTAGTAAATGCACCAGTGCCTGCACATGTAGAGGCCAAAAGTCAACTTCAAGCATCTTCTTTATTGCTCTCCCCCTTCCTCCCCCACCCACTTTATGAGACAGGGCCTCACTATGTAGCCTTGGTTAGTCTGGAGCTCACTCTGGAGACTGGGCTAGCCTTGAACACACAGAAATCCCCTTGCTTCTGTCTCCCAAGTGCTGAGATTAAAGGTGTGCACCACCACGCCAGCCTCACCTTTTGGGGGGTAAAGCTGCTGACTACCCGGCTACCCTGGCTGGGGTTCAGGTGCACACTGCCATACCCAGCTTTTTAAGCGGCTGCTGGGGATCTGAACTCAGATCCTCAGACTTGTGCAGCAGGCACTTTACTACATGGCCTGAGTCCAGGCTCTGCCGCTCATGCTGGGGAGCTGCTCTACAACGGATAGGTGCTCGCTGTGATCCCCTTGTGAAGGATGACATCAACAGTCATGTTTCTTCCTGGCTAATCAGCTGCTGTGACACTCGCCTTCGGCTTCTTATGTATTAATGGGCTCATTCACTGTTCACACATGAACCTTTGTCCTCGTGAGTAGAGTTGATGTCCATTAAAGAAGAATCCCTGATACCACCAGAAATGTGAGGATGTGCGACCCGCCTCCTTTACCGGGGTGTGTGATCTGGGTTTCCATAGCCCTTCGGGCTTTCTCGGTGTGAACAGACTCACTTGCATCTCCTCATCTCTCTTGTCTGCCTATATCCAGCTAGCGGCGTGGATTTCACAGCTCTTCCCTGAAGAAAATGCCAACTTGAAGACTGACAGCCCCTTGTTCTTGGGCCGACGCTCAAGCAACTCCACACTGGGAAGCTGCCCTGGGCCGGACATGGTGACGAGATCTTTACAAGATGATCGCTAAGGAAGAGGCTCCTGCAGTCTGCAGCTGTGAAAGGATCTGTATGACTGCAACATCTGCCCGTAATGAATGGGGCCAGGGCACAGCTGTCATCTCTTTGCCTACAGCCCAGCACCACCAAGATCACGTGGGCAGGTACCCTAGGATCCGGCATGCCCTGTCACTCACTGGGACTGTGAAGGGAACCTGGCTTCAGAGCATCCCAAATAATAGGGACAAAGCCCAGGAGTCCCCAACTTGCTACACACCAGAGGGGTCTCCTGCAGCTCAAGCTGCTTGGCTGGGAAGTGGTGCCAAGATTTCTCCTTCCCTCTTTCTGGCAGGCTGATGTGGAACTGCCCCTGTCCTTGGTGTCTCATCACCACAGAACTGTAAGTGACAAGAACTCGGCTTCCTCTAAACCTCGCTTGGCTCCCGTGGAATCTTGGAAAATGGGACTCACTGTGAACCTTGAAAGGGAAAACTGAGATCACAAAACAAGTGAGGGACAGCACTAGACTCAGATCCCAGGATCCCTAATTCTCTAGCCCGTGTCTCTAACGAAATGGATACAGCCTGGAACTAGATCCATGATGTTGTTTGTTGTTATTTGCTTGCTTCTTTTTATTTAGATTTATGTCCTGTTTTATTTTACAAAGGGATTTTCTGTGTGACTAAGACTGACCCAGAACTCCCTATGCATCCCACTCCTGATCCTGCAGCTTTCCCAAGTGCTGGGATTGCGAGCCTGTACCACCACACATGGCTTGGAGTTTTATGTCTGTTTGTTTGCTTTTATTTCCACATGAGCTTCATCCCTCCAGTTCCTCAGAACACTAGGGAAGGGGCAGAGCTACCAGATTCAGGGTTCTGAGCCCTGGGCTGCCTCTGACCCAGCGCGTATAAACTTGGAGGGCCACTCTTTTGCCACCGCTGGCCTCCAATCCTTCATTTTAAAGGACGTTTCAGAAGTCCGGGTACTCAGCTTGATGCCAAAATGTGCCCAGAGTGTCCTGTGCCACATAGGACTCAAAGTTAGAGGTGGCACAGACTATGAACCTGTGCGGCCCGGCAGCCGCTATTCCACATCTCAGAAAGATGCAATCCCTCATGCTGGCTGCAGGACCCAGGGACTGGGCAGAATGAGTGCATCTACAGAAATCATCGGTCCCTGCAGCTGTTCATGTCAGAAGCAGCAGGTATCTGTTCTGAGCACTTCAGAGCAAGTCCCAGAGTCCTCTGGGGACAACTCTATTCCCCCAAAGTAGGATCTGCTAAAAGGCAATGGTGCATTATGTTGCATGATAACAGATTTTATCCCTTGCCAGAACCTTTATTTAGCCAAAGTTGGAATCTCCTGCAGAGGCCACTTCCCTGTTTAGGGATGTTTCCTGGCAGGAGATATCCTGGGCTGGAGCATCCCAAAGGACAGAGAGACATTAAGGGTAGAGTTTCAAGGCTCCAGGCCAGGCAGGAGAGAAGTGATGGGCTTCCTGGTGGGGAAGGAAAGGCAGAGTTGAGGGGACATATCACAAGGCCTGTATACCCAGCATGGGTGCCCAAGATGGGCAGGAACATTGTTAGGGCCCTGAGACAAGAACTCTGGCACCGGCTGTGCATCTCAGAGGAGGCACAGGAGCACGGTGAGGAACCAGAAGGGCAAGCCAGAACTACATGGCTTAATGAGTGGGCTACCAGGAGCATTGATTCCAAATCCTTCTGGGCCCCTCACAGTCACCCTCCTAGTGTGCATTTAGCCACCAACTTGAGGCATTAATTCTTCCTGTCTTTGTACTGGCACCTACCACAAACAAGCACATTCCCCAGTATCAGATAAAAAGGGGAAAGAAATGTAGGCATTTGGGGTAGGAAGCGTCCGAACACTGACCTTAACTGCAGGGCTCACAGCATTGAGGAGACACAGGGTGGGACACAGGCAGCATCAGCATGACATCTACAAAAGCTGATATCTGAACTGGTGGGTGGCATGAGTTGTCCTTGCTGAGCAGACACAGTGTTAACCCAGAATGGCATGGTGGGGGCAGGGTGGCAATGAAAGTTCTCCATAGGTCAAAGGGGTTCAAGAAAATAATTGCAATTAAAATTAAGTGTGGGGGAGACTTGGACCACTTTTATGCAGGAAGCATAAATTATGGGGGAACTGACAAACTGGGGAGAGGGAGAGGAAGGATTAAAAAGAGAATGGAAGAGGAAAAAGGTTCTGATAACAGGCACAGACTCCTGAAGACGCAAAAAATAACTTATCGAGAGAATAGGGACAAATGGGTCTCAGCCAAGGAAGCAAAACCATTGTCAGTGGTGGTGGCTGAGCTGTCTACTCCCAGGAGGCCATGTGTGCTGAAGAGGAGAGAGCTCTGGAGCAAGTCAGGGTACCCAGCAGGAAGTGATGGCTGGGGTGGAGTGGGGCCTTAACAAGGGTGGGGATTTGAATTGTCCTTGAAGGTGAGGGGAGCCAGCAGCCTGCTGGAGGGTTGGGAGAAAGGAGGATGATGCTGGAGCCAGCTGGCCTTAGCTCCTGCCCCTGAGCGATGCCGTCAGTATTCGCTGGGTGCAGCAGCTCAGAACAGAAGCCAAGCAGCAGATGGTTGCAGTGAGAGATGGCTGGGACTTAATGAGCGCTGTGGTTTGGCTATGGTATGACCATGTCCCCCAAAGGCTTCATGCTCTGAAATTGAATCTCCACTGGAAGATGTGAAGAGGCTAGAAATAATCCAACTCTAGAGTTTAGGGATGGCCCTTTGCAGGGGTGTGACAGAGATTAAACATGGCCATCAGAGTAAAGCCCCAGGATTGGATCCTGGTGGTTCTATAAGGGTGAAAGCTGGCTGGGCATGCCTTTCACCTCAGCACTTAAGAGGTGGAAGTGGGAGGATCAGGAGTTAAAGATCATCCTCAGCTATACAGCTGGTTCAAGGCCAGCCTGGACTATGTGAAACCCTGACTCAAAAAGGGGAAAAGGAAGAGGTTAAGGGAGCAGAGGAGGAGGGAGAAGAAAAAGAGGAGGAGGAAGGAGTCAAAGAGACAGTGGACACCCAATTCCTTGTCTCTTGTTATGTGAGGCCCTGCTGTGACGGTTAATCTCTGTTGTTACCTAGGAGACAAGCCTCTGGGCATACCTATGAGGGATTATCTAGATTAAGGTTAGCCTCTGGGCATGCCTGGGGGTGGGGGTGGGAGTATCTCAACTTAGTTCATTGAAGTGGGAAGATCCACCCACTATGGGTGGCACCATTCCCTTGGCTGTGGTCCTGGACTGTGTCTAAACAGGAGGACGTAAACTGAACCCATCTATTCACTGCTCAGATCTTCAGCCTCATACTGTTACCTTGAGCTGTAACCTTGAATTGTGATGCAAAAGAAATCATTTCTTCCTTAACTTCCTCTTTTGTTGACCTCACTGCGTGTAGCCTTGGCTGGCTCTGGTGGTGTAGACCAGATTGGCCTTGAACTCACAGAGTTCAGCTGCTGGGGTGAAAAGCAAGCACCACCCGACCTGCTCCTAAAGTGGCTTATGTCAGAATATTTTCTCAGGGCAACGGGAGATGGTAACTAAGGCATCTGGGCCACCTAAGGCCTCAGGCAATAAGACTTCCAGAAGCAGAAGCCAAAATGAACCTCTTTCCCTTCAACTTCCTGTGTGGTGTTGTGTTATATCGTCAGCAATGGAAAAGAAAGGAAACAACACCAACAAGAAAGCAAGATGGTTAGAGAATGCCTACCACCCACAGGAGCACTGTTCCTATTCTTCCTGTACAGGGTTAAAAAGGAGTTGGGGGACCTGGACTCTGAGCTAGCTCCATGACCAAGCAAGGGGCTTCTTCTTTGGGGACGACATTTGAAGTTTTCTGTCCTCAGTGCTCCTGACACCAGGCCATCTAAATCCTTGTGGATACTGAGTAGCTTCCCAGGTCTCCCACCTCAAACCATGAGATGCAGTGCACATTGGCACTGGCGTCATCACTGACTCCATCTTGCTCCAGACCACTCTGCTTCTCGTTACTCCTGCAACATGAGGAGATATGTGAAATACTCCAAGGAGCATCTTCCTAGACAACAGCAGCACCCTACATCCGGCTTCCAGGGCAAAAGTGATAGGGGGCCTCAACTCACTTCCATGCGCCCTCACTCTGATGGCTTCTTGTTCTCCCAGCCCTGATGTGTGGAGAGCCTTCTCAACAGCCCAGTGGCTTCCCCGAGTTTCAGCCACAGGACCCACAGGCAGCTTGCGATCTCATCATTGCCTCAGGAGACGGTACTGTGCCCATGAACCTTGGCCTATTGAACCATCCCTAGCCTATGCTCACCTCTGGCCAACTGGCTACAGTGGTCTGGATCCTCTCCATGGGTAAGACCCTCCCTCCCTTCAAGCCTTAGCCCTTGAATATTCTTCATTTCAGTGGTACTCTTTAGAGTTGTCTTTATTCCCCTGCTGTAGAATGCAGCAAAAGAGCCACCATCTTCATCAGATCACAGAAGGAAGTAGTAGGGAGTCCCAGACTCCCCTGAGAGGCTAACCACACTTCTTAGCCATTCGTACATAATTCTGCCCTAATTGCACACAGTCTGGGTCTTGGGAAGTGTCAAAGTGCATAGGCATAGAGGGTTTCGCTGAGGAGGGCTCTGTTTGTGAGCCTATAGCAGTGGTTCTCAACCCGTGGGTGGTGACCCCTTTGGCAAACCCTTATCTCCAAAAATATTTATATTATGATTCCTAGCAGCAGCAAAGTTACAGTTATGAAGTAGCGATGAAAATAATCTTATGGTTGGGGTCACCACAGCATGAGCAACTGTATTAAAGGGTCGCAGCCTTAGGAAGGTTGAGAAACTCTGATCTATAAGGAAGCCATTATCCATGCTGTGTGAAAACTTTCCAGTGTGGCTAATTTGGGGTCACCCCAGCTCCTGTCAGTAACCTTCACCCATCCTCTGTGAGTAAGCCTAACAAACTCAGTGGATCCCCAGGGTGAACTATGGTGGAATCATGCTTTCTTTGGTTTGTCATTGGGACCTTGGGAGGAGGGAACAGACACTGTTGGCATCTTCCCTCAGAAGAGACTCTCAAAACACCCCCTTAACTAATGTTTCTGTCCCCTAGTTGGAACTGACTATGTAAGAAATAAATTGTTCTGGTCCATTTTCAGAGTGAGCTGCTCTCAGAATTCATCAGAACTGTGGAGGAGTGGGAGGCACCAGGCCTTCCCCTAACTGGTGGTTAAAACTTGCTTGTCTCAGAACTCTGGGACTTGAAAAGCTTGTGACTGAGCCCACAATCAGAAAAGAGGGTGGTCTCAAGCCCCAAATTAGATAAGACTTTATACCCTCAACCAAAAAGATAGGGAATTCAAAAAGTGGGCAAATCCCAGCCAATGGGAATAGAGGATCGGAATTTCCCACTGTCCGAAGACTTCAAAAACCACTGTCTCCCATCCAGGCAGCATGAAGCCCCTTCTGCCTTTTCTCTGCGCAGGCATATATTAAAAACTACCTCATTTTCACTAGTCTCTTGAATCTATTGCTATCTTCTTACGGGCACGGGATCACTCCCAACAGCTCTCTTCATTAGTGAGCCAATGCATTCTGAGAGGGGAAACATCACTCTACTACGGTGTCTGCTTCAAAGCACATCTCCCAACTGGCGCCATCCATGAGCCCTTGGTAAGCCTTCCACCTTTTAATTAGGCCATCTACTTGCAGGTGATGAGCTGTGTGGTACGACTGGTTAATTCCACGGATAAACCCACTATTCAATTTTCTCTGTTGTGAAGTCAGTTCTTTGTGTCGATTGCCTCAGTGCTGCGAGAGGATTTCAAGTACATGAATAGTGGCATGGACGTAAACATCACCATCAGGAACAGCAAATCCATATCCAGAGAATTATTTCATCCCAGTAAGAAAGAGCCTTTGTCCCTGTGGGATGGAACAAGCACAATGAAATCAGCCTGACACCAGGTAGCTGCTCGTCCATCCAAGGACTGTGTCAAACTCTGGGCTCCCATTATCTTTTCTGTTGGGGGATTGAGCACCTAGCAATAACTTTTATCTAGGGCAATCCTTGATAAAGGGCGGTTTGTGGCTCGGAAACCATGCATATCATACACCCTGACCACAAGAGTCTCTTGATTCGTGGGACTCCTGACCAAGAACAGGGACATCTGGGTATAAGTTAGCTAACCAATATGGATCCTAACATGGTTCCAGTAGACGCCCTTCAGCGAACATTCACTTGGGACACGGGCTGCACACCTAAGCCCTGTTCTGAGGAGCCATCTGTGTCTCTCTTCTCCAGAATTCCTTGTCAGTGACCTTCCATGCCTGCAGCTTCCAAGACCCTAACCATCCAACCAGACTGTTTCATTAACTGCTCTTAAATCGGTGGAGAAATCTCTGCTTCTTCACCGCCTCTCATTCCAAGCATTCTGCCCCAATTCTACCACCAAAAAGAATTTCCTTCACTCTGTACCTTATAGTCCTCTTGATAGAGTTATCATATCCCACCTTATCTTTTGGGTGGGTTACAGAAGTAAACCAGACTTGGGGTTTTTTTCTTCAGTGAGCTGGTCAAAAGGAACTCCCCACAAAGGTGCAGTTTCAGGGAGAAGAGGCAGAAGTGGGTGCTAAGGAGTTTGAGCGGCTAACTCGCGAGTAGGCTTCAAGACTCACCAAGTGAGGTCTCTTCAATATCATTCTCAGAAGATGATGAACTGCTATTGCTCAGAGCTAACCTTATAATGAGTTGTTAAAGAGAATCCTAAATGAGGGGCTGGAGAGATGGCTCAGTGGTTAAGAGCAATTGCTGCTCTTGCTAAGGACCAGACTTCAATTCCCAGCACCCACATCAGATGGCTTACAAAAAACTATAACTCAAGCTCTAGGAAATCCAGCACCCTCTTCTGGCCTCTGCAGACACCTGCATTCATGCGCACATACCACCACATAGACAGACAATTTTTTTTTAAATCTTTAATGATGTGGGATGTCCTTCTGTATACGTGATGCTTTTATTAGTTAATAAATAAAGCTACTTCGGCTAATGGCTTAGCAGAGTAAAGCCAGGCCAGAAATCAGAACAGAGAAAGAGAGAGAGAGTAGGCAGAGTCAGAGAGACACCATGTAGGTGCCAAAGGAGAAAGACACTGCCACCGAGAACCTTTCCAATAAGTCACAGCCTCGTGATGATACACAGATTAATAGAAATGGGTTCATTTAAGATGTAAGAGGTAGCTAGGAATGCATCTAAGCTATTGGCCAAGCAGTATTGTAATTAATATAGTCTCTGTGAGATTATTCAGAACAAACGGGCTGCCTCCACTCTCACTTCAAAAGAGAGGGAATCCTAAATGGATTCATAGGCCTTCACAGGCTTTGGCCTCTAGGTTCTACCACATCAAGTAGCAAGCTAGATGTTACATGGAAGAAAATGTGCTCTAGGTAAGGGAGGAAGTTTACTTTGAAAGCCTAGAGGCTTGTCCTGGAATTCACCTTTGGGGACTTGCCAGGGACCCCACAGAGCATCCTTACTCTCTGTGGACACTTGAATCATCAGTGACTCCCCTCAGTCATTAAAACCAAGTGATATGAGCTAGACTAGAGCCTTTTGCTATGATCTCCCTTCAAAACTCAAAGCCTCATGGCGGTTTTATCAATAACTCAAGTAGCAAATACTGGGCTGGAATGTAGCTCAATGGTAGAGCTTTTGCCTAATGTGCAAAGCCTTGGGTTTAGTCCTCAGCACCACACAAAACGTTAACACACTCTCACGGATCACACCCTGACTCTAAAACACAAAAGCCTATCAAGGGTTGTGTCTTTGTGTGTGTGTGTGTGTGTGTGTTTGTGTGTGTGTGTGTGTATGATTAGAAGTGTCATTTGTAACAACTTGACTTTCACCTGGGAGGGAGGAGACATCATCATGTTTTCTGCACCACTGAACCCTCAGACTTCTCCAAGACAGCAAAGCCTCTGAGATTCTCTGTGGAATTTGACTCCCAACCTTTTTGTTTGTTTGTGTTTGTGTTTGTTTTTTTGTTTTTTTTTTTTCTGAGACAGGGTTTCTCTGTAGCTTTGGAGCCTATTCTGGAACTAGCTCTTGTAGACCAGGCTGGCCTCGAACTCATAGAGATCTGCCTGCCTCTGCCTCCCGAGTGCTGGGATTAAAGGCGTGTTCCACACCGCCCAGTTTTGATTCCCAACCTCTTGTCCACACGTTTTGCCTGCTACAATCAGCTTGTAATTGGTCTAGTGTGCTGCTTTAGGCTTTTAGAATCTCGAGCTGAACCACTTATCTATAGACTGTGTAATGGGAGGGAAAGGCAAGATATTGGAGGTAGCCTCAAGTGAGACTGGGAGTGAAGGTTGTTGGCCCTTCCAGGGAAAAGATAATCTGTTTCCCATAGTGTTTGGGAATAAGTATAGAGAAAATGCAGTCGATAGATCAATGGCTACAAAGCATGGTACACTGTGCTGGCCTATAAAGGGCTGTAAGCCTGGCTAACAACCCAGATCTGGGGAGATAGAGGGCCCACACAGTGAACAGATCTCTGATGGTTAATTAAACTAACATAGTGGCAAGCTACATTCTAAATAACTATGGTTAGTGGGCTGGAGAGACTGATGTGGGATGTCCTTCTACATATGTGTTGCTCTTATTGGTTAATGAATAAAGCTGCTTTGGCCTATAGCAAAGCAGAATATAGCCAGGCTGGAAGAGCTATAGGGAGAAAGTAGGTAGAGTCAGGGAGACACCATGTAGCTGCCGAAGGAGAAGGACCTGGAAACGTTCCAATAAGCCACAGTCTAGTGGCAATACACAGATTAATAGAAATGGGTTAATTCAAGATGTAAAAGCTAGCTAGAAATATGCCTGAGTCATTGGCCCAACAGTGTTGTAATTAGTACAGTTTCTGTGTGATTTTTCAGATCTGGGAGGCTGGGAAACAAAAGAGCAATCTCCACCTACAGAGAGACAGCTCAATAGATCACTTGCTGATCTTGCAGAAGACCCAGGCTTGGTTCCCGGCACCCACATGGTAGCTCACAACCATCTGTAACTCAAGTTCCAGGAAACCCGATACCTGCTTCTGACCTCCCTAGGCACTGGGTGTGCACATGGCACACATACACACATGCAGGCAAAACACATACACATAAAATAAGATAAATAAATCTAAAATGTAATTTGAAATATCCATGGTTGTGCCAATAGACAAAAGCAGCCACAGCCTTAGTCAGAAAAGCCTCTGCATACAATAAGCGGTAGTGGATGCAGAGGCCCATGGCTGCTCAAGATGCAGAAAACAGGCTGAAGAGGCATCCTGGCTCCTGTTGCTCTTGTAGAGGACCTGGGTTCAGCTCCCAGCACTAACATGGCAGCTGACAACCATCTTCAACTGCAATTCCAGGAGATCTAACGCCCTCTTCTGACCTACACAGGACCAGGTGGGCACATGGTGCACATACATACATGCAGGCAAAACTTATAAAAAGAAATAGATTTTCTCTAAAAGATAAAGAAAATAAGTGACAGATGTAAGCTGAACTCTAAACACATCACTTACACCACGTCCTCTAATGCTCAGGGAACAATGCAAAAAGGGGGGGGAGGAATTGTGTAAGAGCTGGAAGATAGGGTGAAGGGCTGTGAAACATCATTGCTTAGATTGAATACAGCGGTGATAGTCATTAACTCACAACAAGTGCACTTACCAGCTCTGGACCCACACAAGACCAGCCCTATCAACAATCAGTCAGGGAAGGGGGAGGGGACTCATGGAGCCCCACCTTTACCCCTGAAATAGTGACTATTAGTAGATTTTGGAGAACCACTATCTTTAGCTATGTACACTCTGCTAAGCCCACTAGACCCCAGTGGCTAGCTCTGAACCCATATAGCCCTGGGTAATCTTGGTAGATCCAAAGTGAAATGAATAGACACGAATGTGAGAGAGCTTTGTGGAGACAAGAGAAGGATTAGGGCTAGTGAGATGGGAAATAGAAGTGGGAAGTACATCAGTATGCAAGATGTACACGTATGAGCTTGTTTTTAAGAATTAAAAAATTTTAAAGATTTTTTTTAAAATCTGAGATAGCAGGTATCGTTGCTTGAAGTGTACAGTAATCCAGTCATTCTCCAAAATCCCCCCACACCCTGCCCAGGCACAAAATAGGCAAGTTTGTGGGACTGGGTCAGAAGTCGCCACTTCTGCATGTCAAGCCTGCATCAATCTCTGTGGGTCTCTGAGAGAGGCAGACAGGGAGATCCAGTTCACTAGCATGGCAGAGAGAGAAAAACCCAAGAACCTTTGCTTGGGTTCTTCCTCCCATAATGGACCTCACTCCATGAGTCCAAGGCCCAAGCTAGGGTTTCTTCCAGCGGTCAACCGTGCCCGTTTCAATTATTCCTTCAGAAACAGGGAATGACTAACTGCACCCTTAAGCTGAGCATCTGTCATCAAACTACCTAAGTCACCACCTTGATGAGTAGGGGGGCAGCTATAGTAGCATTCTGTACCCTAGGAATTAATACCCATGCTCCAGAATCAGTGCCTACTAACCACCAAAGGTAGAGGTACCATCTTTTCCTGAGTGCAGTCATTCTAGTAAAGGACCACAGGACCCTGTGAAGGAGGGTTAAGGAAGACAGATGGAACATACTATGGCATTGCTACAGGAAGTTTCCCCAGGGGCCTGGCATCCTCTCCAACCAAGAGACCCTGGTTGGTAAACTGGCTTAGGTCTGAGAACTGGGAGACAGGTCAGAACCCACAGGTGTGGGATTCCATCTATCTCTTTCCTCAGAGATGATGACCAGACAGCCATCACCAAAGTCCCCAGTGAGCCAGCACTTCTGAGTTCTGGGATATCCATGCTGCCTCTCACAGGAATGCACCCATCTGCCCTTTGGCTATTAAGGAAAAGCATTCAGCCTCTACTGGGGCAAGGCCCTGTCCTTACCATGAAATGAGAGAGCCCATACAAACAAGAGCATGCTAGGTAATACTGGACTGCAAAGGTGTCCACATCCACACACACAGTGCCTGTGACTATTTGTGTGGATGTGGACACAGACAGCAGCACCCGTGAACCTGTGACTGTGTGTGCGGATATGGACACAGACGGCAGTGCCCATGAACCTGTGACTGTGTGTGCGGATATGGACACAGACGGCAGCATTTCGCTAGGACACGGTGTGGTGGTTTGAAAGAAAATGACCCCAAAGGGAATAGCACTATTAGGAAATAAGACCTTGTTGGACTAGGTCCAACTAGACTAGGGGTAGTCTTGCTGGAGGAAGTATGTCACTGTGGAGGCGGGCTTTGAAGTCTCATATATGTTCAAGATAATGCCCAGAGTCTCAGACCACTTACTGTTGCCTTCTGATCAAGACGTAGCCAGCACCATGTCTGCCTGAACGCCACTATGCTTCCCACCATGATAGTGGACTGAACCTCTGAAACTGTAAGCCCCCACATCAATTAAACATTTTCCTTTGTAAGAGTTGCCATGGCCATGGTGTCTCTTCAGTGCAACAGAAACCCTTACTAAGGCACAAGGGTTCTCCCCCTCCTTCATTTATTTCCCGATACCTTATTTTGAGTCTATCTTCTGAGAATTTTTATGTACTATAGTTTGGAGGGGGCTATGCATGTCAAACCTGTTAAATGTCCCTCCAGTACCTGTCTCCTTGAGCCTTTGAAATCCCTCCTTGAACTTTTGAAGCCCCTCCACATTATGTCATGGGGCATTATAGCATCTCAACTAATGAAATCCAAGTTACCTCCATGGCCACGTTTCAGCTAAGCAACCAAGTAGGCTGTCAAAGCCAACTTCAGCTTTAGAATTAAGCATGTTAAATCCCCGATTCACCACCATGGATTCAGAATAACAGTGTAATTTCTTATGGCTCAGTAGTTAAGAGCACTGCCTGCTCTTCCAGAGGTCCTGAGTTCAATTCCCAGCAAACACATGGTGGCTTACAACCATCTGTAAAGAGATCTGGCGCCCTCTTCAGATAGAACACTATACAGATAATAAATAAATCTTAATAAAAAACATTTAAACCAACAGTGTAATCTCTTCCATCCTTAGGATCACCTCCCACACACTCAAGGATTGTGTCAAGTCTCACCATTAACAGACCTTTGCATCATTGTGCCGCAAACCGTCTGCTCCCCCATCCCAGTGAACACCTGACCCACTGAAGCGCAGTGGATTTGGTGTTGTTTATGGATGCAGTGGCAGCCAAGTGTCTTTGTGACCTGTCTTTTAAAGGTCTGTCGTTCCCTTTCAAGACACCTGCCCCATGTAAGGTCATCACAGAGTTTTTAAACAAAGAAAACCCAGATGTACAAAATACACACACAAAAAAGTCATTTTTGTTGGCAGGAGAGTCTCCTCTGGGTGACTCCAGGATCCAAGAGTCTTCATTCCACTGAATCCAATCAAATGTCCCTTTCCAAGTGTGAGGATTGAAGTCTTCCATGAGTCATCCCCAAACTTCCCCATAAGACACTCGGCGGTGTTGTCAATTTTAATGATGCAACCCACACAATCAAATTTTATGATTCATTTTTCAGCAGTCATATCCCAGTGGCGCCATAACATCAAAGATTCCTTTGCAGATGACATGGAAACACCACAGCTCTCCAACTGTCATCTAAGCTGAGAGGGAAATGGGCCTCGCCTTGTCACTTGCTTTCTAGGGAGTGTGCTCCCGTGCATCCAGGGCTCCATGCCCTGCCACATACATACATGCCCCATAGTCACCATGCCGGAGGTAAGGGCCGAGTGCAGAGCTACCAGGACACACAAGACATGTGCTTCAGTTGGCATTGAACCAAAGTCCATCACAGGTGACGGCATAATTACGGTGCCACCATGCTGTAGATTATGAGTCTCCGGCTTCCTGTTGGCAAGGAGCTCAACACTTTGCTCAAGGCCAAGGGCACAATGAAATCAATCAGCCTGTCTCCTGGGACCACCTGCGCCCCATTCAGCATCAATTAGGACCCAGTCAGGAGGCAGAGCTCATGCCCATAATAATATGAACATGAACTTGAGGATTTTAATATCAAGAATAATAATCCAGCAGGTGACAGTTAATCACTAAAGCAGCCAAAGAGAGCTCTAAAGACCCTGAGGCAGCAAACGAGGAAAAGCAGTTAAGTCTCTGAAGGGGCAAAGTAAATAAGAAACAGGAGCAGGCTCGGGGCTGGAAAGATGGTTCACTGGTTAAGAACGCTGCTGTCCCAGAGGACCCAGCATCCACATGGCAGCTCATCACTGCCATTACTCAAGCTCCAGGGGCTCTGGCACCTTCACACAGGTACACATGCAGGCAAAACACCTATGCACATAAAATAAAAATAAGTGGTTAAAAAAAAAGAAAGAAAAGAAACAGATGGAGGGGCTGGTGAGATGGCTCAGAGGATAAAGGTGATTGCTGCCTGACAGTCTTGGTTCAATTCCCGAGACCCATACAGTAGGAGAGAACTGACTACTGTAAATTGTCCACATACATGCCATGGCAACACAGACAGACAGACAGATGAAAATTAATAAAAATTAGTAAACAAGTGTTAAAGACTTTTCGAGACAGGGTTTCTCTGTATAACAGTCCTGGCTGTCCTGGAACTCACTCTGGGCCTTGAACTCATAGACCTGCCTGCCTCTGCCCCTGAGTGCTGGGATTAAAGGTGTGTGCCACCATTACCTGGCAATATTTACTTTTAAAGAGTGGAGGCATTAGGAGATTGTCCTCCCTCATTAAGCCAGTTCAGACTTCCACTACCAGGGAGACATGACCACCGGAACATACAACCACTGCAGTGGCTAAGAAATTGGCCAGGCCAAGTGGGCTAGCCTAGCCCATGCTAATCCCTCAGAGTGAGAGCACGGTCCAAGCATGTGTGTTTTTTTTCTATGAAAGTGACTTCCAGCTGGACAGTGGTGGTGCTCGCCTTCAATCCCAGCACTCGGGAGTCAGAGGCAGGTAGATTTCTGTGAGTTCAAGTCCAGCCTTCCAGCCTGATCTACAGAGCGAATTCCAGGACAGGCTTCGAAACTACACAGAGAAACCCTGTCTCAAAAAAAAAAAAAAAAAAAAAAAAAAAAGACTTCCAAAGTGTGAACAGGGAAGGCTGGGGGGACATCTGGAGCTGTCCCACATGGGTCACAGAGGAGATGGGAACTGGGTCTTTGTCTTTGTGGTAGGGAAACAAAGAGGAAAGTAGAGAACCAGACCCTGGAAGGAAAGACCTTCCCCACTAGAATCACCCTGGTATAGGTCTAGCGCCTCTACTGACTGATTCAAGCATTGCTCCCTCTGATAAAACTGTGAAGGAACCAGGTCCAATATCAAAGCTGGGCAAAGATGGATGTATTCAGAGCTTAGGGGTGATAAATCAGTAAATGGTACAGGGAGAGAAGCAGATGGGATTGGGGAGGTGTGGAAGGGGTTGGGGAGGTGTGGAAGGGATGGGGGTGTGGAAAAGGTGGAGGAAGGCTGGTTGAGGAGGATGGGGGAGGGGTAGGAGGGGTGGAAGAGGAGCGGAACATGGCTGGGAGAGCAGACAGTTGACAAGGAAGAGGCAGAGAAATGAGTTCCTAAAAGAGGCTTGCCTAGGCCAGGGGCCCTAAGGAATCAACACCATCTCTCTCACTTAAAAAAGAAAATGCAGTCACATACCAAACACAGCTCAAGAAAGCCACATTGTTCCACTTTCAAACTAACAGAAAACAAAATTCCTGGACAGATTCCTTCCTCCCACCCCTGGGAGAAGTGGGAGGTGAGCTGAGACACATTTTATTTTCTTGAAAAGACTCTCCAGCTCCTTGGTTCCTGCTGAGTCAGGCTGCACCCCCTCCCCGTCCGCTCCTCCCCTATCTTCGGATTGGAGGCCTTCAATCATTCATTCAGCAACATTGTCTACAGGTCTACAGGGAACAAAACACTGAGCCCAGGGCCCTCTTCAGTTGTGAGCCAGGGTTAGACCTGCTTCCGGCATCTGTAACTTCCATTGAGTATCAAGAAGGCTGAGTCCTGCCTGAGAGAAATGTCCAGCAGCTGATGTGGTTTGGGTCCAAATCCCCAGGAATTTCTGGACCGATTACAAGAGCCGTGGCTTTGGAGTCATATGACATGGGTTTTA
This sequence comes from Ondatra zibethicus, assembly GCA_004026605.1. Taxonomy (NCBI): domain Eukaryota; kingdom Metazoa; phylum Chordata; class Mammalia; order Rodentia; family Cricetidae; genus Ondatra; species Ondatra zibethicus. The sequence continues at coordinate 217,768 of PVIU01000528.1, forward strand.
ATCCTCTTTTTTTTTTTATGTGACCTGAAGCGTTCATGCACATGCACACTCACACACACAAAGATTTGTTGTCAGAAGAAAGTAGCAGATGCTGTCCTGTTATCAAGACCTTGGTTCCTGACCTTGACTTCCACTGTGAGACCCCATCATAAATTGAAACTCTCCTAAGTCAAAAGTGCCTTTAAAGCTACCTAACCACCTAGCATCATAGCAGCACCCAGAGAGTAGGGGTGGCTTGTCCTCTGGTCACATGACCACCACTCAGTTTCACTAGACAGTGTACACTAATATATTAAAGGCTAGTGAGATAGCTCATCAGATGAGGATGTTGGCTTCCAAGCCAGATGACCTGAGTCCCATCCCTAGGATCCGTGTGGTAGAGGAGAGAATTAAGTCCTGCAAATTGTCTTCTAACCTCCACACACATTCTGGGGCACATACACACACACACACACCAAAAAATCATTAAGTTGAACTATTGTAAGCTGGGAGTTGCCCATAGTATGATATGAAACAGCCTTTATCAAAGGACAATTGTGTCAGTACAAAGTGACGTATATTCGGTCTTTTTAAATATTTTGCCACATAGCTAATTCTGCAAAAGGGCACCATTGTATTCATTGTGGGTGTTTAGGGGAGTGTGTACTCATTGTGGGGTGTTTAGAGGACCGTGTATTCATTGTGGGGTGTTTAGAGGACCGTGTATTCATTGTGGGGTGTTTAGGG
>PVIU01000528.1:218593-307131 GCA_004026605.1 Ondatra zibethicus
TGGGGGGTGCTTAGGGGACCATGTATTCATTGAGGGGGGTGCTTAGGGGACTGTGTATTTATTGGGGGGTGCTTAGGGGACTGTGTATTTATTGGGGGGTGCTTAGGGGACCGTGTATTCATGGGGGGTGTTTAGGAAACCATGTATTCATTGTGGGTGTTTAGAAGACCATGTATTCATTAGCGGGGGGCGGGGTTAGGGAAGCATAATCCACCTCTTCATTGATTGTGGAGTCAAAAGGAACACCCTTGGCTTGCTGGTTCTGGAGCTGACTCTCCTCTCAATACCTAGCCAGGTCCCAACTCCTCTGAAAGACTTGTGAACTCAGGCAAGCAGACACACACTTCCTCAGTTCCTTTCCTCCAAATGCCAGGAATCCTGGAACACCAGCTTCAAGACAAGCCCTTTGTTAGACAATAAATACAGCAAGGTAAACACAGAAGCATTCCCTGTCCTTGAGGAGTTTAATAGTGTGGGTCAAAGAAAAAAAAGCAATATCTGCACCTACAACATATATGTATCAGTAAGCTTTTGGTGTGTAACAAATGATCCCCATACTTCCTGCATAAGAAAGACATGTTTATGATTGCTCCAGGTACTAGAGGTTGGTCAGGCAGCCTCTTCTAATTAATCACACTTACCCACCAGATCAGTTGGACTGAAAGTTTGACAATGGCTTCATATGTAGACCTGACAGCTAGTACTGACAGGGATGTACTGCGTCCTCTCCAGGGGCTCTCAGTCAAGTGGTAGGCTACACAGGCTTCCTTATAGGGCAGGGTTCCAGAACAATGTAAAAATGAGTGCCTCGGGTCTGGGACCTGAATGCCACACTTTGCCATTTCCAACGCATTCTTTTGGTCCACGCAAATCATAGTCCATGTCTTGACCTGGTGTGGGACAATTGTCTATATTCTGTCAATTATATTTTAAATAAACGGCGATTGACCAGCAACCAGACAGGAAGTAGAGGCCGGTCAAAGAGAACAGGAGAATTCTGGGATGAAGGAAGTTCCTTCTGCAGTTGGGAGCCCACCACAGAAGAAGCAAGATGTGATTGCCTTGCTGAAAAAAGGTACTGAGCCATGTGGCTAGCATAGACAAGAATAATGGGCTAATATAAGCTATAAGAGTTAATAAGAAGCCTGAGATAATGGGCCAATCAGTTTATAGTTAATGTAGACCTCTGTGTGATTTCTTTGGGACTTAACGATTGCCGGGACCAGGCGGGACAGAAAACACTCAGTCAACATTGACCCGTCTCTCTGACGCACATGTGAGTCCAGAAGGTACGGCTTACAGGTCAGCTCAGAACGAGGTGGGCAGGGGTCAGCCTATAGGCAAGCCAGGTCAACCCTAACTGCCCAATTATTTTTTATTTATGTGTATGAAAATATGTCCATGCATATGAGTGCAGGTGCCCTCAGTGACAAGAGGTCTTGGATCCCCCAGAGCTGGAATGGCAGGTCCCATAAAAGAGCTGAGCTATCTCTCCACCACCACCTAATGAAATTTTAGCTCAGACTAGAGGAAACTGAACTGGGAGCCATTAGAAGAAGCCTTCCATTGATTCACAGTAGGTCAGGTAGCGTGAGAATTGAATCATAAGGCCAGTTTTCCTGTGAAGAAATACAGAACAGGAAGTGTCTTGTCCAAGGGCACATACACAGCAAGCTTGTGACAGAGCCGGGGGTGACCTGGGTCCCCATGAAGGAGCCTGAGGTTGGGAGTGGGCTGGCCCAGGGCAGCTGGACAATCATGTTCAGCAGGGGTGCCTCTTCTTGTCCCATATCTACCATACATTTAGCAAATGAGCCCTTTCAGCCTTTACAGGGGGCCTCCATCACCATCTCATTAGATCCTAACAAGATTGTTCTCATTTACAGAAGAGAAACTGAAGCCCAGAGAGGGCAGTTGACCCACATCAGGCCCCCAGATGACTTACCTGAGATCCGTCTGCCTGATGCCAAAGGCTGACCCTCTCTCGGAACAACAGAGCTGAACTTGACCCAGCTCCCCCCACCCCCACTCCACGCCCCACCCCTGCCCAGGGATAACAAGCAGCTTGAGACCTCAAGATGAAGCCCATTGCCTGAGGAATAGCTTGAGAAGCCTGATGGTTAATACTATCAAACCTCTAGGCATACCACCATCGGGTTCACTGAGGAGGGAAGACCCACCTCAACTGTGGGAGGTACTATTCCATGGACTGGAGTCTTGGAGCGAACAAAAGGGAGAAAGGGAACCGAGGGTCAATGTCCACCATTGTCTGCTTCTTTTTTGTTACTTGTTTTGTTTTTCGAGACAGGGTTTCTCTGTGCAATAGTCCTGCCTGTCCTGGAACTCTCTCTGTAGACCAGGCTGGCCCCAAACTCACTGAGATCCGCCTGCCTCTGCCTCCCGAGTGCTGGGATTAAAGGTGTGCGCCACCACCGCCTGGTTTGTCTGCTCCTTTATTTTAGGGGTGACACATTTCCATACGCGCACGTGCAAAAGCCAGAGAAGGACATCTGGGGTCTTCCTCTATTGCCGACTGCATTATTCTCTCCCATTGGCCTGAAGCTCGCCATTTTGGGTGGCCAGCCAGCCAGTGAACTCCCAGGGCTCATTTGTCCTCACCCTCCAATGCTGGGGTTGTAGATGTGTGCAGCCATGCCCAGCTTCTGTGTGGGTGCTGAGGACTCAAACTCAGGCTCTAACACTTGGACTGCAAGCACTCTTACCCACTAAGATGTTTCCTCAGCCTGTGTCCTCTGCTTCTTGGCTGCAGATGCAATGTCACCAGCTGCTCAGAGCCCCCGCCCCATGCCTCCCCCACCTGTGACACCTCATCCTAGTCATCAACCTGACACACCTGGGAAAGGCAACTTCAATGGAAGAGTGGCCTCCATCCCATTGGCTCGTGGCCACGTGACTGTGAGGCACTGGTTTTGCTTAACGGTTGATGTGGGAGAGCCCAGCCCACTGTGGGCAGTACCATCCCTAGGCAGGTGGGCCTGAGCTATGTAAGAAAGATAGCTGAGCGCAAGTCTTAAAGCAAGCCAACACAAGCTGCCTCCCTGAGTTCCTGCCTTGACTTCCCCTGTAAGATGAAATACATGCCTTTCTCCCCAAGTTGCTTTTGGTCAAGATGTTTACCATAGCAATAAAGGCCAAACTCGAACACTCACTACAGTGGACTGTACCCTTGAAGTATAACCTGAAAAACCTCCCCATAGCTGCCTTGGTCAGGTACTGCGTTGCAGGAATGCAGTTTACCTAGTAAAGGCAACAGGACCAGGATCCCCTGGAACCACCCCTGTGGAGAGACTCTGAGCGATGCCCTGGTCTGTATCTCTGCTGTCTTGGTGGACAGAAAAACCAAAACAAACCTAGCATCTTGGCACCATCAGGCCGGTCAGTCACACACAGAGCCACCGGGTGGCATTCAGAGAGCACGTTTATTTACAAAGCGCTTTACAAACATTACCTTACACCTCCCCACAGCCCCCTGTGAGGTAGGTCAGTAGTCATATCTACAGTTTACAGATGGGGAAATTGAGGCACGAAATGGGGGTGTGGCCTACCCCATTATAAAGAGAACTTCCCACCCTCCCATCAAAAAAATAACAAAAAAGTACTGGTCCTCCATCCCATAGCACCCTCTTTCTCCAAACCCTAGGAGCCCTGTTCTCCCCTGCCTCAACCCAGCATCAGTCTCACCAAGAGCCACAGGGACCTCAACCCTGGGGGCTGTGATTCAGCCTTGTGGATTGTCACAGGCCCACGCTGAGCAGGACTGAGCCACGGAGGCCTGAAGGCTAGGGAAGAGGGAGCTGAGGTGATATTCTGCATATACTGGGACAGGCAGGGATGGAGTCCAGGAGGGAGGCACAGGTCCTGTTGCAGGAAGCTCAGAAGCAGAAGTAGGAAAGCATGGCGAGCAAAGCACCCCTGGGGCTGCAGGGGCAGTGGGATGGAGAAGAGAGCTGCAGGATGCTCAGCGTGTCCCGCTGGTGAGACAGGAAAGAGTCCCAGCTTCAGGACTCTCGGGGGCTAAGCCAGATGGGACTCAGCCCCTGCCAAGCCCCAGCAAGCCTTCACCGTGTGCATAAGGGAGCACACTGGGGGCAAACCTTGGACACTCTCTCTGCAGGCCCCCATTTGTTTCTTGCCAAGGACTGGAATGGAGTGGAGAGGCCTGGCCTGGGGCGCCCAGTACTGGTTGTTCTGGCCAGTGTCATTGTCTCAAACTTCTCCGCACAGTCTACCGGGCCCTCTGGAGCTGGGGCTGGCTGCGGTCTTGCAAAGCTCCTCCTCAGCCGGCAGCCTGCCCATGGGGGCCACCGAGATAATGCAGCGTCCACTCCAGTGTTCTTCCTGTGGAATTATGGCTGAGCAAAGTTGGGGGCACATGCCCTCCTCACCAGTCTCTGATGATGTGCCACGCCCTGGGTGCTCAGTGGGTGCCCCAGGCCAGGTGCCTGCTATCTCAACTCGAGAGCCTCCAGGTACTCCAGGGCCACGTCGTAGCAGAAGTGGTATTGATCCTGGGGAAAGAGGGCACCTTGAGCTCTGACCACCCTCCAGCGAAAGGGAAAGAGGACGATAGTCTAACAACCCAGGACTAGAATGGAGGCCCAAAGCTGGGGACCAGACAGGGGTGTGTAGTTGCCGAGGAACCTGGTGGGGCTTGGATGGGGAGCTGAAGTGACCGTGCTTGGGACATGGCTCCTCACCATGGTCTCCACCATATTGGGCTTGTAGTTCCGAAGCGTTTTGGCAGCAAAGAAAACATCCACCAGGCTGTGACAGCGGATCATCTCCAAGACCGTGGCACAGGCACAGAAGGTGCCACTGCGGCCACCCCCGTTTCTAAAGGAAACAGAAACGGTTCAGGGTGGGACCCGGGAACCCAAGGGTGAGGGATGGAGCGAGGCAATCAAAAGGCAGGGGCAAGGTCAGAGAGGCCAAAGGGGAGGATAACACTAAAGAGTCTCGGAGAGTGACCTAGGAGGGGTGAGAAGTGGAGCTCAGAAGCCAGCCCGAGGACCAGAAGGCTAAAAAGATAGTTCAGGGCTGAGAATGATACCCAAAGCTGCCGTCATGTCAGAAGATATCCTCAGAAAGGATCTCGGCATGTAGCCTAGAGAAAAGATCCAGACACACTTCAAGGGAAGGAAGCCCCAGAGGCAAACAAGCCCTGGAGCAAGATGGGAAGACCAGCCAGGACCAGCAATGGAGACACATAATCAACCCCAGGCACTGAGTTCAGCCTGTGGCCACCAGGGATCCTCTCCTCCTCCTTTTGTCCCTGTTCCTGTGACCCAACATGAGCCTTCTGGGAAATGGGAGACTAACCACCCCTTGGCCTCCTGCTGCAGGAGTCTCTCACTAGAACCAAAGGCAAGCCCTCAGAGGGCGGGGCCCGAGCTGGCACCGAGAGGCTCATAAAGTGGCAAGAAGCATGGAAAGAAGGGACTGCACCCAGACATGTGTGAGAACATGCATTCCTGAACAGAGGTGCATGTGAATGAATGAGTGGGTTATGTACTGGAGAAAAAAGTCCTGCATGTATGCATGAATAAACAAAGACCAGAATCCCACTGTCGTAACCAGTATGCTACATGGAGCCAACAAGATGGCCCCACCAAACAAGGATGCTTGCCACCAAGACTGATGGCCTGAGTTCAGCCCCCAGGACCTTCACGGTAGAAGAGAAGAGTGGATTCCTGCAAGTTGTCCTCTGACCTCCATGCACACACATAAACACACGCCTGAACACATGTGCATGCACATTAAGTAAGGGTAATTTTGAAAAGGTTTTAAAGCATACTATGTAGAACCAGAGAGATTCCTCAGCGGGTAAAGGCACCTGCCATGAAAGCCTGGTGACCTGGCTTTGAGCCCCAGAGCCCAAGTAAAGGTAGAAACTGAGAACCAGCTCTACAAAGCTGCCCTCTGACCTCCAGACATGGGCTGTGCCATGTGCATACCCATCCATCACACACACACGCACATATAAATGAAAAACAAAATTTAAATCTGCTGTAATCTCACGGGATGAGGAATCTGGATGAGACTCTCATTAAACTTGACTAACCAGAGAGTCCAGGCCACAGCCCCTGGAGGCCGGGATTCCTGTGTGCTAGGCCTGAGAGCCTCTGTCAATCTCCAGCCCTTCACCCACCCTCTTACCGGGAAGCACTCACAGACAATGCACCACGGTGCGCCCATCCCCACTCTCCGCCTGCCACTTGTCCACCTCAGCCAGCAGGTGCAGGAAGGCCTTCCTGGAGTCAGGCGTGTCCCGGTAAGCAGACCAGCGCAGGAACTGGAAGTGCCGTACCAGTAGGTGACCCTCCTGCAGCTGGGGGCACAGCAGTCAGGCAAAGAAACATGAGCATGAATGAGCCCTGGCCACCACCCAGACTCTAGCCCTTGGGTTCCCCGGGATACTCACCCGAGAAGTGTTCTGCACCCGGAACACTCGGGCCACCAAATCCTCATTTGCTGTGCCGGACACAAACTCCACCTCCATGAGGCCATACTGCTGCCGGCCTGGCTCTGGCCAGTACTGCAGGCAGGGCTGGGACACAGAGAGAAAGCTGAGTGGAGCAGAACCAGTCCCCGCCCCAGCGCTAGCTCTGGGGATTCCACCATGGCTCAGTGCTTGGCTCTAGCTTCCACCATGGCACACCTATCTCTCCACCGCTCACCCATCAGAACACAAGGACAACTGCCCAGAGCACTGGCCCATGCAGAGTGGTCACAGCAAACTTCACAAAGAGTGCTGTGATCCCCATGGCTATGTGGATGAAAACTTCTGCTCTTACATGCTAGCTACATCCTGCACACGTGTGTGCGTGGACTCCTACATCACGCTGCCTCTCCCTGAGAAGAGGCAGGGATAACCAACCCACCCGTCCCAAACCAACGATACCTCCTCCTCACCTTCTCTGAGCCCAGCTCCAGCTCAGAGACAGGATGGCCCTGGTGCTAGGACACGGCTTCATTCCCGCACCTCCCCTGTAGCCCACACTAGAGACAGGCAAGGGGCAGAGGGGAGCCTCTGTGACAAACATGCACGCAGGTACTGTGGCATAAATAGGTAACACAGCCTACCCTGAGTCATAGAGAAAGCAGAAGGCTTGAATTTGCTTTACCTCAAAGGCCCCAGGGGAGACAGTTTAGGGGTGCTACCGCAAGAGCAGAAACTGAGTGGAACACCCCACGGGGTGGGGGGAGCAGAGCACTGTCACCTCCCACTATGTGACCTTGGAGAAAGCACCTCCTCTCTGTGGGTCTTAATTTCTTTTCTGCCCTGAAGCCTCTATCCAGAGGCCACTGTCAACTGTAAATGAGACCAAGTGTACACAACGGTCCTTGGCTTACGGCAGATGCTCACTAAAAAAGCAAGAGTTGATCCAATCTGAAATGCTTGTTTGTAGATTAGGAAACCAAGGCCCTGGGAGGGAGTGTGACTCTTCTAACACCACAGAGCGAATTGGACAGCAGAGGTGGACTCCTGCTCTCAACTCTGGGGACAGTGACTAGACGTGCCCTGTGGCCCTGGCCAGCCTCACCCAGGCAGAGTTGGACTGGTTGAGCTGGTTGAGCATGACGATGGAGGTGCAGCCATAGTCGTAAACCAGTCGCCAGAAGTCCGGTGTGGTACTCTGCAGTGGGTGCAGGGTCACGATGAAGGCTGCGCTCCGCGTGTAGCTCTGCAGGGGACACCGCACTCAGCGGGGGGGGGGCTCTGATGGCTCCAACCAGTACCTCCCAGAAGTCAGCACTTAGGCATAGGTGACCAGAGGCCTCCCTGAAGACTGGACCACCCCAAACAGACCCCAGCTGATCCCTCCCCTCAGACAAACCCACTGGCATCTAAGAATCAGTCCTCTTGGATGCCAGGCCCACTACACGTGGCTGGAATCAGGTATCTGAGGCCTGAGGGACCAAGGCTGTTCTGCAGCTTCTTCTGCCAGCAGCCCATCCCCCCCATGACCTTCCCTAACTACACACCCCAAAGTCCCCTCTCCAGCCTCAGAATATAGATAGCACCCTGACATGAAAGTTGGGAATAGAAGGGAGGCCATGAAATCCTAAGTTTCCATCTAAACTCTGATACTCCCCAGGACCCTCCAGCAGGCCCAGATACCCAGTTAATTGAGCCAGTGGGCACACGTGCACGCACACACATGGCATGGGCTGAGTAACAGTGACTGTGCGCCTCTGTGTTTCACTTTGGGGATGGGGCTTCCGTTCACACCGAGAAGCCCACAGGCAACACCAGGTGTCTCTCACTGGAGAAAATCCACTGTGCCTTGTGCTGTCCTGCCGAGGGGCTAGGGGCCACGAAAAGCCTACCTCCTTCAGGACAACCTGGGGGCCCCTCTCTTCCCTCCTCCAGTTGTGCTGTGCCTGGCCTGACTCTCTTCACTTATTCCTGCCCTGACCATCCACTGGCTTTGACTCTTTCCTCACTGCTCGTCCCCCGTGGTGGTCTGTCCCTAGTGTGTCTAGGAGGACAAGTCAGCCTGGCAGAGGGTCCAACACACACACACAGCCTATAAATGGCTCCATGTGCAAAGCTACGTTCTCCCCCGTTTTCCACATTTGATCTCCGTCTGCCTGTCTCCTGTACTTCTCTCTCAATCAGCTTTGAGAAGGAAGAGGTACAGGATTGATACTTAGAGACTGTTCCTTCTCAGGGGACATCATCCTCAGTCCCCCAAGACACAGCACCCATGTCTTTTTCTGTCTGCAATGCCCAGAAAGTAAAGAGGGTGAAGTCCCTTGTGTCAGGGACAGGCAAAGCATCTGCTAAATAGTTCCTGTGCCCTTAGGCCACAATTAGATAAGGAACAGGGGTCAGACCGCTACTCCAGGCCAGGTCCTGGAGTTGGGTACAGTCCCATGGCCTCAGAACAGACTCCTCTAACTCTAAATATCAGGTATCAAGTCCTGACCTCAAATCCTTAGTGATCCCTGGTCAAAAATCACCCTACCCCAGGCTCTGCTGGGGTTGATCCTGAAGACAACCCTGCCTGAACTTCACCCACATAGATCTGCACTAAAGTTGTCTAAAATACTAGAAAGGGGGCACTGAATGCCCCCAATAGAAGACTGATGGGGTAAGAGAGTCTCCCCTGGGCCTGTCTCACTGAATGGGCATTGAAGGGGGCTGCCCCTCTACTAGAGCCCTTGACTCTGTTCCATTGACTCCCGGGCCTTCCCAGGGTGGGAATTCCAGACCCACTGCAGCCTTGGACTCTCACGTCGGTCAAGGCTGCGTTGATATAGTTGTTGGGGTCCCCGTCAGTGGAGATAAGGAAGGGCAGGCAGCGGTCCGGCGGCAGCACATCCATGCTGCGGTTTTTGTCTCGGTTCCGGGGCAGCAGGGCTATGCTGCACTCCTCCACGTCCAGGGGCGGCGTGACCGAGTTCAGCGTCTGCAGAGAAGGAAGCGAGGACAGAGCATGGCCAGGGCTTTCAGGGTCCCCTCACAACTCCACAAAGGATCTTAGGCTAGATAATTAACTCTGTGTTATGAATGGAGAAACTGAGGCCCAGAGAGAAAGAAGTTAGGGAACCAAGCTGCCTATCACCAGGCCACGGAGGACCTAGACTGAGCTTTGGGACAAGCACCTGTCACCCTGAGCCAGTGTGGCCTTGGGTAAGTGACTTACTTTCTCCACGTGTAAAATGGGAAAATGATATGCCTTTTTCTTGGGGCATCAGGAGATCATGAGATCTCCAAAACGAGATCATGCCAGGCAATGAGCAGAGCATGCGGGACCCAGGGCTCAGTGTGTGGCAGATCCAGAGAGGATCAGCATGAGTTTGTCAGTGCTTGCAAAGGTGCAAGCCTGAACCCCACCTCTTCCTAGAGCCAACCCCAGATATGAGGCAGATGCCTTTGGTCACAGATGTCTAGACAGAATGTAATCCTGAGCACCTGGCACAGGTCCTAGCCAGGGCTATCAGGTTTCATGTACCAGAGTCTCGGTTTCTCACTTACTCTTGTAGATTCCTCCCAGGACCCCAAGTCTGTCATGATCCCCAAAGCTGATACCCCTCTCCAGGAATCACCAGTCACATCTCCAGGTCACCCTAAGCTGGCTCCAGAACTCCACAATTGGCAGGTGACGTATGACTGAGGGATAGGAACTCTGAGTGGAGGGAACCCCCGGGTCTCTGGCACCCAGAGATAAGCAGATTCCTCTGGAGAGCAGCCTGTGGCATGGTGAGCTTGGTCCCACCCAAAACAGACCGCCAGAGCCTGGGTCTAGCATGGGTCTAGCAAGAGGATCCAGGTTTAATCCCAGAACCTGTATTTTTATATAAAAAAATAATAATAATAAAATAAAAAGCTAAATATGGTGGTACAAACTGTCATCCCAGTAATGGGAGACAGAACCCCTAGAGCCCCAGGAATCACTGGCCAGCCTGGGTTACTTGGCAAGTCACATACCTTTGAAAGACCTTGTCTCAAAAAAAAAAAAAAAAAAGAGGCAGACTACCTATTGTTGTCCTCAGTGACCACCACCCCCAGCACACAGTTCTGAGCTGGTGGTGCACGCCTATAATTATATAATTACAGCACTGGGGAGGTAAAGGCAGAAGTATCAGGAACTCAAGTTCATCCCCACATACACCACAAGTTCATGACCAGCCTGGGCTACATAAGAACATCTCAAAAACAAAACAAAACAAACAAAAACAGCAGAACCAAGGATGGGCAGAGACCAAATGTAGCATTATCTCTAGAGTCCCTGGATCCAGCTGTGGCTAACGGTGCCTTCACCCTTCGCGCTGGAGCCCCGAGCTGGTTTCCTTAGGACACTGGGGAAAATCCTGAGGGCCACACACCTGCAGGGCAATGGGAACTTCCTTTCTTTCCTAGGTGGCAAGAGAGCTTAGAAAGGTGAGGTGACTTGCCCAGGTTCCTAACAGCTCCTCAAGGTAAACCAAGATCTGAACCCACATTTATCTGACCCCGAAAGCCTGGGGTCACAGCTGCTCTAACTCATGTCCTTCATTGTCTCAAAGTCCTTTCCAGTCATCCGACTCTGTCCCTCCAGCTGGGTCTCAGGTCACTCCTTCCTGACTGACCCTTGATAGCTACAGCACTGAGGACCTCCCAGTGCACACTGCACACACACACACACCACTCCTCTATATACACCCACATACTCCATATCTACATACACACACCCCACTTCTATGCACACACACCCAACTCCTACACACATATACATACTCAGACACCCCATACCTACACACAAATACATACATACATACATACATACATATTTACATACCTCACACCTATACATATACATATTTTCACACACTGCACATACCCACAAACACACACAAACCCACTCCTACACACATACTCACACAACCCTACACATACTCACACACACACCACTCCTATACATACACATACCTAACTTTTCTACACATTCATCACACACACATATATATACACACACACAACTATATACATATATATATAAAGCAAGTATGCCCTGTATACACACACCCAACTTTACACATACACCCCACACTTCACACGTATACACACACTCACACACCCCACATCAACATACATCCCCCACCTGGAATTCCTCCCGCAGCTGGGAAGAATTGCTCTGAGGGTCAATCCGGATCATCTCCCTGTAGGTGGCCTTGAACTCATTGACAGGGATGGTGGTCTCCCCACACAGGCAGGCCTCCAGGATTGCATCATGGATGAAGATGTATTGTTCCTGGGACAAGAGATGAGAATGGAAGAATGAGGAGGGGACTGGAAGCTGAGCTCTATGGAGGATGAAGGAGAAACAAGGCCACGTCTGAGGCAGAAGTGCTCAGCTGATCACATCAGCTCATCTCTACTGTATCCCAGGAGTATTCCCAGCCGACCATCTGAGCAATGAGGGACAGTCCAAGGTCCCAGATCTAGTGAGGACACAAACCTTGGCACATGTGACTCTAGAGTCACACCATGAAGTAAGGTTTGGAGACTTACGAGCCCCCCACCCACCACCACCACTGCCATGTTTGAGATGGTCCTGGGGCAGAAGAGCCTAAGATGCCCTGAAGACATGTTACTCCAGTTCTGAGCTCCATGACAGAGACCCTGAGACCTTGACAGAGGGGAGAATCAGGGACAGGGCTGGTCCGAACCTCAGTCTGGATCATGTTGACCCGCCGGGAACAGAGGGTCTTCACGCAGTTGTAAATGTCCACGACGCCCTCACACTCGGCCATGTCCAGCATCACGTCCAGGACGATGTAGCAGCCTGTGCGGCCAGTGCCTGCACTGAGGGGAAGAGAAGGCCAACGCCACATCAGGGAGAAGAAAAAGAAGTGGAGACCAGGGTATCTGCCAGAGTTATAAAACTTAGGGGTTAGGAACACTCCAAAAAGGAGGGGCTGTGGAGCTGGAGTTCCATATAAAGTGGCAGGGGACACGGTTGGGAGCATAGAGCAAGATCTGGGGAGGGAAAGGACAGAAAGAGGATGGGAGAACATGGAAGTGAGGCTGGTTCAACTTAGCAGCCAAAACTCGGGAAGGGTTGGAGGTGATGCTCAGGGTTCCATCTAAGAACACACATTCCCCTTGGATATCCCAGGCTCCTGCATAGCCTTCAAAACCCCACACACTTATACCCAGCCACATCCCTAGTGGAGCTTCCAACACTTCTAGATACATAGCTCTCTTCCAAAGTCTCAGAGCAATATGGCTAGCTTCTGTTAAAATACTTGCGACATGGTCCCTATTTATGTGGCCAGCTCCCTAACTCCCCCTGGAGTGCAGCAAGCGCAGGGCTGTGTTGGATTTATCACAAGGAACAGTGTTGATGGGGAGGCAGGTTGGGAAGGATGCCCCAAGATTCCAGCTTTGAAGACAGCATCATCAAAGCATTCGCAAGAACTACACAGCTCAAATCACACAAGTACTTTGGGAGACCTGGGCGGCATCCATTAGGGCTGAATGTTCACAGTTCTGCCCCTATACACGGCCCACAGCTATGTATGTGCATTTCCTATCAAAGAGCCACACCTCCGAACAGCTGTTCTCAACCTGTGAGTCGTGACCCCGTGGGGTCACATATCAGATATCCTGCGTATCAGATATTTATATTACGATTCATAACAGCAGCAAAATTACAGTTATGAAGCAGCAACATAACAATTTTACGGCTGGGGGTCACCGCAACATGAGGAACGGTATTAAAGGGTCACAGCGTTAGGAAGGTTGAGAACCACTGTGTTAGAACAACCTTGGTGCTGCATTTTATTTTAACAGCACTGTTTCTGGTGAAAACCAGCGAAATCCCTAGCACCAGGAGGTGGACAGAAACAGAGGGGTTTGTACACCCTATAAAGTGTGGACGGACCTCGCACACTAAGGTGAGGGAAGAAAGTCACACAGCAGAGAACTCATACCGGGGGACTTACTTCACACAATGTTCAAATCCATGAAAGGCTTCCTACAAGGGAGAAGTCAGATCGCCATTGCTCTGGAAACAGTGTGTGTGTGTGTGTGTGTGTGTGTGTGTGTGTGTGTGTGTGTGTGTGTGTGTGCGTGTGCGCGCGTGCGCGCGTGCGTGCGTGTGTGTACAGTGGGGGGATTGATATTTATATACGTGTGCAAGCATGTCAGAAGCCAGAGGTCAACATCAGGTTTATTCCTCAGGAGCACTACACATTGTACTTGTGAGCCAGGGTCTCCCACTGGGCCCTGGGGCTTGCTAGTTAGGGCAGATTGGCTAGTGATGGACAGGTACTTTCCTATCTCTGTCTCCCAAGACCAGGATTACAAGCATGTGCCCCAACACCCAGCTTTTTGCATAGGTGCTGGGGATCAAACTCAGGTCCTCAGGTTTGCATAGTAAACACTTCGGTCATGTGTCTCCCACCCCCATGCTCTGTTATTCAGAGAAGACTGAGCTCGTGGTTCAGTTAGTAAAACCATCAGTTGCAGGCACACTGTTCGCGATATAAAATACGCTTTCCATGACAGACTTTCTGTATCAGTTGGAATTTATTCTTAGATGCTATCTTAATGAGCTCTGAAGAGAAAGAGACAGACAGACAGAAAGACAGAAAGGAAGAAAGGAAGGAAGGAAGGAAGGAAGGAAGGAAGGAAGGAAGGAAGGAAGGAAGGAAGGAAGGAAAGAGAAAGACAGAGTCTAGCCAGGAGGCTATAGGGCAAGGGAAATCAGCCATGTGGCATTTGGTGAGTGGTGAGAATTCCTGCAAAGGAGCCAGGATACACCATAGGGACTATAAGCTTTCAGGTTCCAGTACTCCTCATCTCTGGCAAAGGGGTTCCATGGGGCGCCAACCTCAGAACCAAATCTCTCAGGATCTTGGGTGGGTCATTCTTTCTCTATCTCCAAGCAGGCTGAACCCAAGTCCAGTCCTCTTTAGGGACCTTGAACCAGCCCCAGTCCGGCCCAGCTCCCCACACCCTGGCCACTCTCCTCAGGATCTCCAGTGCTCCCACCTGCAGTGGATGACAATGGGGCCAGCATCCAGGGGAGTGGAAGCCTTCACACGCCGAATGAAGGCCAGCAGCCCCGTGGCATGGTAGGGGACGCCGTGCTCGGGCCATGCTGTGAAATGGAACTGGCGGACCTCGTGCCGGGTCGAGTAGCCTCTCTGTGGGAACCACAGTGGTGAGAGTCAGTTGCCAGCAGCACCCACCGGACACCTGCTGTGTGCCAGGCTCTGCTTATTCCTCCTTGGCGAGGCAAGTATCCACATCCATTGTACAGGTGAGGAGGACCTGAAGGCCCGGGGCAGACCATCTCCTCTGCTGAGGCTGACCAGGCACACACTCTGGGTTTGGACTGAGTCCACCAGATCCTTAAAACTACGCTGTCCGGCACCCACCTGGTCCCTGGGCTGCCGTGTCAATGGAAGAGCGCTGTGACTCAGGAGTTGTCAGGCTTGCATAGCAAGCACTTTTGCCCCCTGAGCCATCTTGCCAGCCCTCCTCTGAGGATTTTTACTGAGTAATTACATGTCAACCTAGATCCTGATACACAAGGAAACCCTCTGACCCTTGCTTTTCTCATCTGCCAAACAGGGCTGATGGTAAACACCTGTCTCCACAGGGCTCAGACAACATGTGTAAGAGGCTCAGCACAGTGCCTCACGCAACAGGGAACAACACAGGGCAGGCATCACATCTTCCTATCACATGCATCTAGGACTCCAGCGGAAACAGTCACCATCCCATCCCTCGGCCATGCTTCCTTGCCCTTCCTTCCCCATGCTTCCCTAGACTCGGGCAAAGTAGGCTCTACTACATGGACAGGTGTAGGGGAGACTCACCCGCTCCAGGGCAAAGGTGCGCACCACATACTCAGCCAGTGTCTCTGTCTTTACCAGCGTGATCTTGATGTCCCCATACATGTCTGAGTCCTCAGGCCAGTAGCGAGAGCACTTTACCTGTGACCCCCACAGCACAGGGTTCAGCGGGCTCTGAGTCATCCATGAGGCCCACCCTGCCTCCAGCCTACCCCCCAGCCCCGCTTACCCTGCCCACCTCTACCAGCTTGGTGATCATGACGATGCTCGCACACTGTTCCTGCCACACCATGCGCCAGAAGTCGTAGATCATCTCAGGCTTCGGCCCTGAGGGCGCAGAGGATGCCTGTCCCTGAGCAAGGTCCTTCCATGGCCAGCACACCATGATGCTCAGTGACTGACACCATCCCTTGTTGGGACGCTCCCAAGACCCAACCCCAATGGGGACTGCTCATTCTCCCCAATATACCCCATCAACCACGGCTTCATGCCTACAGGGCCCTGGGATGGGCAGTAGCAAGGCAGAGCCAGGCTGGAGAGCCTGGTGTGCTGAGTAAGAACTAATGAGCCGTGTAGATGATAGACCCTCGATGCATGGGCAGGAGAGGTGGACCAAGAGGCATGCTCCATGACAGTGGGTACAGCCCCAGTCCTTGCACATGCATCACCACAGAGAAACACACAGCCAGGTTACGGGGGAGGGACTGATCACATCAGGAAGCATAGACAGACAGGGCAGATAAGGGCTGCGGTTAGATGTAAAAGACCCAGGTGGGTGGTGGGGACAGAGAGACAGACAGATGGGGAGGCAGAAGGGGGCAGGCGGGTGCTGAGCAGGTCAGCAGGAAAGGCAGGCAGGCAGCAGACATCCCAGGTCATGAGAGGGAGCCACAGGCTGAGGGGCCAGGTACCTTGAGTGGCTATGAAGTGGTTTGACCTGTGGTAGCCCTGGAACAGGAGAATAGGGTGAAGTGAACGTCAAGGGAGCAGACCTCTGTCCTCTCAGAATGCCCCATCACCCTCCTTTCAGGAGCAGGCATCCTCCAGAAACTCAGGTCTCTAGATGAGGGTGACCTGGTCCTCCTTCCAGTCCCAAAGCAGAGACGAGTGAAGCTAAGAGACCAGGGTCTTGCTGTGGAGCCCTGTGGAGGGTGCTCCTCTATGAGCCCTGTGGAGGGTGCTCTTCTGTGAGCCCTGTGGAGGGTGCCCCTCTGTGAGCCCGGCGAGTCTCCTCACCCTCCAAGCGGGAACGTTATCTGTTAGTAACATGGCTGCCGTTCAGAAACAGATGAAGCACCAGATGCTGCTGCCCTGTTCCCAGAAACAATCCTCTGGACCCCAGATATGGGAGAA
This sequence comes from Ondatra zibethicus, assembly GCA_004026605.1. Lineage (NCBI taxonomy): Eukaryota > Metazoa > Chordata > Mammalia > Rodentia > Cricetidae > Ondatra > Ondatra zibethicus. The sequence continues at coordinate 235,265 of PVIU01000528.1, forward strand.
CCAGTGGTTGGCAGAATCCCCAGTTTCGGTCAGGGCATTCAGAATGGAGAGTACCCAGAGCTTGGGGGAGAAATCTTAAAGAGGGCTTCAAATTGGAAGCAAAGGGCCCTTAGATACAATTTTAAAATCTGTTTTACTGATGAGGAATTTTCCTGAGACCGATGGTTCCATACTGTTCTAAACACTGCTGTTTATCTTACGTGAAAGAGAAGCCAAGAGCTACCTCACTCTCCATCCCCAGAGACCTCAGGCCAAGCATCAGCGAGCTGAGGTCCCAGAGTCATGGTGATGGTCCCATACCGTTCTAAACACTACTGTCCATTTTACAGGAAAGAAAAGCCGAGAGCTCCCTCATCCTCCATCCCCAGAGCCCTCAGGCCAAGTAGCAAAGAGCTGAGGTTCCAAAGCCACAGTAGCCCCAAGGTCCCTCACAAGAAGGCACCTTTGTGGGACAAGAACCAGCCAGGAAGTTCTGTGCAGACTCTGTGTTAAGTTTCCAAAGTAGAATGGCAGCAGGTGCAAGAGAAAGTCACCAAGCTCTGCCCTGACCCTCAACACAGCTCCTTGTGGAACCCCGAGCATTGAGAACCCAAAGGGCCCCAGTGCCTCCCTGCCAGAGTCCATCCCAGCTGCCCTCAGACAAACACCCTTTCCTTCTCTGGGCCCTCCATCTTCACTCCTATGAAGAAGATCATAACAAGATTTCCCTGCCAGGGATGTGCTGAGTACAAGCCGTAATGGAGGTTAAGCGTTTGTCACCAACCAGGCCAAGCACAAGGCAGGGCCAACAGCAGCTGTGATTATTGACCCTGCCTCAAAAGTCTCCAAAGGTCCAGATAGTGTTGATTTCAAAAACTGCTCGGCTAGGTGTGGTGGCACATGCCTTTAATCCCAGCACTCAGGTGGCAAAAGCAGAGGGGGGGATAAAGAACAGCTGGGATGGGAGATGACCTCCAGAGTATTGGGGTGTAATGGACCTGGGTCCCTGTTGGCAGGTGCCAACAAGTTCCAGCACTTATTAGTCGGTATAAACAATGAAGTAATGGAACTCAATTAAAACTGATCAATTGGGCTGAGGATGAGGCTCAGGGGTAGAACATTTGCCTAGCATGTGGGAAACTCTGGATACTATACTGGCACGCGCGCGCGTACACACACACACACACACACACACACACACACAAATACGACAGTGATCCTAGTGACTGCATATTATAAAATCCATGTCTGTCACTTCACCAAGAGGAGAGAAGTTTGGCATTTTTCGTGCACAGAGACTCTGGAATATCGTCCCAGGCAGACTTGGGCTCAGAGGATGGGGGTGGATTTGGAAATATGCATTTCCAGCCAGTTCCTTGGCACTGTAGAGCCTCAGACAGCATACTAGCCAACAAGGCTAAATGTTTCCAAGCCTCTGTTGCCCTCTGCAACTGGAAGATGACAGCCAGACAGCCTCATGGTTCCCCAGAGAAAAGCCAAAACCCCTTCAAAGGGCGAGAAACCTCCGGAGTACTCTGCCTTTACTACAGCAGCCTCTCCACGTTCCAAGCCATTGTCTCTACAGCAGGTCAGAGGAACAGCAAAGCCGGAGGATGGGGAGGGCCCGTTCCCAGCTGACTCCACCTAGGAAGTAGTCAAGCTTGGGAACAGGTTACCCTGAACTGCTTGTACTCCTGCACCCAGCACAAAGTTTGCCTAAGCTCCACCCCAACACAGGATCATCAGCAGAGTCAGCCACCTCTGCACCTCCACCCCCACCCCACCCCACCAGGGCCCAGCTCCGTGCCAGCATTCAACCATTAGTCAGTACACTCTGCACCTCCACCCCCACCCTACCAGGGCCCAGCTCTGTGCCAGCATTCAAGTATTAGTCAGTAAATAACAGAGGACCTGAACTCAACTAAACAGATTGACAGGGCTTGTTATAGCTGAACACTTGCCTGGCATGGAAGAAGCCCTGGGATCCAGCCCCAGCATAAAGAGGAAGGAAACCTGATTGATTGCCCAGTGAGTGGATGGCCTACAATTCAGCTCTGGGACAACGCTTTCCAGTCCTTTCCAGCATCCTATTCCTTCACTGTTGGAAAATTACATTTTGGAGAAAGTATGGCCCAGGGCCATCCAACCTACCTTGTCATGCAGGCTATTGGTTTTGTTTTAATATTTATTTATCATTTATGTGCATGCCTGTGTGGCTGTCTGAGTTTATGTGCAACATGTGCGTGTAGGCACAGCAGAGGCCAGAGGAAGGCATCGGATTCCCTAGAACTAGAATTACAGTTGGTTGTGAGCCACCTGTGGGTTGATGGAAGTTGAACTCAGATCCTCTGTGAAAGCAGCCGGTGCTTTTAACCACTGAGCATCTCTCCGAGCCCCACACACCCTATCTGAAGCAAGTGTACAGGCACGCAACTCGAAATTTCTACATGGTCGTTTTTTTAAAAAAACATTACTTCATTTTCATTTCCTTTGTGATTACGGGGGAGAGTGTAGCCACAGCGGCGTATGTGTGGAGGTCCGATGACCTGCAGGAGTCAGTTCTCTCTCTCCCATGGGGGATCATCAGGCTGAGAGGCAGGCTCTCGCCTGCTGAGCCATCTCACAGTCCTCGCTTCTTAAATAAGACATGTGCTACTGCACAACCATATTATACAAAGGACGCAGATAGAGGTTTTGCTATGCCTATGCATGTATGTATGCATGTTCATATGTATAGCTGTACACATGTGGGGGGGCGGCACATGCCAGGAAGGTACATGTGTGCATGTGTGCAGAAGTCAGACTACAACCTCAAGTACTATTATCAGAACAGCTGTCCATCTCCTTGGAGACAGGGTCTCTTTTTGGCCTGCTACCTTGCAATTAGGCTAAACTGGCCAGGCAGCTCAAAAGATCCATCTGGCTCTACTCCCCCAGTGCTGCGGTTACAAACCTGAATCCCCACATGGGTTCTGGGACTTGAAGTTGGGTCCTCACACCTGCCAGGGAAGCATTTACCAACTCAGCCATCCCCCAATCTCCACAAACATACGTTTTAAATGATCATATCACATTGCACACTTCCACTTTAGGGAGAGGCACTGGAGAGGTCTGGACCCCATGCAGGTGCTAGGATCATACATCTGCACGCTTGCTGGGTCTGAGTGGGTGGTGCTGGGGGACAGCAGAATGATAACGCTGGCTTGTGGCCCTTCACAAGTCACTTCACCTTTCTCGGATTCAACATTCTCATCCGCCAAATGATACTTTGCCTTCTAGGAGCCTGGCACCTGGCAGGTGACATCAGCAACACAATTGTTCATTGGCATTTGAGGCGCGGCATTAAGCCCACAGAGACTTCTAAGGGTATTTCTTAAGAGTCTGACAAGAGAGAACCAAATGGGTGAGATTCAAAGGCAAATGTTTAACCATAGGGAACCAGCCTAAGGCCAGTAAGGACCAACACTCATCATAACCCACAGGGGGCGCTAGGACCCCGCACATCTGCTGTCTTTTGTGAGCTTAATGGGCCTTTTACATTTGAGAATTTTATAAACCAACTGTGTGGCTGCACTCAAAATAAGGGGCACGGCTGGGATAATTGGCTGTCTCTGCCAAATGCGACTGGGGGAACCTCTCACGTCTTATGTTAGTCGCTCTATGTGGTCCGGAAGTCTGATAATGAACAGAATCCTAGCAATGATAATAAAAAATGAAATATCTTTTTAAAAGAAGATAAAATGGAAAATGTACCCACAAAATAGTGCAGAATACCAGTCATTAAATAGTATGAAATACAATCCTCACGCTCAGGAGGCTGAGGCAAAAGATGGCTGGGAATTTGATTCCAGCCTCAACTACACAGTAAGTTCCAAGCCAGTCTAGCTACAGAGTAAGACCCTATCTCGAAAAGCCAAAATTATTAATAATAACAATGACTATAAATACTATGAAAACAACATTACTTATTTTGAGACAGGTTAGCTTCAAACTTACTGTGTAGCCTTGAATTTCTTTGGGTTTTGTTTTGTTAATTTTTTGAGACAAGGTCTTTCTACGTAGTCCTGGTTGTCCTGGAATTCGCTATGTAGACCAACTCAGAGATCCACTCGCCTCGGCCCCACAAGTGCTGGGATTAAAGAAGTGAACCACCACACCTAGTTTTCACCTGATGCTGGGTCTCAAACCCAGGGTGTCAAGCATGCTTGGCCAGCATTCCACTAACTGAGCAGTCCTCAGCCCTTGTTTCAATTCTCCAGAGAGCAAAAGACATTATAATATTTAAACTGATATTCAAACTGATTTTTTAAAAAAGCACATTTGAATTGAGGCTAACTGGAGGGCAAATTGATAGGGGTTGGATTTTAAGCAAACTGACCACAAAGGATTTGAACACTAGGGAGACGAGTTTAAAGAGGACTGGCCCAGGCCTGTCTGACCCCTTGGCCTCTCGGTCGGAGGTGGGGTGGGGTGGCAGAGACAAGTCTCAGGGCAGTTTGCCCGCCACTCACACCAGGAGGAGCTCTGCAGAAGAGCAGAACAGTGAAGCCACAGGAAATGGCTAGACAAAGGGACAAAGGTGACAGGAGCGAGTAGCACCCCAACATAGCTGTCCTTGTTGAGAGAGCAAAAGGTGGAAAGGAATGTCTCCCAGTGGGAAGACAGTCTTCAACCGTGGCAGCCCCTGGCAAGCTGCTGAAATGGGTGGCTGCTGTTCAGTGCCAGGAGAGGGAAAGGAGGGAGAGAGAGAAAGAGAGAGCCAACCAGCCAGAGCCTGTGAGAGAGCCCAGGACACAGCCAGTCCACCAGACAGGAAGAGGAGGAGGAGAGGGAAGAGATACTTACTTGTCGGTTTATCCGAATCTTAATGATTCCAGTGAGGGAACAGAACAAAGCAAAAGAGACAGATGTTAGGCCAGAGGTGGATGGAGGTGGGCGGGACACAGGAGAGGCCAGAAAGGGTGACATGAGCTGGCAGGCAGAACAGAGACAGGAGGCCAGGACTTGGGTGGAGAGAGGCATGGGTATGTCTCTGTCAGGGCCCAAGAGAAACCAACCAGGTGGAACCCAATGAGAAAGGTCCACTGTCTCCAAGCGGCCCACGCCTGTGAGCCAGGACTGGCTCTTACCCAAGGCAAGGAACATGCTGGAAGGCAGGGAGACGGCAAAGGGTTCTGGGAAGCAAGCGGTGGCACATTCAGCTCCAGGAGGAAGATGGAAGGAGAGGAGAGTCATCTCTAGAGGTCCCGATGACCTTAACCCTGGCACACTGCGCCTTCCTCCTGGGCCTTTGCCTTCACTGCTCATACCCGAGTGTCCCTCCCCCCCTTCCTCTGCGGCCACACTGCTTTCTCCACACAGTTTACACAACCAGCCCTGGCTCTGCCACTAACTGGCTCTGTGACACTTTTCTTCTTGCCTATGCTTTCCCAGCTAATCTGAAATGAATTTCCTTCGATGTTAATCTGTTTCCCCCTACTAGAATCTCTGTATCATAAAAAAAGAAAAAGCAGTGGTCACGTGATCTCATTTCTATCCCTGGTGCCCAGGTGCTCAAAATACATTTCCTACACAATTAAAGAAAGCTCTTCAAAGCTCAACTTGCTGCATGAAGTGCAGTCAAGTCCCTGGGCCTTGCCCGAGTCCCATCACCACCACCCCCCCGTGCACACATGAGAAGTCTGCCCTCTCTTGGCCCATTCCTCCCATCCACCCAGATCCAAGAGTTGTCAAGGCCACCAAATGGTCAGCATCGGAGGCTGCAGAGACAGCCTAGCTGGGGCTTGAGTCCTTCCTTTACCACGCTAGCTGTGTGTCCTACAACCAGTAGCTTCACCTCTCTGAGCTCCAGCTTCCTTCCCTGTAAGGAGAGGTCATGCATGATAGGGTGATAAGGTTACATGAAATTCGAGAGTGTACATAAAGTACTTATCACCATGCCTGGCACACAGTATGTGCTCAGTAAACACGCCTCCCTGTATGTGAAGGATCACTGTAATCAAAGCCAAAACACTTGAACAACTTCCTGATGGCCCTGGGAGACAGCCCGAGTCCTTGACCTGCATGTAAGGTCTTTTTCATCTTGCTCCGTATAACCTCTTCTGCTTCAGTATGGGAATCATTCCTACTTCCAAGCTCTCAGCCCCTTGTTGAGGCAGCTCCTCCCCTCCCCAGTCTCCCTGTCTGCCCCAGACCTTGTTCTACCTCCGCATGGGCCAGCACAGCCCTCAGGATGCTTTCCCGCAGGCCGCCACCCACTCTCAGCTCCCCATCTCTGAGTTCTCTGGCACCAAATGCACCTCAGCCATTCAGACCCCCATTTATTCTCTGGTAGGTTTGCGCCCTGCGTGGACAGTGAGTCTGGAGGGGACAGGGACAGGTAAGCAGACAGAGCCGGGTCAGGCACTCACGTCTATGTAGTTGGCAGAGATGTAGTCGGCATCTGGGTCTCCCAGCATCGGGTGAAGTTTCACTCGGTGACGGTCATCTGCGAACAGAGGAGCAGAGCAGGGCTGTGTCAGGAAGCCTGGAGTTTGTAGGTGAGGGAGGTCTCTTGAAGGTTAGGGAAAGTATCCAGGCATGGCTGCCAGGTGACCTTTAAAAGGCCTCAGAGCTGGCCAGGAAGCTCTGGGCACCATGAGGCTGGGCTGAGGATTTGAGTCTGGGTGTGGAGTTAAGGAAGATAGCAACAATTAGCTGTGCAACCTTGAGCCAAGTTCTTAACCTCCCAAATCTCTGTTCCCTCATCTCTATGAGAGGCCTCTACTGTCACAGGGTAATGACAGAGACAGTGGTGTAAGGCCCTCAAACACAAAGGCCAGGGCCCTTACGTCTCAGCGGACAGGACTCCCCAGAGCATACTCTGGCCCTTCTCCTTCCACACTTCCTCCTGTCTTTGCGGGCCCCAGTCCCTTCCCGGGGACTCACAGGCAGACACTGTCTCCTGCCGGCTGCTCTTGAGCTTGTCTTTCTTTTTGGTGGCGTCCCAGCCTTCAAAGAAGCTCTGCCAATGGGAAAATGGTAGTCAGTGCGGGGAGAGAGACCCCCAAGACTTTCGGGACCCCTCCCCACAAGGGGAATGACGGAGGCAGGGTGGGGGCGGGCACCACAAGGGATAGGTTCAAAACACATGAGTGTGTTGGGAAGGGAAAGCTGAGCCAAAGGGAGGGCAGAGTTCACAGAGTTTAAGATACAGAACCCTGAGTCTGACCTGGGAAGAAAGGAAAGATTAAACGATAAAGATTAAGGGTGAGATTAAGCGTAAGTGTGCAAGGCTGGGCTGGGGACTGTCAAAGGAAGGGTCCAACAGGGCTGGACTGAGAAGAGCCAAGTGAGGATCCACAGTGAGGAGAACGGGCCGGGCCCACCTCATATTCCTGCTTGAAGCCATAGCCCTCCGCTGTCTTCATCTGGTTGATATGTTGCAGAAGGTCAGCTACCCGTACTGCGGGGTGCAGCTGTCCTGTGTGATACGGGGAGCCCTTCCGGCCACACGGGCGCCGAGGGGAGCCCCCCAGGAGGCTGCTGGCCTCGGTGACCCCACTGCTTCGCTGGTCTCCTGTAGCCAAAGGAAAGGAGATGGACTCTCACATATATGCAAGCCCAGCCTAGAAGCCTCTAGATGGACTCGGGCAGAGTGGAGGAAGGGAGCAGTCAACATGGAGGGTGGCTGGATCATTCCTTAGAATCAAGATTAGTGAGGTTACCCTGCATGAGGCCCTGCAAGCCCTTCCCTTGGGTAGCTCTGTTTCCCATCTACAAAATAAGCAGGACAGCTGAAGTGACCCACAGGGTCCTCATGACTGTATTACCCTGCGAGCCGGTGACATCTTCATGCCACCCTGCCAGGTCTCACTGTTTGACCTGCACAGGCAGCATTAGCAGAGCCCTGGGCGTGCCCTCCTCTTCCAGGGAACAATCTGGAACATCGGCAACTCCCAGCAATTACCCCCATTCAAAGACGAGCAAAGCAAATTAGCTTGCGCAGCCGCCCCCTCCACCGACAACGCCAGGCACCTGAATAGAGTGTTTCTCCTATGCCAGCATTTCCATTGTTAGCCAGTGCAGTGGCCCGGATAAGAGGGCCCCATGGACCCCAGACCCTGCCAGACAGACACACCCCCCTCTCCAGCTCTTAGAATCAGCATCCTCAAGGACATCCCACCCTGGTTCCGGGGATCACATCTGAGACTGTGGAAAGCAGCCATAGTTTCTCCTGCCCGACTCACTGTCTGGCTCCTAGCTCCTCTCAGGAAAGGCTACAGGGCTGCCTCAATACCCTTCCTCCCTATCCTTTATGCTTGGAGAACTCAAGCCTCTCTTCCAGGTCTCAGCCAAAACGATCCCCTAGCTGGCCTATGTTCCTCCTTAGTGACTCACGGAGCAGATGAATGCAAGATGCACAGGCCTCCTCCCCAGACTCCAGAGCTTCCAATGCCAAGGTTTGAAAGCTGCCTCTGAGTAGGAAGCCAGACAGAGTCTTCCTACTTTGCCGTTCTGCTCTCAGCAGGCCCAGGCCTAAAGAGTGCCCAGTTTAACAAAGAACTGTCTCCTGTAGTTAATCCTGGGACCTGGTCGCTTACCGCTGGAGAACCGGTCAGTGACTAGCTTATCATGTAGTCGGATGCTCCATGCCCTTAACCACACAGATGGGGAAGCTGGGGTCCAAGAGGCAAGACAGGGCTCATGTCACAGTGGTAAGTATAGGAATTATTCAAGATGGCTGAGTAGGTAAAGTGCTCCCCGTACAAGCATGAGGACCTGGGTTCAGATCCCAAGCACCTAAGTAAAGAGCTGGGCACAGTGGTAGACACCTTTAACCCCAACACCTGGAAAGTGGAAACAAATGTGTCCTGGGGACTTGCTGGCCAGCCAGTCTAGCTTAATCCCGCAGCTCCAAGTTCACAGAAACCTGTCTCACAAGATAAGATGGAGAAGCAACTGTAGAAGACATCCCAAAAACCTCTGCAGGCACATGAGCCTGCAAATATGTGGATGCACACACACATATACACACATGCATGCACATGCACATACATGCATGCACACATGGACACTTACACATGTGTATGCACATGTGACAGCTTATACATGTGTGCATGCACATGTGAACACATATATACATATGCGGGTTCCCATGGACATACACACACATATGAACATGTACACTCACACACAAACACAAATTAGATTAAGAGGGGAGGAGATCTGTGCTTAAAGGAGTCTGCGCAGTCCTGATGTAAACAAAAACAAGTAGATTTATGCCTAGTAAGACCTCTCAGGGCTTCTGGCATGTCAGTGTGCATTTGAAATATCCAAGAGATGAATGGAAGAAGGCCGCTTCGCATCTCTCGCCATGAAGGGCTCTTTGTGTTTTATAGACACATCCTCAGGGGCTGCAGTACAGTGTGGGTGGAGACAGGGGAAAGCTCTGGAGTCAGGCAGATCTCAGATCAAATCCCAGCTCTGCATATGACCTTGGGGACGCTATTTAGTCTGCCTAAACTTCCACTTTTACATGTCAAAAGAAGTAAAAACTGATGCTGCTCAACATGCCGCTGTAAATGTTAAATAATAAGACGACATGTGAGAGGCACCCAGGGTCTGGACAGCCACCCACAGCAATCGCTGGCATTGTTTCCAGGAAAGGGAGTCCCCAAGTCCCCGAAAGCCAGGGCAGCTGGCTGACTGAATGCTTGGTCCTTCTCCATTGTAAGATACTGGTTCAGCCTGAAAAGCCAGTTCCAAGAAGCAGCCACAACTACACAAGGTGAAGACATGCAAGAGTTCAAGATGGGTTACTGGGGCTAAGGAGATGGCTCTGCCAGCAAAGCACTTGCTACACGAACCATGTGGACCTGAGTTCAATGCCCCACACTCATGTGAAAGAAACACTGGAGTATAGTTTGAACTATAGTCAGTGAGAGACCTGTCTCAGGTGGTGAGCAACACCTGAGACAGTGACACTTGACGTCAACTTCTGGAATTCAAACACAAAGAGGATCAAGGAGACCGGGAGCTTGGGGGTTTGCTGTGGACAGAGTCAAAGGCTCACAAAGTGATCACCAGGTAGAAAGAGAATCAAACAAGGGTAACAGGAGATTGCACACTTATCCCACAGATCCTGATCATCCCCCATGATCAGCAGGCATGTAGGTGTAGAAATTTCTGATGAGCAAGAACCAGACCAGGCAGCTCACAACCGAGCCCAAGAACAGTGCGAGATATTCTGCAGATAAAATGACTGGGAAAGGGTGGGGTCATATGGCATGACCTAGTTTCCTGGACTCAGAGAAGCCAGGTCCCCAATCCCTTAACTATAGGATCTGAGAAGCACTTCTTACCTCATTCCAAGTTCCGCCCCAAGGACCAACCTGCTCACCCGAAGGCAGGTTAATCGTTCCCCTGGGACTGGGAAGATGACTCTGCTTCCTTCCTGGTGGTCTGGCGTGAGTTCTACTCCACTGCACTCTTCTCACACCGAGGGACAAAACCCACCAAAACAGTGAGTGAAAGAGAAACCAATCCTCCCTGAAGCGACTTGTATCAGGGCACTGAAAATATCTAAAGGATGCCACATGGTTTTCTACTGTCAACCAAAACTGGGTCTCTGATATTTGGAAAAGACAAGGAAGGGGAGGTTGAGCCAACAGGTCAGGAGTAGACAAAGCGTGAGAGAGTTATAAAACTCAGTTCTAGTCTCCTGGACACATGGTTTTCCAGACACTGCAACCTGGCCTTCACTGTGTCCAGTCTCCCCTTCTCACCACGAAACAAGTCCCACATTTTCCAATGGCACTCGGCTGCAAGGCCTGTGTCCCCTGTGGTGGTCTGAGTGAAAATGGCCCCCATAGGCCCATAGGGAGTTCCTTCAGGTAACCATGCCACCCACTGAGCCACATCCCCAGCCCTCCTCCTCCTCCTCATTCTTTTTTTCTTTTCTTTTCTTTCTTTCGTCTTTTTTTGTAAAATGAAGGCTGGTGATTACCACTGAGCAATACAAAATGGCGAGAATTCAAGGAGGAAAACTACAGAAAGGGGAGAAGCACACGTCGAGCTTGAAAACACACATGAAACAGACAAATTCCCTGAAAAATGTAACACCATTGGCACCATTTTCTGATATATGTGTGATGTTTTTATAGACACAGCAAAAAAAGATCAAAAGTGACTCAAAAATAGAAAGTCTGAAAGCCTGGCTCCTTTAAAGAAGTTGATTATGAATTTCGAAACTTGGGCTGGGGAGATGACTCAGTGGGTCGAGGTGCCCGTCACGGACTCTGCCGACCTGAGTTCAAACCCCAAGACAGGCACAGTAAAGGGAGAGTCCCAACTCTTATGAGCTGTCCGCTGACCCCCACATACACACACAGTGGCACTCATGTACCTACACACATACACATATATGCAGAGAAAATATGTAAATAAAAATATAATATGTTAACAATTTCTCAAGACTCTTGGTAGCACTAATTGTCTTGAATGCTCACATGGCAGTGGCCCTGGTCTCCGTTTCCCAGAGTCACTCTGGACTCCTCAATTAGTCCTTGAGTTCCCTGGGAGAGGAGCTGCATTTCATTCATCTCCCCCTCTTCTTCCATCCCTGCCTCCCCGCCCCCACCCCGCCTTTTCCAATGGCACTCAGCAGCAAGGCCTGTGCCAATCCCAATTCCAACACCCATTTTTTAAAAAGAATCTTAAGGGTCCTTATGTACCTATTTTGTGTTTGTTTTTGTTTATTGTCTTGTTGTTATTGCTTTTTGCTCTTGTGGTTGGTTTGATTTTTTTTGTTTTTTTTTTTTTGTTGTTGTTTTTTCTAGAGACAAGGTTTCTCTGTGCAGTCTTGACTATCCTGGAACTCACTCTGTAGACCAGGTGGGCTCAAACTACTAGCATCTGGCTATTTTGGGTTTGTCTGTTTGTTTTTCAGACAGGGTCTCTCTATGTAGTTCTGGCTCTACTAGAACTCACTATGTAGACCAGCCTGGCCTCAAATTCATAGGAATCTACCTGCCTCTGCCTCTGGAGTATTGGAATTAAAGGCATGCATCACCATGTCCAGCAAAATGTAATGATTTTTTTGTTGTTGTGTATGTGTGTGTGTTATGGGTTTTTTTTTCCGAGACAGGGTTTCTCTGTAGCTTTGGACCCTGTCCTGGCACTAGCTCTTGTAGACCAGGCTGACCTTGAACTCACAGAGATCTGCCTGCCTCTGCCTCCCAAGTGCTGGGATTAAAGGCGAGTGCCACCACCCAGCAAAATGTAATGATTTTTAAGAAGAATTTTAAATCTTTCCATAAAGAAAACAACAACCAAACTTTTGATGAATTCCCAAACTTTTCAAAAGTGAATTAATCTAATCTTCCACGATGAAGGAAAAAGAGCAGAAACCCATTGCATTTTTAAAATTCTGATACCAAAGCCAGACAGAAGTACAAAGCAGAAACATTTAGAAGAGCCCACCCAGAAAGACCACTTGAAGATCTTGAACAGTGACTACAGTAAGTTAGAAGATCTAAAAAACGTCACTCACTTCATTAACAAATGGAAGGGAAACCATGACTATTGCAGCAAGTACAGGAGAAAAAGTTTAATGACTTTTTAGTCTAAAACCCACTTAGCAAACTGAAAACTGAAGGGAATTATTAACCCCAAACCCTCAGCAAACTAGTCTCCATGTTTAAATCTTGGAAACATCTTCCTAAAGCCAATAAAATAAGACAAAGATTCCTGCTATGACCACTTCTACCCACTATAATATGAATGTATTTACATATTATATTTGTAGGTATGTAGCTAGGGTTTTAATTGCTGAGACCAAAAACCATGTTATAAAGGAAAACATTTAATTGGGTGGCTTACAGTTCAGAGGTTCAGTCCATTATCATCATGGTGGAACATAGTGGCATGAAGGCAGACACAGTGCTAAAGAAGGAGCTGGGAGCTTTACAACTTGATCCGCAGGGATCAGGAAGTGGTCTGAGACACTGGGCATGGCTTGAGCATATGAGACCTCAAAGTGCGCCTCCACAGTGATACACTTCCTCCAACAAGGCCATGCCTACTCCACCTAATAGTGTCATTCCCTTTGGGGGCCATTTTCTTTCAAACCCCCACAAGGTACCCAACAATGATGTTCAGAAAACCATGGAAAGAAAACTCTACAACACTGATTCTCAATCCATGGGTCGAGACCCCTTGGGAGGAATTACAAATCAGATATCCTGCATATGTACATTACAACTCATAATTGTAGCAAAATTACAGTTATAAAGCAGCAATGAAATAATTTGATGGTTGGGGTCACCACAACACAAGAAACAGTATTAAAGGATCACAGCGTTAGGAAGGTTGAGAAGCACTGCCCTAGAATAAACAGAAGTGCTGTTGTCTGCAGATCCTCTGACTGTACTGGAAACCTGAAAGATCCTACAGATACATTAGAATGAAGGAGACCATCAATGGAAGAGTATAAACTTAAGATCAAGTTTCCCATATCAAAAAAACAACTGCAAGCTGGTATTAATCACCATTAATCCCAGCACTCAGGAGGCAGAAGCAGGAAAATCTTTTTCTTTTTCTTTTTTTTTTCCTTTGGTTTTTTGAGACAGGGTTTCTCTGTGGCTTTGGAGCCAGTCCTGGAACTAGCTCTTGTAGACCAGGCTGGTCTCGAACTAACAAAGATCTGCCTGCCTCTGCCTCCCAAGTGCTGGGATTAAAGGCATGCACCACCACCGCCCGGCAAAGCAGGAGAATCTTTGTGAGTTTGAGGCCAACCTGGTCTATAGAGTGATTTCCAGGACAGCCAGGGTTACATAGTAAGATCCTGTCTCCAAAAGAGAAAGGAAAAAAAGAGATGATGAAGAGAGGAAGGGAAGGCGATGTTTTAAAGTACACTGCTTGCAATAGAAATCAAAAATAAGAGCCAGTAAAATGGCCCAGCAGGTAAAGGGTGCTTGCCACTAAGCCTGACAATCTGAGTTCAATTCCTGGGATCCACAAAATAGAAAGAGAAAACTGACTCCTAAAAGTTGTTTTCTGACCTACACACACACAAACACACAAGCAAACAAACAAGTAATGTAATTTTAAGTTTCTGAGTAAGAGACCTGGAGAAGTGTAGCTTAGTGAAAGACACTGCGCTTAGCGTGCTCCAGACCTGAGTTCAGTCCTCAGCTCCAAAGAGTAAAGGACCTAACTTAGCTCCCAAAGGATGTACAAGAGCTGATTGAGAAAAATGTACATGGCTGGCGGGGCAGTGGTGGCGCACGCCTTTAATCCCAGCACTCGGGAGGCAGAGGCAGGAGGATCTCTGTGATTTCAAGGCCAGCCTGGTCTACAAGGGCTTGTTCCAGGACAGGCTCCAAAGCTACAGAGAAACCCTGTCTTGAAAAACCAAAAAAAAAAAAAAAAAAAAACAAGAAAGAAAAAGAAAAGAAAAATGTACATGTAAACAAGCAAGGTGATATGTGTCATGTTCATACACAGCATTCATGGGAGAAAAGATGTTTCATAAGACCTCAGTTCTCTTAAAATTGATGCATAGATTTGATAAGAAGCCACTTGCAAATACAATTCTAAAATTTGTGAGCAAAGAAATTGAAGACAAGAAACCATGAAGACGAAAGGGGTGGGGATGTCTCAGATGTCAAGACAGCTAAGAGCACCCCATGATTTCAGTCCAGGGACCAGAAAACAGAGCCAATAGAAGACAGCCAGAACTCAATCCACATATCGCAGCCCTGGGACAGACTGATAGGGACCGCTCTGCAAATCTGTAAAGAGCAAAGGGCCCACGACATGGCTCAGCAGGTAAAGGCACTTGCCACATAAGCCTGGCGACCTGAGTTTGATTCCCCAAACCCACCTAAATGCAGACGAAGAAAACAGACTCCGCAAGGTTGTCCTCAGCCTCCTCCACAGGTTCGCAGCAGCACAAGTTCCCCCACCCCCACATCATAGATACATAAAATACAGAAATTAAATCAAAACAAGCTTTTAAAAAAGAAAATGACACAGAAGCTGCTCATTACTCCTGTGGATTAGAGAAAATCCTTCATGCATGCCACACACAAACATAGATTCCAGAGAAAGATTTAAATATGAATTGCAAAATATTAAGTTTGAGGGAACAAAGGGTTCAAAATGCTTAATGACATGTGTGTTTATGTATGTGTATGTATGTATGTGTGTATGTGCATGTGTGTGCATGTGTGTGTAAATGTATGTGTGTGTGCAATGTGTATATGTATATATGTGTGTGTGCACCTGTAAGCATGTGTATGCTCCTATAGGTCTGGCTATGGGTGGGTGCCCATGTGTGACCAGACGTGAGTGGACATGCATGTGGAAGTCAGAGGCCAACACTGGGTATCCTCTCCACCTCAGTTTTCAGGACAGGTCTCTCCCTGGACCTAGAGCTCATCACTTGGGCTCCACTAGCTGACCAGTGAGTAACAGGGACCCTTCTGTGCCTAGCCTCTAATGGCTGAACCAGCCCTTGCTTGGCCTTTTAAAGTTGGTTCTGGGACTTGAACTCAGGTCCTCATGCTTGTGTAGTAAGCACTTTACCGACAGAATCATCTTCCCAGCCCCTGAGAAAAAGTCTAAGAAAAGCAGAAAGCAACAGTCAAGGAGGAAATAACTGGCAAATGTAAGGACTTTAAAATAAAGACGTGTCTATTCCCCCAAAGATGCTATAAATAACCTGGAAAGACGAGCTACAAAACTGGGAAAAGATAATTTGCAATTCATATGTGACAAATGATTATTATCCTGAATATATAAAGAACTCCTAAAAACCACTAAGAAAGCAACGAAAAAAGCCTAACAGAAAATGAGGTGGAAGATGTGAGCAGGCATTTCATGGAAGAAGCGGCCTGAATGCCAATCATGACTGGAAAATGTGTTCAACCTCATTAGCACTCAAAGGAATGCAAATGAAGACTACAGAAAATCAGCATTTCATCCAAACCAGCTCCACAAAAGGAACGAGGCTGGCGAGTTTTCATCCTGAGGTATAGCCACAAAGTCTTTCACACTAGAAGGGGCAAAGCAAAACTGCGTTGGAAGACAATCCTAGTCCCATCTGATGAGGTTGAAGGAACACACACGCACTTCATCATCCAGCGAGCCTTCTTCTAGGACTGCACACGCGCGAGAGTCTGAAGACCTGCGTAAAGGAGCTCTCAGAAGCCTCACTGCAGTAAGAGGAAACCAGACGCAACAAACAGCCACAGAGAACACAACCATGACATAACCACAGTCGAAAACTATATAACAGAGCACAGCTAATGAACGACAGCAAAGCCAAGCGTCCACACGGGCAATATGAGACCAACAGAGTGTGGGTTCCGGTTGTGGTGCATGCCCTGTAATCCCAGCACTCGGGAGACAGAGGCAGACGGATCTCAGTGAGTTTGAGGCCAGCCTGGTCTACAGAGTAAATTCCAGGAACACCCAGGGCTACACAGAGAAACCCTGTGTCAAAAAAAAAAAAAAAACAAAAAAAAAAAACAAAAGGCCAGGCAGTTGGATAGATGGACTGGAGAGATGGCTCAGATGTTAGGGGATTGTGCTCTTTTGTTGTTTGTTTTGTTTCTGCGAGGGGTACTGAGGTTAGAACTCAGGGCTGCCTATGTGCTAGGTAAGCACTCTGCCATTGTACCGCCTCCCAGAACACATTACTTTTGCAGAGGACCCAAGTTCAGTTCTCAGCACCCACACCAGCTCTGGGGGAACTCGATGCCCTCTACTGTCCAAGCACGTGACATACAGGCAGACACATATAAAATAAAAATAAGTAAATCTTTGAAGAAAAGGGCCAGATAATTATGACTAAAAGTTTCCGGGAGTATTTCCATGAGAGGGTGGCAGTGGTGTAGCTGGGAGCTAACTCTGCTACAGCTCTGAGCAGCCAATGGTTCACTTGTATTTGGTACGATTATGGCTTTAGTCATAAACGGTACCTCAGTGGCGTTCCCTATTTTCTTTTGGATAAATCAACACTAGCTGGGTAGTGGTGGCGTGTGCCTTTAATCCCAGCACTTGGGAGGCAGAGGCAGGCAGATCTCTGAGTTTAAGGCCAGCCTGGTCTACAGAGTGAGTTCCAGGACAGCCAGGGCTACACAGAGAAACCCTGTTTCGAAAAACCCAAAACAACAACACTAAGGCAAAGTAAAAAGAAGGAGAACAAAGGAAGTCAAGACCTAGCGCCTAGCAGCTGCCTCGCTCTGCTCTAGCAACTGGGACACAGCACCAAGTGATTCACATATACTATCTCATTTGGACATCATCACAGCCCTGGGGAGAACTGGTCCACCGGCAGAGATGACCTTCTTCCCAGTTTATATGTGAAGAAACAGATGTCTAGAGAGCTTAATTAAGCAACTTGCCCCAGGCCACACAGCCTTATAAAGAAGAGATCCCAGAGGCCAGTCCAGGTCTATGTGACTACAGCCTGGTTGTCTCCACACCCCCAGCTACTGAACTCCAGTCTGGCAGACAGTAGATGCCCAATAAGAGGTGAGCGTGTACACATCACCTCACTGCTTGGCTGGCAGAGTTCCTCTAAGCCCCTCCAAGCACAGTATCACCACACCCCTTGTATTCCGGTGACCTGTGAGCCTGGGGATTGGGAGGGCCAGTACTTACCCCGAGGGCTATAGCCAGGAGCATCCATGAAGGACAGGCCCAGGCGCTCATCCTCCTGCAGGGTGCTCTGGTCTGTGAAGCTGCGATCCACAGCACTCATCATGTGAGTCTTCTCCTGGCGGTAGTTGACAGTGGCCTTAGTCATGTTCACTGGCTTCCTGCAGAAGGGGACAGTTGGAAACAGACACTGATACTGTGGGTGGGGTCAACAGCACCCAGAGGTGGGAGGGAAGGCCCAGCTCTCAGAACCTTGGAATCAGGAATCAGCCGCATTGCAAATGTATCTCTGAACACAGAGGGGACACAGCCTATACTCTTAACTCGCCAGCCAATAGCAGCCATGATAGCTGGGATCCTGTTTCCTATCCCTTCTGACTCCAAGGTCTCAGGAGACAGAGGACCAGTTCACTCTAGACCTAATTAGGTGCCACTGCAAAGCCGCCAGCCCACAAACTGGAAGAAGGTTAACCCAGACAGCCTCAAACACCCGCCTCCTGAAAGAGCCTCCCTCCATCCTGCAGGAGGAGAACCAGGCCTTCTGAGGGCAGGCCAGGACCTACACTGCCAGCTCAGGGCTCTCCCAGGGAACACCAGCTGTGGCTCCTATCACCCACCTGCCTGGCCAGCAAATAAGTATAGTAGGGGAAGGAGAGATCAGCCCTGCCTGGGACACGTCAAGAGTGGAGACCTCAGGCTGTGATTCCCAGGCTCTCGAGGAAGATGTGAGGCAGAAGACTGGGGCTGCCAGGGCAAGATGCCCGCCTGGAAATAACCTGGGCCCATGTTGAGGCTGTGAAGACCCTGACAAGCTTGCTGAGCAAAGAGGCCCAAGAGAGCCCTTCAGTGAATGGATACTGGCCTGGAAGGCAGTCTCCAATGGTGAACCACAAGGCTCTGTTCCCAGCCAGGGGCTCTCAGCCTCCTTGGAAAAACTACAAAAACAAACCTATCGGATCCACAGGAGCCGGAGCATGGGGGCTGACAGGGGACACCTGACTCCACCGGCCTCCGCTTGATCTCAGTGTGAGAGGAGGTGGATGGAATCTAATGTACACACTCAAGAGTTCCCAATTTAGGTTCAAAAATTATCTACACGAAATCCTGGGGAGGAAAAGCAGTCATGTCAGCAATTCCTCGGAGGGAAAGGAGGAAAGTTGGGGGCTGGTGCTGGGAACCAGCAGGATGAGGACAGGTTCAGGAAGCATGGGGGCAGGGGAGGCAGTGAACGCAGTGGAGAGAGGTCACTGAGGTCCAGGAAGGTGATGTGAGCTGCAGGGTGGCTTGGAAGGAGCACCGAGCCAGCTGAGTGTAGAAGCATTGCTGGAGCAAAAGGGAAAGATAACACGAGGGACGGGAGGCTGTGAAAAGGGGCTGGCATTGACATAGCCGGAGAGGGAGCAGAAGAGAGACAGACAGACAGAATGATGGGAGGGCAGGCTCTGGGGCCTAGGGTGGTCGGAATTACTCACGGGTAGTAGGAGTAGGCATAGCGGTCCCTCCTGGCAGCGTGCAAAGAGAAACAGCCATGTGACCAGGCTCCCCTCCCAGAAGGAAGGGACCACACAGGTCAAGGGGCCATCCTCAGTCTAAAGACTGGCCAGACTCAATCACTGTGAGCTCAGACTAAAAGCCCTTCCCTCAGTGTGCTGCTAAGGGAGGCAAAGAGTCTGAAGGAGCCCAGCTTTTGCAGACACACTTACATGTGCAGAACACACACACACACACACACACTAAATAGATTCACATATCCATACACTCATATACAGAAATACACATGTATTCGAACACTCAAAGGCACCATCCCCCATCCAAGCCTGCTCTGGCCTTTGCAGACAGCCCCCACCCTCAGGCTCTCCTCTGCAGTCTCCACAGCCCCTGCACAGGTGGCCCTTCACATGCACCTCCACCTAGGAAGGAGAGTAGCTAGGGTCAAGGAGTGGTAGGGTGGAGAAGCCCCAGCGGGGTAGAGAGGCCCCAGCGGGGTAGAGAGGCCCCAGCGGGATGCCTAGACAAACCTAGCGGGATGCCCACACTTCCTGCCCTGACGAGGAGGCTTATTAAGGAACCAGGCTACCCTCTCACTACACACCCGAAGCCTGCGGGTAAAGCCTGACGTTGAACTAAGACTGCTACTGATTGGTAGAACACTTGTCTAACATGTTCAAGGCTCAGGGCTCAATCTCTAGCCCTGGAAAAGTGATCCCATTTCACAGACGAGAACACTAAGTCACAGGTTGTCATGGTAAAGACTAGAATCCCCCAGGTCTCAGAATATGTGTCTCGGGATCCTGGCCCAGGAACTCCCTCAATGCTTCCTACCAAGGTTCCTTCAGGCCTTGGGAGGGAGCTGTACCTCCTACCCAGTCCTTTACATTTGTAATACAGGCTGATCTGAAACCTGTTCAGACCCCCACAATGCAAAGTGGGGGAGCCCTGAGGAGTGCACAGAGATGGGCCACAGTGGAAATGGGTAGCTTTTAAAGGAAGTAGCCAAGTTGCAGTTCCAGGGAAGACAATGGGCTTAGGGGCTTTCGAGATAGCCTGGACAGGTACTGATACATGAGTTAGCAACTGTGTAACAAGGGCGGTCTCCTAGCGACACCCTGACGGCACCATGAACACCCTGTCCTGGCCAAGGCTCTGTTTGCAGAGTGTGGGGATAATACTCCACACGGCCAATTCTCTCCCGTCAGGGGAGATTTCTAGGAACTCAAACTCCAGCAGCTCCACTCACAGCCTCCTACACCCACGCTGTACTTAGAGGCCCTCTCAGGTCTCTGCTGGGCACAAGCACCGAGAGCCGCCACTGGCAGGGAGCCTACAGCGATGCCTTCGCATCTGTAGTGAGATTCAAGCCTGAGTCCAGAGCAAGCCCGACCACCGTACCTAGAGACACGGGCAACTCACTTTAATTACAGCTTCTCCATCAGAGAAAAGGGAGTCAGGCCTGCTATTTGCCAGGATCCAAGAAGGAAATGTTCTCGGATAGACCCCAAGTGCCAGAACCTTGCCTGGCACATTCTGGGCACTCAGTAGCTAGCGCCTCTCCTGGCACACAGTCATTCCTCATTAAGTGATCATTAAAAATAGTTCGTCTCAAGATACTGTTTTTCGACTTCGGGAGAGAGAAAAAAAATCTGAGCCTGAGTCCAGGATAGGCCATCCCACACACAATCCCTATTCCACAGGCACACCCTGTCTCTACTGCTGATGGCCCTAGCCAGCTCTTTGTCCCCTCCCTGGATCCTACTTATCTGCTCCTGGCAGCCCGGAGAGCCAGTGCCAACCAACCTGTGTGTGCCCAGCCTGGCAGCAGCAGGGGCTACAGAAGCCAGAGTCCAGATGGGGAAGGAGGAGGCTGGCTCTGCCTCTGGCTCCTAGGGTGACCTTGGGCAGGTCCACTGCCCCCTCTAGGGCTCAATTACAGTGTTTGAGCCTCTGGAGATGCCTGGTGAGACTGAGGTAGTGTGTGGCCACAGGCAGAGGGGTCTCAGAAGTTCCCACCCTGCCTCCAACTCTGCTTAGTTCACTGGGCTCCAGGTGGGGAGGCTGTTTCCATTTTGGCACTTTGAGCTTTTGTTTTGTTTTGAAACAGGATCTCATGTAGCCCAGGCAAGCCTTGAACTTAGTATACAGCAGAGATGACAAAGACGGCCTTGAACTTCTGATCCTCCTGCGACCATCTCTGGAATGCTAGGATCACACGTGTGTGCCATCACTTCTGGTTTATACCAGTCCGGGGACCAAACCTAGGGCTCCGTGTATGCTAGGCAAGCACTCTGCAAAGTGAGGAGGATCATCGGCTTTGACAGGCTCTGTCGCTTTGAAACCAATCCAAACACTAGACCAGATGTCCTTCAACACCCTGGCAGCTCGCTCACTCTGGGGCTCTGAGCTTGCACAATCAGTCATGGCAGAGACCTTGGCTAGAGGGCCAAGTCACAGTCAGGTCACCACTGTGCCTTCCTATTGGAACAGCCCATGTAAGGCAAAGGAAGGGAGTGCCTGCTTCCAGCACAGCTCCTTGGCACAAGGCAGAATACCCATTCCTGGATAGAGGCTCCTGGCACCAGCCAGACCTGTGCTCCAGCCACAACAGTGCTCTCTGCTGAGTCTTTGACTCTCACTGTCCAGCGTGTGTTAATCCACAGGCCCAATGCCCAGGCTGGCAACCCTCCACATACTTCACCACCAGGGGGCAAGGGGCTGTTCTACCAACCCAGCCACAGCTCCTCTGTGCCCAGCACGCCTTCCAGGGGTCGAAAGCCCCTGGTGGGTCAGGGGTACTACTCACCCTTTGCGAATGATGACAATGATGGCTCCCAGGAGGAGGATAAGAACGGCAAGGCCGCCTGCACAGATGCCCAGGATAAGCCCCATCTCCTCCGATCTCTGAGACACTTCAAGGGGTCGCTTGCTCTCCTTGCAAGCAGCTGGGGAGAATGAATGAGACAGAGGGTCAGAGACCACCCCAACCGACAGGTACCGTGTTACCGAACGAGCCACCCAAACATGCAAGCACCAAGGCCCCAGCGCTGCACCTAGGCACTGCCCCACCTTTCAGTCGGAGATCTGTCTCCTCACCTTACCTCTCAGCCAATAGCCTGCCTTCCACATTCCAGGTCAGTCTCCCTCAGCCTGCTCTCCTCCTCTTAACCCCCGCCCCCAGCATCTTCAGACAGAGAACTGGGGACACCTGGGGTCTTTAGCCCTATCCTCCTACCAGGTAATGGGGAAAAGCACCTGTGCTACGGATGAGACGTCTCAGGATGTAACCAACCATATGCCATGTCTGGTCCTCACACCACATCCTCCCTGCCTGTCCCCTGTCTATCTCACCACAGGAAAAGAAAAAGATACAGAACCTAGAACAAGGGACCAGTTACCATCACTCTCAAGGCACAAGCAAGATGGCTTTCTCTGCACAGGCTGGTTCCTATCTGTCAGGAACCCTTCTGTCACTATGGGGAGTGTGAAAGGTGGGAAAGGCTGCCTGCTGTCCAGTTTGAGAGAAGAAGCCCTTAAAGTGGGCACCAGGTAGCTGAGACAGAGAGACCTTCCTAACTGGGGCCTGCCTTCCACAGCCCTAGGCCCTCATAGCCCTGTCTGCTCCCATAGCCCCGGGTCCCCTGGAGATGCACAGATGAGAGGCCATGCCTGGGCAGGGCTGAAGACACCCAGTAGACTCACCTTTCCTGGCAATTCGGATGCAGTTCAGCCGGGTTTCCTAGAAATACAGATGAAGAGGCTCAGAGACACAACAGCCAAACCCACACTCTACAGCTCAGGAACCCCAGTTGGGATAGCTTGGACTTAATCAGGCCTCACATGTCAGATACAAGCTGTTAACTAGGGACACTCCCTAGAGCTATGCCTTAAGACCAATAAGATTGGAGGACACAAAACCAGCACAGGAAAGTGGGGCGAGGCCTAAGACATGAGGGCAAGAAGTAGATCCAGGGGTCTGCTAAAAACTGGAAGAAATCAAGGGCTGGAGCACTGGGGATCCAGAAAGCCCAGAAAAGAAGGCAGATTCCAGGGAGGAAGGAAAGTCTGGGGAGGAAATGGGGCCTGGACTCCAATGGTGGGCTTCTTGGGAAGAGGTATCTGAGAGAAGGCAGGAAGCAAGGGAGCCTGGTCAACAGGAGTGTTGGGGCATCTGTGGGAAGAAGCCTGGGAAAGGAGGTGAGGGTATAGAGCTAGAGCCTAGGACCAGGTCTCAGGTCCCAGCGGTAGGCCTCCCCAAAGGTCCCCCACCCTACAGCCCACTACCCCAGTCTACACCCTTAGGACGGCTCCTCACCCCTTTCAGGTGACTTGCTGCCTGGAAGTAGATGAGGTAGGCCTTCCTGGGCTCAAGCGGTGGGTTCCAAAAGCCACGATAGGTCTGGTTGTCACCCACAGTAAAGGGCATGGCCTCAAGCAGGCTGCTGGCAGCCAGCTCAGCCCCAAAGTAGTGCACCAGGCCACGAGCCAGTGCAGTCTCAAAGGTCAGAGGTACCGAGAAGCAGTCCTGACCTCCTGGCTCCCGTCGCAACCGCCGTGGCCGCTCTTCCTCCACAACCACCTGGTATACACTAGACAGGGAGGAGATGGTACAAGTGACCACAGAGGGCCCAGAGAGCCTTCAGGTAGTGAAGGTCGGGGGTCTTAGCTCTGCCTCTTTCTAACCCAGCAAGTTACAGAAGCTCCCAAGACTCAGTTTCCTCCTCTGTAAGATGGGAGTGAACCAGGGTGTAGCTAGAAAAGGACACTTAGCAAGTGAGTGTCCGTTGTTATTGCTGCCACCAATTGTAGCCATGCTCAGTGGAACTAAACCCTAAGGCCCACTGGATCTCGTCAATGAGCCTTCCTGTGTGTGACACACAGCCTAGAACATGGAAACACCTGGGCTCTTCCCTGGGTAAAGAATGACTAGGATAAGACCACATTTACTACGCTCAGGTGAGAGGCCCTGCGCTGGTACTGAGGGATCTGGGGCCTCCTGGAATTAACTGTCCCCAGCAAGAAAGAGACACAAAGCAAACAAGGATATCCTGGTGTGACCTTCTAGAGCCCTCTCAAGCCTCAGGCAGCCTTCTGTCTGCAAACTGGAGCCCACTGTGCCCTGCAGGGCCCTCCTGCCCTGACTTGTGTCTCTGCTCCTGACCACTGGGGTTCTGTTTATTTTAGTGCCTCGAGGAAGGGACTTTGGCTGTGGGCTCCTCCAGTCCACTGTGGAACTGAGCCAGAGCAAATATGTGGGGTCTGATATGCTTAAATCTTTCCTGTCAGCCTCCATCACAGCTCAGCTTGGGACACCCTGCCTGCCAGACTCTGCTCTGGGAAGTAGGAATGCCTCTGCCTTCCCTCCAGTTTCCAGTGCAGGGAATCCGTTCACTGCCTGTCACAAAACTGCTGCAAACGCCAGATTCTTCTCAGCACCCCCCAAGCTAGGGGTCAAGCCTTCCCCAGCTCCAAACACTCCCAGGAGGTTCACATTAGCCTCAAACTGAAATGGTGTCTAAGGAGATGGAGTCTCAGAGAGATGAGGATCACCCCGCCCACCATGTCCCATCTCCATATTCCCACCTAGCTTGACCAAGTCCTGCCTGATGCTGCCACACAAGACCACAACACCCACAGGGGCCTGAGAGTCTATGGGGGTCAAAGCAGGCAGTGGTAATAAATATGGGGGAGACCCAGCAAGTGAGGAAGAGAAGGTAAAGGGCAAGGTGAGAAGGTGGAGGACTAGCTAGGACATGTGAGCAACCCAACCACCTTCATGGGACAGCTCCCAGTCCCCACTAGAGGGGGACACCCAAGTGGCAGGCAGAGAGGCTCTGTAACTTCCAAAAGTCACCCTCACCCTCACGTCTCCATGCCAAACATGCCACAAAGGCTACCTGAGATATCCCTGCTCATGCACGCTCCCATCTTTACTCCAGCACACACACACACACACACACACACACACACACACACACACACACACCAGAGGTTTTGCAGGTTAAGACAGCTAATATAGCTGGCAACTTGACTGAATTGAGAAACACCTAGGAGACTGGAAAAGCACACCTCTGGGCATGTGTGCAAAGATGAGAGACCTAAGAGAGAAAGACCTGTCATGAATGTGGGGGTACCACCCCATGGACTGAGGGTACAGGTGGAATAATGGAGGGAGCCAGATAGAACCCAGGTATTCTCTCTCTCTCTCTGCCTCCCAGTTACCCTGAGGTCAATCATCACCCCCACCCCCAATATGTCCTCGACATCCTGGTCTTCTAAGTGCATAGGGCCAAGCGACTGTGGACTGAAGCCTCTAAAAGCATGAGCCAAATTAAGTCCTTCCTTCCTTCATTTGCTTTCCTAGCGAGTTTAATCACATGCTCTGCACAGGTTTCCTTGAAGTTAAAATGACTTTGTGCACATGAAGTCCTAGGGCAATGTCAGGCTGACCATGAGTCATACCTGCACGAACACCTGCATGCTCTCAAACACATGCAAGTTCCTACTGACTCCCCCCATGTGTCTCTCACCCACCCTCACATCTCCAAACACATTACGCAGGCAACCCTGAGAAGACCCCACTCACTCTTCATCTGTACTCTAGCGCACGCGCGCGCACACTCACACACACACACAGCAGAGGCAGCCATGGCAACATCAACAATCCCAGAGTCCTCCAGAGAGTGGGGAGGAGAAAAGCTGTGTGCTAGACCATCCCCATGAGGATGGCCTTAGCTGTCTGGTTCCCTAGTCTTCTACAGGGATACCCATCCCGGCGTGTGCAGGAACAGAACTAGCTAGAAAATACAAGGCCCCAAGAGTTTTACTCCTGAGTGTCTAATGAACCACCCTGGGGAGGTCTAGTTCCTTCTCCAAACTGGACACTGTCCAGGAAACCCATGACAGTTACCAGCTGAGACCTGTGGTCTTGGCTGGAAATGAGGGGCTTCAAGCTTCCCACTGCCCAGAATCATGGTGCACCCTCCTCAACTCGGAGCCCAGGCAGGAAACAGGGTAACTAGAGAGTCGGCCAGATCAGAGAAGAGGGCTGTCGCCCACCCTTTCTATGTAGGCTTTCCCACCTGATGGGTGCTCCGCGGCCCTGGGCCGGCCTCAGCAGCACTGTGATGGTGTTCTCCGACTCGCCCAGGGGTGACGGCATGTCAGCATAATCAAAGCTGGGAGCTGAGAAGAGACAGGGACACAAGCATGGCATCTGGCCACTGGCCAGGAAGGCCAGACCTCTAACCCCCTTACCATCATGTTCCCCTGATCTAAGCTTCCATGCCCTCCCCCATCTTAGGTGCTGACCTCTGACCTCAACCTTCTGATTTAGTACCGACTCCTGACTTGAAGCCTTTAATGGTTCATTTATCTCAACAGGGTCCTCTGTGCCCACACCAGGCTGCTCCACCCTTCAATATCCTTGGAACCTGGGACCCTAGGCCCCCTCCCAAGGAAGGTCACCTGAGATGTTGGTGGTAATCTCAGTGAGAGCCGCCTGGCCAAAGCCCTTGCTGGTACAGGCACGCACAGAGAACAGGTAGGTGGTGCCGGGGTGCAGGTTGGAGAAGACGTGGTAAGTCTCATTGCGGAGTTTGGAGATGGTGCGCCGCGGGCCAGGCACATTCACGGCTGGGTCCGAGGACTCAACGCTTTGGTAGCTGATCTGGGGGCAGAAGGAGCGGGTGGGTGGAACAAGACAGGGATGGGTGTCACTATCCCAGGAATCCCACCCACCAACCTTTATATTCCACGGAAACTAGAGGTGCACTGGGCTGACCCCACCCTACTCAGAACTCACAGAGCACAGACTCTGACCATCACGGAAGTAGCTTAAAGGCCCGCCTCTGTCCTCCCACATGTCTCCCTCTCTATCACAGCACAGGAAGGAACTTTGACCTCCCACCTGGGCCCCTGTTCACCTCATACTGAGTGATGAGGCCATTGGGCTCCTGGGGCTCCTCCCACTTGAGAAAGATCATGTCTTCCAAGGGAGTGAAGGTTAGGGACTCAGCTGCAATCCCACCAGGCACTGCGAGGGAAGGGCGGAGGAGAGGAAAGTGGGCTTTGGCTCCAAATACCAGAGTTCATGCGTCAGCCTCACCTCTTCCTAGCTGTTCCACTTGGGCCAGTCAGCCTCCCTGAGCCTTAGTTTCTGCATCTGTGAAATGGACATGACGCAGCCCCTCTCTCACCAGAAGTAAATAATGTGAAGTATGCAAAGTTCAAAGTTCACATGACCCAATCCATAGGGGCCTACATATTCCTTCCACTTTCAGGGCCAAGCAGGTTCCATTCAGGCTCATGAGATAGTTATTTACCAGAGAAAGGAAATCAGTTGCCATAGGGGGTCTGGATCATGGGTGGAGAGAGTTCCCTGTCTAAAAAGATCTTAATTACATAAACAGTCTCAATGAGACTGGAGAAGATTAACACACTGATAATTACATCACACACACATGCTATAAAAATCCCCACGTGGGCACTATGAGGTATGGTCAGTTTGTTTGGGCTGTGTTGTACATTCTAAACAAACATGGCAGGGCACAGCTTCTGACTGGGAAAACACTTTGATGAAGGAAGGATAAGAACCAGTGAGAGCTGGGCTGAAGAGCCAGTTTGGGTGAAACATGAGGTCCTGAGTCTGGATTCCCAGTACCCACATGAATGTCAGGTCTCTGGTGTGCATCGTGACCAGCACTGGGGCTGTGGGGAAGAGACAGGTGGGTTGCTTGGGACTCGCTGGCCAACCAGCCAAGCAGAAACAATAAGATCCAGGCTCAGTGAGACCTTGCCTCAAAAAATAAGACAGAAAGCAATAAAGAAAAACATCAACCTCTGGTCTACACGCCTACACACACACACACACACACGCCTACACACATATACAAATAATAATAATAATACAATGAAAGCTAAGCATTCAGTTAAAACAAAAATCTCCCAAGATCATTCTCCACCTATCCAAACAGAAAATAAAAAAGTATAATCAACAATTCCAAGAGTCAGTAAGATCACAGAACCACCAAGTCTCATTCACTGCTAGTGGAGTAGAAATTGGCACAATCACGACCAATGAGAAACTGTCTGGCTAAATCTACTAAAGATGAACACACACGCTTGCAACCTAGTCATTCTCTCCTACATGCACCCACACAACACATGAATATCTACCAAAAATAATCTACACAGACTTTCTTCAAAGCATTGTTCAAAGTCACCAAATCGAAACCTGCCCAGATACTCACCAACAGTTAACAGAAAGTAAACATGGTGGGTTCATTCCTAGAATGAACCACACAGTGGTGAGAACACATTCGCTAGGACCATGCCTGCCACGATCCGGTCTCCAGAGAGCACAAAATTCACAGAAACAAGCGGGCACAAAGCAAGCATCTACTGTCTGATTCTGCTTACACATAGGCCAGAACCAAGCAAAAATTAATACACAGTGTTATTGGGAAAGGTAATGGCTGCCTTTGGGAGGAGGTGAACACGGGAACATTAGTGGCCTCCTGGGGTGCTGGGATGTGATCTCTTCATTTGGAAGTGAGTTCGCTGAAGTGTCCAGTCTATGGTAACTTATTGGACTGACCACTTAGGATAAGCACCCTGGACAGAATGAGGTGGCCTGACCATAATCCTGGGGACCAAATGACATGCAGAGATCATGAGAATGGAGAAGTGTGGTGTTTAGCTACAGTCTGTGCAAAGCCTTGGGGCAGTCCCAGCCATTGCTTGCTCCTACCCTGAGAAATCTTCAGTGTAGCCTACACACATGCTTACGGTGAGTGGTGCCAGGGAAAACCAACAAGGTGAGATGAATTTTATATGAGCTATACACACACACACACACACACACACACACACACACGCACGCACGCACGCACGCACACACGCACACACACGCACACATTCTAAATGCTTAGAAACTAAGCAAAGGGGCCAGGCAGTGGTGTGCACACCTTTAACCCCAGCACTCAGTAGGTAGAGGCAGGTGGATCTCTGTGAGTTCGAGACCATCCTGATCTACAGAGTGAGTTCCAGGACAGCCAGAGCTACAGAGAGAAACCCTGTCTTGGGGGGAAAAGAAAGGAAGGAAGGAAGGAAGGATGGATGGAAGAAAAAGGAAGGAAGAAAGGAAAAAAATTAAGCTAAGTAATTCTAAATAACTTTTGAGATAAAGAGGAAATTATTACAGCAATTAGAAAATATTTTAAACTGAATGGTAATGAAAACAACATAGTAAGACTTACAGGTGAGCTGAGGACAGAGCTCAGGGCTGCGCAACACCTGCCTATCATGCACAAGTCTGAGGTGAAGCCCCAGCACTGGACGACAACAAACACTAAGGGATGTAGCCAGAGTCGAGCATAAAGAAAAGCGTACAGTTTTAAGTGCATGCATTAGAAGTTAGGCTCAAGCCAAGCATGGTGACACACAGCCAAAATCCCAGCACTGAGGAGGCTGAAGCAAGAGGATTACAAGTTGAGGCCAGCCTCTGCTACATAGCAAGACCATATCAGAAAAGGGGAGAAGGGATGGAGTAAATGCTCAAAAAAGTAAAAACAGAGTCGGGCGGTGGTGGCGCACGCCTTTAATCCCAGCACTTGGGAGGCAGAGGCAGGCGGATCTCTGTGAGTTCGAGGCCAGCCTGGTCTACAGAGCTAGATCCAGGACTGGCTCCAAAGCTGCAGAGAAACCCTGTCTTGAAAAACCAAAAAAAAAAAAAAAAGTAAAAACAGGACTAGAGAGACAGCTCAGGTGATTGACTGCTTGTTATGCAAACAGGAAGACCTAAGTTTGGATCCCCAGTGTCCATGTAAAAGCCAGGCATGGGAGCGCACATGTATAACCCCAGTGTTCAGGGAAGGGCGGGGACAGAGACGTGTGGAAACCTGGAGCCTGTTGACCAGCCAATCTGCCTGCTGGTGAGGTCCTGGTTCAGTGAGAGGCCGTCTCAAAAAACAAGGCGGAAAGTGACTGAATGCATCCAAATCTACATCACCAGTGAAAACTGTTATTAAAAACTTTGCCATGAGGAACATTCCTGATCCGAATCCACCAATGAATTCTTCTAAGCCCTTAAGGAAGAAATTACACTAACCTAACAACCCACAGTCTCACCAAGAATGAGTAATGGCCACCACTGCCTTGCTGGAGTTCCCTACACGAGTCTGAGCATAGGCCCTGGGTATGGGAGGCGTTCTGGGCTCCGGGAATCCGGCCTGCACACTTACCATCTTCATCTGTCTGGAAGGTGACCTCCTTGCCCTCCTTGCGCCCCTCAGGGTTCGTGAGGATCAAACGCACATGGACGTTCCTGAATGGCAGCAGATTCTTGATGGTGTAGCGGCTGACACCCCGCTCCATCTTCACACACTCCCGGACGGTCTGATTGTGGCTGCCACCCAGCGTGTAGTGATAGCAGAGGGACACAGCATAGGTGTGGCAACGCGTCACGTTGTAGCCCAGGGGCTCCCACTGCAGGGTCAGCTGGCGAGCCTGGATCTCAGCAAAAGCCAGGCCTTTGGGGGCCCTTGTGGGCTCTGGAGACATAGAAAGTAGGGGGAAGGTTGAGGAGACAGGAAGAAAAAAAGAAGGGGAGGAAGACAGCATCAATCAACTGCCAGAAACCATTCCTCCTCTGCCTCTTGGAACTCTGAGCACCCTCAGAACAAACTGAACAGGCTCTAGAGTAAGGTGAGACACGTCTGAAACCTAGCTCTACCACCTGCAGTCAGTGATCATTGCCTGAGTGAGTCCACTTCTCTCAGCCTTAGTTTCCTGAACTGCAAAAGGAAAAGACCTAGATTTGGATCCCCATCACCTACACAGAGGCAAGGCTCCCTCAGAGGATTGCTAGACTACACTGAGTTAAGGTAAAACCCATGACACAGGCATGGCAAAGGCTAACACACCATAACCCGTTAGAAGCATTAACTACCGGGCCGGCGAGATGGCTGAATGGGTAGAGACACTTGGCTGAGCCTAACCATCTGGATTTAATTTCTGAGACCCATGTGATAGAAGAAAAGAACTCCCTGGCGTTGTCTTTAACATCCATATCCACAGTGTGGTCTGTGCGTGCACACACTATAAATAAAAAGTAAATGTGAAACAAGAACCATTAGCTCTTGCCAGCGTAGTGGCACATGCCTATAATCTCAGCACTCAGGAGGTCAGTCTGGGCTACATAGTGAGATCCTGTCTCAAAATAGAACGGTGTGCTATATAATTAGCACAATTTACCCCCTAGTTCAAGAACATTCTGAATAACACCGGGCCACTCAGAATCAACCTGTTGCTATATTTTCTTCATTTACTAATTCTAAACTTAATACAGAACGATTTATATCAATATATATAAAATTACATAGTACATACAAGCCAGGATGATGGGCACTATGACAGCTAGACAACACTAGGCCAGAGAATGTTTGGAAAGCAGAAACAGAAACCCATGTCATGACATATGTCATTATGTCATTATGTCTGAGGTAGGGCTCTACAGCTAAGGTGCAAATTCAGTGGTGAGTTCTTTGACTGCCAAAGACACAAGGAAAATGCAATCTGTTGTGCAATGATAACACTGGCAGTTAAATTTTTTTGAAAGTGTCCAACATCTTTCTGGAGGCTTCAGAATGTTTTATCTCATTTAATCTTGGTTGAAACCCAAGCGAGACAGGGGCTGTCATTAACCTTGTCATACCAATGAAAAAGCAGAGAAATAGAGGTTAGGTGAGGAGTCCAAAGTCACACAACCAAAGGTGAAGCTAGAATCTAAACCCAATCAGGCCGGCACCAGAACACATGCTCTTAGCTGCTGCTGCCCTGGTCCCCAGGAGGAATTCACCTTCACAAACAATAGTCGTACTCATGCCTTGGAGAGACACTGCTGCTCCAACAGTAGGGAGAGGCCGGCTGTGCTACAGTCTCTTAACGACTCCATTAGCCTAAAATATGTCCCCATTTTGTAAACAGAAAAACTGGGACCTGGAGAGATAGCTCAGTAGAAAAATGCTTGCTTTGCCAGGGTGAGGAACCTGAGTTCAGTCCCCAGAGTTCACATAAAAATGGGTGTGGCAACGTGGGCTTGTAATCCCAGCACCTAGGAGGCAGAAGCAGACAGGTCCCTAGAACTCAATGGTCAGTCAGCTGAGCTTATCAGGTGAGCTCTAGGCCAGGGCAAGATCCTGTCTCAAAAATACAAGATGGGCCTAATGACCTGAGTATGGTCCCTGGGACACAGACATCCACACATGTCCTATGGTACACACACACACACACACACACACGCATACACACACACATACGTGCACACACCCTCTAGAGTGAGGGTTCAGCCCACATCTCCATGTCTGCCTTAACAAGTCTATGATCTTAATCAAGCCTCCAAGAGGAAGTCAAGACACTTCCAAGAGTTCTTTATGATGTGAGATGCCCCTCTGTATGCTGTGAATGTTTTATTACCATTGGTTAATAAAGAAGCTGCTTTGGCCTATGGCAGGGCAGAATATAGCAAGGTGGGAAAACTAAACTAAATGCAGGGAGAAAGAAGGTAGAGTCAGGCAGATACCATGTAACTGCCAAAGAAGAAAGATGCCAGAACCTTTCCAGTAAGCCACAGCCTCGTGGCAATACACAGATTAATAGAAATGGGTTAATTTAAGATGTAAGAGCTAGCTAGAAATATGCCTGAGCCATTGGTCAAACAGTGTTGTAATTAATATAGTTTTTGTGTGATTATTCGGGTCTGGGTACCCAGAAAATGAAAAAGCAGACTCTGCTTACACCTGTATCCCTCATACACAATTCTGGGAGATTGATTCCACGCCTCAAAGGTTCTGGGAGGTGCCTTCCTACGAAGTGCTCCATCCTCTTTGTTAGGGGCTGAGAAAACACTGCTATTCAGCCCCTTAATGGGATTAAGGAGAACCCTGTGGTCATTGTCCCTGAAAAATTTACTCAGCAGCCCCTTATAATTATTACCTGGAAACATCAGTTCTCACTCTCCAACACAGTACTGTAGGAGTGGCAATGGTCAACCTAGCACTGAGCACAGCAAGTTCCTGTTCCCACCCAGCTTTCGTTTCTTTCCTAGCCTGGGCAAGAGGCAAGTCTTCAGTCCTGTATGTAGCCCTCAGAAAGAGATTTCTGATTTCATACTAATTAGGTCTATCTCTTGACCCTCTCCCTTCTCCCCAAAAGCAAAAGACCCCCCAAGTCCCATCCTACATGGGCATCAGACTAGGCTGCTGCTACTCACTGCCACCCAAGAAAGGATGCCTGCTGCTGGTCCAGTTGCCAGACATGGAACTTCTCACCATTCTGGCCCACAGAGAAGCCCACAGGTGTTTCTGTGGGTTTGGTTTGACCCACCATTCTTGTGTGCGTGGGGCAGAACACTGTGTGTGCTCACCTGCCACCTTGCTCAGAAGTCTGATTCAGTCTCCTTCCCCCGGCTCTGGCCTGTTCCGTGTGCACTGACTACAGGAGTCAGTAGAACACCACTTTCTCTTCTCTACAAAGAGTGGGTCTCAAACCAGCTCTGTCCACACACCGCCCTATGCCTGGAAGGCCAGCCCATCTTCCTTCCTATCCTTCAGGAACTGCTTCCTTGCCCTCCTGCAATATTTGGACAAGGGCAGGACCAGTTTAGGATATACTGGCTAGATGGAAGCTTCAGATTCAGTGAACAAGACTGCAGGGGTCCCACCGCCAACAGCAGCATAAGCCTGGCTCCTCATGAGCATTCTTCCCACGGAGGACTCCAGGCTCAGGATTTCCAGACCCTCCCAGTCTCTAAGAGCTAGAAATTCTGATTTTTTTTTTATGAAATGTCCAGGTTTCTAAGCACTAGCAACCCACTCAGGCTACTCAAAAGCACCTCTTAGAACTCAAGACAGAGCCTCGGCCACGGAGGGTAAACGCCAGTGTGGGTGAGTATCTCCCTCTCCACCTTCCCAGGCTGAGGGGCCCTGAATAGAAGGCTCGCTTCCCTCTTCTCTTCTGTCCCAGGCACATCCGGAACTTAAACACCATGTTGACTAAGATTGACATGCTGGTTGTAGGGTGCAAATCCAGAGTCTCTCTGCTTCCAAAAGCCATCTGCCACCAAGGCGCTCCTTCAGCTGCCAATGCACGATGGCAAGACAGAGTTCAGAGACCAGGAAACCCTATCCAGGTGAATCCCACAGGCCACTCAGAGACAAGAGGACAGTGGGCACGGCAAAAAGCCGGAGAGCACATGTAACATCTATTAAACTAACCCAGAGTGGCTTGATTTTATGAATGCCAACGAATGCCTCTGCCTCATGGAAGGAGTTTTAGGATAGGGTCAAGTACATCCAAGTTCACACCCTGCATCCACTCTCCACTAGTTCTGCAGCTCCAGGAAAGTTGCTGAACCCTTCCGAATGACTGATGTCGACGGAGGAAACAATGCCTACTTTAAAACTGTGAATTATGCCAGCATTGGGTGGGTAGGGGTCAGATGATGCAAAGTTCTAGGTCATCATCAATTACCGAGCTAGTTCAAGGCCAGCCTAAGGTAGAGGAGGTAGATGAGACAAACAAACAACAACAAAACCACCTCCTTTAAAGACCAAATATAAGCCGGGAACTTGCCTGTGATCCCAGCACTTAGGGGGCAGAAGCGAGAGGATGGAGACTTCAAGGTTATCTTTAGCTACATAGTGGGCTGTAGGTGGCCATGCCTCAAAACAAACAACAAAAAAGGGAAACAACATCACATGGGACGTGGTACCCAGCCAATAGGAATCAATAAAGAAACGTGTGCACCAAAGTGAGACTTTTGTAACATGAATTAGTGAAACCATGCCGCAAAGCAATAACATATCAGAGCCCTTCCTCTAATCATTCCTGACCGTGTGCTCTAAAGAATACGACTCAAGAGAATAAAAAGAACTGCAAGCATTTAATTTTTTGATGTACCATTATAATAATAAGAATGTAGAAACAAACAGCCCAGAAATCTGGGATAGATGTTGGCAGGCAATAACATAATTATAAACATGGACCGGCATCGAGCAAACGAAGCAGAATCCTGAGCGGCAGCCCCAGTCAATGACAAGGATGTGAAAATGTACACTGAAGACATGGGCAGAGGCTGGAACAAGACAGAAAAATTAAGGTAGCTGTTGAGCTAGGATGGAGTGATTCAGAGGGCTTGGGGTTTTGTTTCTTGATTTGTTTTTTTTTTTAAACCTTTCACTGGTGCAATATTATTGTTTTTACAGTAAATAATAGAGAGGAGGGAATTGTGGGCCTAGAGAGCTCAGCAACACAGCTGCCCAAGAGCAAAACAACCCCAGGCCAGGCTCTCTGGCAGGCGGTGATATCAACAAAGAGGAGCCTGTGATTAGGAAGGGTGGGAGAAGGTTTTTGTTTGGAGTCTACCCACCTGGCCCTGGCCTGGCCGATCCCCACCCCAGCTAGCCTCTAGAAGAATGTTTATCTGTAGCTAACACTAGTGGGCACTTGGCCTGAGGTGGGGGTGGGGAGGCCTTGACAGCTGCTGCTGCCATTAGTACCCATTAGAAATCAAGACCTGTCAGCTGAGGTGGTTAGCAACCTGACAGGTTCTAGGACCACCTGGGATGACCAGTCTCTGGGCCTGCCTGTGGCTGAGGTGGGAAGGACCACCTTAACCTGGATGGTACTATCCCACGAGATGGATCCCAGACTGAAGAAAAGAGAAGCGAGGGAACCAGCATCCGGGATTCCGTTCTCCCTGACTGTGCCTGCAACGTGACCAGCTGCTTCAAGCTCCTGTGGTCCTCACTTCCGTACCATGATGGACTGTACCCTCAGACTGTGAGCCAAAGTAAACCCATCTTCGAATTGTTCATCTATCACAGCAGCAGGAATGTAACTGAGGGACCGGCTCCACCTCCGCCTCTGCTGTGAATCAGTGCAGATTTGGTCAAGCGGCTGAATCTCTAAGCCTTAGTTTATTTACCCGCAAAATGGGAGTGATCAAAATTTATGACTGTTAGAGCCAGACGGTGGTGGTGCACTCCTTTAATCCCAAGCACTTGGGAGGCAGAGACAGGCGAATCTCTGTGAGTTAGAGGTCAGCCTGGACTACTGAGAGAGTTCCAAAACAGGCTCCAAAGCTACAAAGAAACCCTGCCTTGAAAAACCAAAATGAAAAAAGAAAAGAAAAAGTTATGAGGAATTGGGTCAGACTGTACAGGGCAATAGCACCTAGCCATAAAGAATGGCTTAACCGCAGCCTGACTGTTGAGGTCCACCTGCAGAAACTACATGCACAGGTTTCAAACCACAAAAAATAGTTGAATTTCCTGGTAGCTACGCATGTGTGTGTGTGTGTGTGTGTGTGTGTGTGTGTGTGTGTGTGTGTGTGTATGGGTTTGTGTGTGGGTATGTGGGTATGTGTACATACCTGCATCTTCTGTCTCCACACACTCCCACACCACGCACCTTTTTTGGCTTTTTGAGACAGGATTTCTCTGTGTAGCCCTGCTGTCCTGGAACTCTCTCTGTAGACCAGGCTAGCCTCGAATTTACAGAGATTCACCTGCCTCTGCCTCCCGAGTGCTGGGATTGAAAGAGTATTCGCCACCATCACCCGGCTATGAAGTCATCTTTTTATGGAGTTGACTACATGCACTTTATTGACTGAGCCATTTCCTCAGCCCCACAACCTGGGTTCTTGACCCACTGTCTGATTACAGGCAAGTCCCTTCCCCGTCTGGGTTTCAGTGTCCCCATCTGCACACTCAGGAGAGAGCAGCAGAGGTTTTCTATGTGCCTCAAGCTCTGATCTACTCTAAGTGGCAAATCAAAAACGCCTTTGAAACATGAAGAACACCATAATGATGACAGCTGTCACTTATGGAGTTGCCAGGCACTGTACTTCACATGCGTGCCACGTGCTCCCTACAATTGCCCAGATTAACCCAGACTGCGACAGGACCCCAAGGATCAGCTTCGCATGTCCATTTCCTCATTTCCATTCCCCCAAAACCTAAAGAGGGCTTTCAACCTCACCACTATTGGACTCGATAATTACTTGTCATTGGACACTGCCCGTGCACTGTGAGGAGTTTAGCTGTCCCTGGCCTCTAGCTCTTAACGCCAGTAGCACCCACCAGCAGCAGCCAGTATGACAGCAATAGGTGTCCAGACACCAGCAAATGTCCCCTAGGAGTGAAAATCTGCCCTGTTGAGAACACTAACATGAGCGATGTGACCCTGCCACGTGGCTTTAAATGCCACCAACACCATCTCTGTAAGGACAACTTTCAGATCCATGCCAGCAGCCTGGACCCATCCCTCCGTGTCTTGCTCATACATCCAGCTGCCTGGTGGAGATCGCCACTGGCACATTTAATGGCATCTCAAAGTCATTGTGCCCGACTCACAGCTCCTGATCAATGGCACCCCCCAGGCCAGCTCCCCCCACCAACTCTGCTCTGGTGCAGTGAGTGACAGCTCCATCCGTCCAGTTGCTCAAGCAAAACACCTTGGAGCATCCTGGTGTCTATTTCTTCCTTCCTCATCCCACAGCAGATCTATCAGCAGATGCTATTGACTTTGGAACCAAAGGGACCGAGCAACTTGTCATCAGTGCCATCATCGTCACTTCCACTCGGCTTCCGGCTACCATCTCTGGCTGCAATAGCTGCGAGAGCCTCCCCATGGAGCTCCTTCAGGAACCTTGGCCCTCTGTCATAGTCTGGCTCTCTGTTCCTGTGATAAACACCAAGACCAAAAGCAGCTGGGGAAGAAAACGCTTATTACCGTCCATCATCCAGGGAAGCCAGTGCTGGGGTGCTCTCGCTCATGACTTGCTCAGCCTGCTTTCTTATAAAACCTAAGACCACCTGCCTAAAGGGGGCGCCACCCACAGTGGGCTGAGCCTTTCCGTATCAATCATTAATCAAGAAGATGCCCCACAGCCAAGGTCACTGGACATCACTCCCCTCGCTCACTGGCCTCTGAACCTGACAGTCCGAACTCTACTTAGACAATCCTCCCTCAGGTCTCCTCCATGCTCCTGCCTCCAGGCCTTTGCACTCAACAGTCTGACTGGACCGTCCCTTCCCTAGCTGTCCCCCTACAGCACACCACCTAGCTCCCCCTCACCTCCCGCATGACTCTGCTCAAATGCCACCATCTCAGTAAGACAGTCCTTCAGCTTTTTTATAAATAACAACCCTCCGCCCCTCTCCATCCCCCGCCCTGATTTATTCTCTCCTCACACACTTATCGCCATCTGACAGACTATATATTCCTCTTGTTTACTTATTTATCATCTGCCTCCTTCTGCCAGGACATGAGCTCCCTGCAGAGTCTTAGGAGGACTCAAATGCTGATGGCCTCTGTCTGGGGTGCAGCCACGTATCCTTAGCAACTGTGGCTTTACCTGGCACATAATAGATACTCAATAAACACCCGTTGCCTGAATCTTCATGCTACCCCATATGGTAGAGATTAGTGTTGCTTCCACTTATAAAGAAAGAAGACTTTATATGGGTATATACATTGATATACTCAATGGGTATATCACCCGACCCAGACCCCAGGGACACCGACCCACCACCCAAACATCTCTCTCCAAAAGTCTGGTATTAAACTACATTTTAGGTAGCCCACAAATCAGCTCTTAATAACACTTAAGACTGTGAATTGCAGGTTAGCAAGATGGCTCAGTAGGTAAAAAACACTTGCTGTCAAGCCTGAGGACCTGAGTTCAATCCCCAGGACACACATAGTGGAAAGAGAGAACAGACTTGCATAAGCTGTCCTCCAACCTCCACATGCACACTGCAGCAAGTGCATGTCCATATATACATGAACACTAAGTAAATAAATTTAGGAGATATATATAGAGAATATATATATACATAATTTAACATCAATTGCAAAAACTACTTAACTCTTAACCTCACACATTATCCAAAATATACCACGGATGTTGTAATAGCTTGAAAGAAAATGGCTCCCAAAGGAAGTGGCACTATTAAGAGGTGTGGCTTTGTTGGAGTGGGTGTGACCTTGTTGGAGGAAGTGTGTCACTGTGGAGGTGGGCTTTGAGGTCTCATATATACTCAAGTCATCCAGTGTCACAGTCCACTTCCTGTGGCCTTCTGATCAAGACGCAGCTAGCACCATGTCTGCCTGCACACCACCATGTCCTACCATGATGATAATGGACTAAATCTCTGAGAATACAAGCCACCCCCGATTAAATATTTTTCCTTTATAAGAGTTTTTGTGGTCATAGTGTCTCTCCACAGCAATAGAAACCTGAACTAAGACAGATGTAAAGATGAAACTGTTAAACCTTTAGAGAAAAAAATAAATAAATAAAAGAAGAAATAGAAAAAGATTCTGGGAACCAGAGCTAGGCAAGGAACTCTTACGATCCAATCAAAAAGCACTGGGCAATTTTAGAAACAAATTCTGAAAATTCATCAAAATCTAAAATGTTGACTATCAATCCATACAAAGGCAATGAGGAGACAAGTTCCCTGCTGGGAGAAAGACCTACAGATTATACATCCATTGATACATTCATAATGTGTTCTAGATAGATCTAGTATCTAGACTGCATAAAGAATTCTCAAGCCTCAACAGAAAAAAAGAGTAATTCTATTAAGAAGTGAGCGATGATACGAACAAGTAATTCAATGAAGAACACAGGCAGTGGCAGTCATGTGTGGAAAGGTGTTCACCAACACTAGACCCTAGAGAAATGCAAATTAAGACCATGAAAGGGAGGGAGAAGGCTGGGGGAGGACTCAGCCGTTAAAAACAATTGCCGCACTTGTAGAGGTTGTGAGGTTCCGTCCCCAGCCACTATGTCATGTGATTCACAATCCTGGTGTAGGAGTTCCTTCTGTATTTCTATTGCTTTCATTGGTTAAATAAAGAGACTGCCTTGGCCTTTTGATAAGGCAGCCCTTAGGTGGGCGGAGTAGACAGAACGAAAGGCTGGGAGAGAGAAGGCAATGTGGCAGACGCCATGTTTCTCCGGCCCAAGATGGACACTGGTTAGACTCATGCCAGTAAGGCACATCCTAGTGGTGATACACAGATTACTAGCTATGGGTTAGTTTAAGATGTGAGAGTTAGCCAAAAAGAGGCTAGAGCATATGGGCCAGACAGTATTTAAATGAATACAGTTTCTGTGTAATTATTTCAGGCACTGGGAGCTAGGCGGGACGGAACAAGGGGTCCTGCGCTGGGAGCCAGGAACGCAGCCCTCTCCTCCCTACTACACAACCCTGTAACTCCACCTCCGGGGAGAAAAGCAACACCCTCTTCTGGCCTCCTGCACACATAAGTGCACAGACACAGATACACACGCACACCAGATAAAATAAAATAAACATTTTTAAAACTTATGTTCCTGATGGTCAAAAAGCGTAATCGACCCAAGTGTCTGTCCACTGGTGAACGGACGAATGAGATAGGAGAGAGTCGCACATCGCGACCAAAAGGAATGCAGTAATGACAACCTGCTGTAGCGCAAATAAGGCCAAATGAAGATGCCGCCTGCAAAAGACTGCAAACAATCATACATGCTTCTATAACGTAAAATTTCTACAAAGAGCAAATCAAGAGAGAGGAAAAGTGGATTCATGTTTGCTTAGAGCTTTAGGATTAGGATGACCTGGGTGTAGCAGGATAACATGTTCCAAAATCAATCATATGACTACTTGTTCAACTCCAGCCAGCTTGCCAGGCCCAGATGTCAATCTTTACTGTAAAATTAAACCATAGTTGTACAAAACGTAACTATTGAGGAAAACATACTGGAGGCTGGAGAATCTCTGCTTTCTCACGAGAGCACGGGGGTCCACATCGAGAATCTATATTTGTCACTGAGAAGATTCCAAAGACTACAGCACACTGACATCACTGAGAACCCTGCTCTCCACCCATTGCTCTTCTGATAAGTCTCCCCTGCAGGTGCATCACGGGTCCTCAGAAACCACTCCTTCACCCTCCTAAGCAAGAAGAGCTGACTGCGGGCCCAGTGAATCCAGACAAAATCCATCACACACAATTTTAACTGATAGTTGTTTAAGAAGACAGAATAAGAGTTCTGGCCCCATCTCTGTCACTTACTGCATGGTCTCTGCCCAGTCACCTAACATGTCTGCCTCAGTCACCTCATTGGTGAAATGGGTATGACAACAGCAACTATGTCACAGTGTTCTGGTTAAGTTTTCCTTCTTGTTTTGTTTTGGTTTTCCTTTGTCTCTTCTGTTTGTTTGTTTTCTTTTGCATTTTGAGACAATCTATGGAGAAGTCGCCTCCAGGCTAGAAGACAGCCTCCAGAGTCCCTGCCTTGTGTTAGGATTGAAGTCAATAACTGTATTTGTTTCAGGAGGCTTTGCTACCCCTGTGGAACGGGGAACAACCCACCTGCACACTTGGTCCGGCTGAGCAGCGGTGGTCCCGGGCGGCCTGTGCCGCCATCCCCCGGGCGCGTGAGCAGCACGCTGATCTCATACTCGGTGTCTGGGTCAAGATGCCATAGCTTGTAGGTCTGCAGGTTGACAGCGTGCACCTCGGCCCACGGGCCCCGCGCCATGCGGTACTCGATCTCCTTGCGCACGATCGGCCCATCGCCAATGATGGAGTTGGTGTTAAGCTGGATGATGAGGTAAGTGGGGCCTGCGCGCAGCAGCTGTGGGGGCGCGATGGGGGTGGGAGGCTCTGCGAGGACAGGCGGAAGAGGAGGAGCCTACTGGTGCAGCCGTGTGGCCCTAGAACTCCCATAGCTCAGCTATTGGCCACTCCAAACTCCCAAGCCCAGATCTGGGGGACCCCGGCACACTCGCTGGGTTAGCACCTGAAAAGCGCTACTAGACAGAGCCTCACTCCCTGTGCCCTCCCACTACACAGCCCATCCCTTAGCGACACTATTCCCTTTACACGTCCATCGGTTCACGTCACAGCCAAGAGCCTAACTCTACACCTCATTCTGCAACCATCATGAGACCCTCCCTGTTCTCTCAGGCCACACAAGCTGCTAGCAAACCCTCAACTAAACCTGCCCTGGGACCCCAACCGAGTCCTCTAAGAAGCTAGCTTCAGGTGGCGCAACCCTGTGGACTCCACCCTATCCTATCCTGCGCCCACCCCTCCCCTGCAACTCCGGCC
This sequence comes from Ondatra zibethicus, assembly GCA_004026605.1. Taxonomy (NCBI): domain Eukaryota; kingdom Metazoa; phylum Chordata; class Mammalia; order Rodentia; family Cricetidae; genus Ondatra; species Ondatra zibethicus. Next base: position 277,556 of record PVIU01000528.1, read on the forward strand.
TTCATCAAGGCCAACCTGCTGACCTTTGACGATGAGCTCTGCGAAGTTGGAGACACCAGCCCCGCGAGGGGCCTGGGACACACAGCGGTACAGATCTTGCTCACTTCGGCCTACGGAGGTCAGCGGGAAAGTGGCCAGGAAGCGACGGTGACTGATGTGCCGCACCCCAGCAGCAGGCAGCAGCACCCCACTCTGCCGCTGAAGGGAAGAAGGGATGGGAGAATCAGGGAGAATTCCAACCCGACAGCACATATGAGTCCCTACTATCCCAGGGGTATGTGAGGATCCAGGAACTGCCCTCCACCCTGGGGTGAAGGAGAACCCAAATTGGCAGAGCACAGCCTGGAGGGAGGCAAGACAGTGTACAGATGTTGGGGTATGAAGGAAGGACTCAGAACCCCAAAAGGGAAACAAGCCTAGGAGAAGTGTTCTGCCCTCTGCCACCTCCCTGGGCCAAGTCTACACGGGCCGCCCTCACCTGCAGGAAGAAGCGCTCTGCCTCTGCAGCTCTGCCTGCTGCCATGCATTGGAAGGATGCATTCTGGCCCGCATTGACCTCCACGTCTCCAAGGCGGGAGAAGTGAGGGGCCTTTGCTGTGGGAAAACAGGCAGAGCCCCAGCATGAGCAGGGCCTGCATGCCCCGCAGGCAGGAGTCAAGGCTACCCTCATCCTTGTGTCCGAGGGGACTGGGACTCACCGCAGGGGTAGCTGAAAAGCAAGATGTCATCTAAGCCTATGTAGCCCTTGCGGTCTGGGGAGATGAGGGCCTCAAACAGCACCTGAGGGAAGTGGGAAGCCAATTGTCAGAGTGACAGCCCTCCAGGTCAGTTTGGGCCCCAACCCCACCCCCTTCTCCACCAACAGGTGCCAACCCAGCTCACATAGACCCTCACTACCAAGCCAGCTGTTTCAGGGGTATGGTCAAGTCTGGAAGATCTATTCCAATTCAGACAGTACCTCAAAGCAGCAGAATCTTTCCAGTCAGAATTTCCAGTTGGGTACTGCTTCAACACACTTTCAACGCTGGCCACCCTACTAACAATGACCTTTGACACTCTACCCACACTGACCCCAAACCAACTCCAAAATGACCCCAGATTGACTCCTGATGCTGGACACATATTAAATCTGACCTAGTTCGACCCGAGGGTGGCTTGCTGCTGCCCTGACCTCCAAGCCCAAGCCCACCAACTGTCTAAAAACCCAGCCCACCTGATATTCATTGGGCCAGAAGGTACTGACGGCCAGCTCAGCTTGGTGCCACTGCCGGCCATGGGATCCAGTCATATTCCACACGGCACTGCCCAGGGGGCCCCCGTTCACACGCACATAGACACCCAGGGTGCCTGGGCTGTGCCCATCCCGGCTATAGAGGAAGTAGCTGAACTGAACACAGTGCGTGTCGTTCTCACTCAGGGTCTGGAAAACGATATGGGCCCTCTGGCCTGGAGCATGTTGGGAAGCATTGACCATCAAGTAGGCGCCTGGAGAGAAAAAAAAAGGTAAGGAGACCTCAGGGAAAGCCAAGGTGACACCAAGGAAGGGACAGAAATGAAGGACCCACCAGGAATCGAGGGTTTGGGGTGTGATCCGAGTTTTTAGCTCTGGTCAGAGCTTTGGGTAAATCCCTTCCCTCCCCAGGGTCTGCTTCCCAAAGGAGAGGACTAAGACAGTAGAAAACACAAACTCAACCTTGCCAAAGCCCATATGGCCACAAGCCACCCAAGCTGTGCTGTTCTTGGAGGTAAGGATTAGATCACTCTTCTCAGGAGTCAGGAGTCTGGCACAGGGCAGATCCCCTGAGGTCACTGCTTCCAAAGCTTCAGACACTTCCCCTTGCTGGGTACTTTCCTCTGGCTCTGATCATTCATAACGTGTGAGACTGTCTTGCTAGCAGCCTGTCACACCTCAGGCCCTCGCTGTGTCCTCAGACAGGCTCTGAGCCCAAACTTGATAAATATGTAGGACAGACTGAATGGAAGGATTAGCTTCCCTTCCCGCCCCCACCAGATTCCAACACAAACACCCCACATCCCAGCCTGAAGATCCTCAGTATGTTCTGGAGATGGTGGGGAGAGCCTCAGGACCTGGCTGGTGATTGCAGCTTCCCTTGGGGTGTTGGGAAGATGGGTGCAGCTGCCAAGGAGAGACCCAAAGCCACCCTTGCACAGCGCCATGAAGCACGGCCTCCTTCCCAGCTGACAGCACATTCTGAGCCTGCTCAGGAGTGCTCCCAGGGACTAGAGGGATCTCATTTCTGTGAGCCTGGAGTCCTGTGAAGGAGGCTGCTGCCTGCGTCCTGCAGGGGTAGGAAATGAACCTCCAGGTCCCTGTCCCTACTGGAATCCTAGCCAGACACTTCTTAGCCAGCTCCTGTGGCAACTCCTCTTCCCTAAGGTAGTTCCCTCTTCCAATGTGACATCTTGCCTCTTCCTCCTCTGTTCCCTGGACACTGCCCTCCACACCCCCATCATGCACTCCTTCATCCCCATGGTTCTCTTCTTTCCCTCCTGCTCCCCTATGGGAGTAATTCTCCTTGTTTCATCTCCATCTCCCTATACTTTCCCTAGACTACCCATCAAGTTCACCCTTCCTCCCAGACTTAGATCAGCCCCCTTCACCAAGGAAGACAGAGAGACAAAGTGGGCAGGCCTGGAAAACATGAATCTAAGCCAGAACTTACTCTCTCTCTCTCTCTCTCTCTCTCTCTCTCTCTCTCTCTCTCTCTCTCTCTCTCTCTCTTTGTGGTGGGGGGGCAGGGGGAGTTTGAGACAGGGTTTCTCTGTGCAACAGTTCTAGCTGTCCTGGTATTTGAAAGAGCAGCCAGTGCTCTTAACCACTGAGCCATCTCTCCAACCCCCTTTTCTTTCTTCCATTTTTATTTTGGGGGCAGCATCTCACCAAGGAGCCCAGGTTAGCCTGTAACTTTTGACCCTCCTGCCCTAGCTTCATGTTCTTTTTCTTTTCTTTCTTTCTTTTATTTACTTTTTTTGTTTTGTTTTGTTTTTGTTTTTTGTTTTTCAAGACAGGGTTTCTCTGTGTAATAGCCCTAGCTGTCCTGGGAGTAGTTCTTGTAGACCAGGCTGGCCTCGAATTCACAGAGGTCTACCTGCCTCTACTTCCCGAGTGGTGGGAATAAAGGCAGGCACCACCACTGCCCGTCCATGTCTACTCTTAATTCTCAGTTGATTCTGTACCCAGAGAGGAGGGCTACTAGTCACCAGGCACTCTCAAATATCCTCAACAATAACAACTAAACATTTAACTGACATCCAGTGTGCCGCCATGTGCCCTGTGATATGGGCTACTGCTCTCCCATGTCACGGTCAAGACAACAAAGGCTCAGAGCTGGCTAGATGATGGGGCCAGGATTTGAACCCATGTCTTATGATTCTGGAATGAGTGTTCTCAAGGCTATCATCTGAGTAGGAGACCAGTACCAGAATCTATGTTGAGCCTCCTGCCTCCCAATCCAGTGCTCCAGATGCCCCAAATGTCTGGTACTGCAGTTGGGACAGAGGAACCCAGGGCTCCCAAGAAGAGCGCAGAGGCATATCCAGAGACCCCCATATCACTTCTCCTCAGTGTCTTCAGATCCCAAAAAGAGCAGGAGACCCTGAGGGGAAACGAGGGAAGGCCTGGAAGGAGAAAAAAAGTAGTGATGGAGATTAGACTTACCATGGGGCAGGTCTGCGGGGGCCCGGGTGCCAGGGTGGATCCGCACTTGCTCCCACTGGAAGTCATCGTACTGAGCCTGGCTGTACTCGCAGGGCACAACTGGGTCGCTCGCCTCCTCGAAGGTGCAGCCAGCTGTGAGGGCAAGGCCTGATTAGCGAAGCCCAGGCAAGGCCACTGACCAAGAGGACTCCAACACAACCCTTCAGGTTCCCCACTGGCCTCTCCTCCTCCCCAGGCCAGCCTCTCCCCTCCTTATCATGACTCCCTCCAACTAACAGAGTTCTCCCTCCTTCCCCCAACATCCTCCCCTCACTGTCCCTCACCAGTCCCAAGACTTTCCACTGCCTGTTCCCCACCCCACGTCCCAGGATCCCCAACAGCTCCATCATTCAACAAGACCCTCCTCAATAAAACCAGCCATCATTATTGTTCCAAGCATAGAGCCTCCAGTCAAAATCAGCCCTAGACCCATCCCATTTTACCGACTGGGAAATGGAGGCCCAGCATAGCATGATGCTAAGCACCAAAGGCTGAATGTCATCATCTGTGCCAGGTGACAACGTGACAGACACCAAGGGTATTCATTCGCTGCCCAAAGTCAGTCACCTTCGATCTCTGTCCCCTGGGATGTGACACAGTATGGTTCTGTGTGTACTGAACACATATGTGACTAGAGGATGCTAATTCTAGTGACTGGAGACCAAGATTAATAATCTGAATGATGTCAGGTGGTGGTGGCGCACGCCTTTAATCCCAGCACTCTGGGGGCAGAGGCAGGTGGATCTCTGTGAGTTCATGGTCAGTCTGGTCTACAGAGTGAATTCCAGGACTGGCTCCATAGCCATTGGGAATTCCTGTCTCAAAAAACAAACAAACAAACAAAAACTCTAAATGTCAGGGAAGTGAAGGAGGGGCCTGAAATACGTGCAAACCCCTCAGCTGGCGGTGAGGTCCACTGTCTCTCAGCTGGTTCATGGAGTTGGCACCAAATAACCCCATGCTTCCCTGGTTCAGGAAGGGATCTGAGCTGGGCCTTGTACCCACTCCCCAGTCATAGCGTTTGCTCCAGCAAACCAGTGTTGAAAGAACTGGCAGAAAGTCAGGCCAGACCCATCCTGCCTGCCTGTCAGACCCATTTGACAGATGAGGTGACCAAGGCTCTGAGAAGCAAAGGCATTTGCCCATGGTACAGAGCAGTGGCTCGGTGGTGGAAGCTGGAGACTTGGGACGGACTTGGGATTGAATCTTGGCTTTGCCATTTGCCATCCCTAGCAACGCTGGGCAAATTGCTTCTGCTTTCTGAGCCTCAGTTTCCCCATCCACACGTGGGGATTGAAGATTTGAAGATTTACAACATCAGTGCATGTGAGCACCCAGGAAACACCAGCTCAGGGGTGCCACTTGTTCCTGTATGAGGGGGAAAAATGGATTTGAACTCATGCCCATCCAAAGCCCACACTCCCCAGAAATATGAGAAGGGTCTCAAGAAAGGGGGGGCAGGGCTGGAGAGGTGGCTCAGAGGTTAAGAGCATTGCCTGCTCCTCCAAAGGTTCAATTCCCAGCAACCACATGGTGGCTCACAACCATCTGTAATGAGGTCTGGTGCCCTCTACTGGTCTGCAGGCATACACACAGACAGAATATTGTATACATAATAAATAAATATTAAAAAAAAAAAAGAAAGGGGGGGCAGAGGGCAGGACAGACAATAAGCCACCAGGTAAGTGGCATGGGCGGGGCAGGCAAGGAGCGGCTTCCCTCTGAGGACTCACTGTGTGTTACCCATTTGCATGTTTCCACCAGCCCTATAAGAGAACCCGGCACACGAAAACACACAAGCAGAGCTAGGCATGCCTGGGCTCGTCATTGTTGGGGTCTCTCATCTCCTTGAACCCCACCGGAGAATGGGAAACAATGAGATCTGCGTGAGCCTGCACCAAGCATACTGGGACGGGGGAGCTGGTGTAGGGGACCCATGGTGCTTTCTGCCTGCTTGTTTGGCAAGCTCCACTCAGCACTGAGCCCTAAGGCATGAGGTAAGTGAGCTTTAACATCATCTGTGTTGGGAGGGCCCCCGTTTTCCTCTTGAAAAGGTGGTCAGTGAGTGGTCTTCCAGGAGGAGGGGAGCACTCACTTCCTGCCCTTGGAGGTCCTGGCCAATCACTGGGACAGACTGTAGGAAAAAGTATGACTTAGATCGCAGGCTGGAGTCAAGGCCCTTCTGGTTCCTACACAAAGGCAAAGTGGCTGCCCCAGGCATCTCCTCCAGTGCCCTGGCAAGCCTGAGGTAGCCAGTCAGCCTGTGGTTTCTTTCTGTCAGTCCTGAGTCAGGCACATGACCAGACAAGGACTCCGACCCCACCCAGAGCTTACTGACCTCAGACTAACAGCCAAACTGGGGTCTCTACTCAGACCACAATTACATGATTCCACCAACTGACTGACTGACTCTAGGCCGACCTTAGCCAGAGTGGCTCCCTGTTGATGGTGCCTGGCTAGAGTGACCCCCGTCTTATCCATACGACACTCCCCTAGATGTCAGTCAAATAGCCACTAGCCTGGCTGACACCTGTTCTCTCTGTGTAACCACAATCAGACTGACTGATTCCATCCAGGGCGACCTTTTAGCCAGAGTGACCATTCTCACAAATCTCTAGTTAGCCCCAGCCCTGGGTCTCTAGGCCAGGCCCAGGTCAACTCCATCTCTTAGAGACCGTCTCAAGTCCGCCCCCAGCTCTCCCAGGGATAGGAACAGCCAATTCCTCCTACTACAGCTTCGGCACCACCACAAGGGGGCACCGATTACCACCATGCCTGCCCGGCCTACCCTGACCAACCTGCATGAGGAGCTCAGCATTTAGGAAATAGCGCTGTTGTTAATCTTGTCTTACAGACCAAGAGTGTGTGACACTCAGGGGCCACACAGAAGCAAGGTGCAGAAGACACAAATTAAACCACCTGGCTGTACCGTGAGAGTAAACACATACAAAATAAGATCCCGATTCGGCCCCTCACACAAGCCACGTCTCCCCAGACAATGCAGCGTAGGATGAGCCGCGATGGGCACTGTGAGAGGCACAAGAATGATTAAGGGCAAGGGGTGGAGTTCAGTGATAGAGGAGCTTTGTCTAGCACGTGTGAGGCCCTAGGTTTGATCGCCAACATGGGGAGGGGGGCTGGGAAGAAAAAGTTCTATCTTGCTTTGAGGGGCTTCCCACTTGAACAAAGGTGAGGAAATGAAAGTTAAGAAGGGCCAAGGTTATCAGGTTTGAAAGGACACACGAGGAAAAGGGGTGTCGGCACAAAGGAAGCTACATCTGAACTGAGCCAGAGGAGCTCGGGCTGACTGACATGATGGGAAACCACCAGAGGCTGAGGCCAGTTCTTAAAAAGTCCTGGATGCCAGGATAAGGAGTTCCATCGCATTCCTAACTGGGGAGCCATGGGGGGTGCTGGAGCAGGGAATACCTGGATTCTGATAGTTCAAACAGGCGTTTTTTTCCCAGAGTGCAACAGGTTAAGAGGAACTAGGGACCAAGCCACCAAATGGTCTGGAGCCAGGTGTCAGATTAGCAAAAAAGGAGATCTGAAGTCTCATCCTGAATACAAACAGCACACACTCCAGTCAAGAGAGTTATATACATGCATGTGTATGGGCACATGTGCGCACGCGTGCACACACACACACACTCATTCCCCAGCCCAACTCAAGTCCCTGAGGCATGCTCTAAATTAGGCTGGGGACAGGGAACGAAGACAAGGTCCCTCTTTGGGTACCTCATCTCTCTGTAGAGAGCTCTCAGAGAAGATAGATGGGTTGAATGCAGGACCCCAGTGCTTCCCCCAGCCTCAGCTCCAACTGGCCCAGCAACATTCCTTTGCTAATCTCCCCAATCTGGCCAGGCGGTTGCCTGAGCAACCGTCAACCACAATTTGGGAAGAAGGGGGATGGTTGGTTTATCCACATCCGGCATGCTCTGGGCCTGATGATGTCAGAGACCAGTAACTTCTGGAGAGGGGCCTGGGAGGGTCCCCCCAGGGGTCTCCCTCTCCCTAGCTGTCTCTCCACCACCCCCCTGCACGCGCGCGCCCGTGTGTGTGTGTGTGTGTGTGTGTGTGTGTGTGTGTGTGTGTGTGTGTGTGTATGAGACCTACCTGTGAACCTAACAGGACCACTGGTACAAAAACACTCAACTACAGGACAGGAAATCTGCATCTTAGTCCGGCTGTGCCCCTGGGTCCCTTCATGACTTGGGGCGTCATGACTTGCCTTCTCTAACCACAGTCAGGATGACCTCTCGGACTAACTGATTTCATCCAGGGTGATCTTAGACTGCATGACCCCTTCTCAGTGATCTCTGGTCAGTCCCAGCCCTGGGTCCCTAGGCCAGGCACAGTTCAGCATCTCAACCATGAAATAGGAACAGGGGTTACAGCTCTGATTTCATTTGTGTGAGTTTACAATTGCCAGGTGTGGTAGTGCACTCCTCCGAGGCCAGTACTTGAGAGATGGATGAATGGGCATGGAGGTCGGCTGCTTGGGGTCATCCTCAGCTACATGAATGAATTTCCAGGCCAGGCTGGGCTACATGAGACCCTCTCTCAAATGAACCAATAGTAATAACAATACAAACAATAACTGGCGGTGTCCTCAGGGCGTGGTGTGCATAGGAGAGCATGGGTGTCTGCCAGCAAGGGCTCTCAGAAATGCTGTAAACTTGGTTCATGGAACATACCTGTGAGCAGAAAATACATAGATGCATTCTGTGGTGGGCATGAGCCCGGGGGAGGTGGGTGTTTGTACAGGGCAGGAAGAGGGGTGCGTGCGTGCGTGCGTGTGTGTGTTGCAACAGCCTGTCCTCCTCTAGCCAGGGCAGACAAGGCATGTGCTCTGGGCCTACTGCACCTGCAGCCGTGTTTTCTGAAGACCCTGCGTAAACAGAGCTTGTTTGCAGTGAGATTCTCACTCTGTTTTGTCAACAAAACGTCCAATTTCCAAGGGTAGCCCCAGAAGAAACAAAACTTCTCTAGACAGATGGTAAATTCGCAGTCTGGGACCTCACACTGCCAGGCACAACCCAACCATAGCCTAGGGACCCCACAGACAACCCAATAACAATGCCAGCCTAGTCCACTATCCCCGCCCCCCCCTTCTAGGTTACTGAACTCAACCCTGGATATTCTTGCGCTACTCAGTCCTGTTTAGCTCTCACTTTCCCCCTTCCTGAAGTCATGGACTAGCTCTGATGCCTTTGAACCCTGTCCCCAAGCCGTGTATACAGCAGATGGCCAACTAGGCCCAGACTTCTTAACACCAAGATCCCACCTGGTCTAACCTCGACCAACTGCACTAAGTCAAGGATGTTACTTATAGCCTAGCTCTATGCTAACACATTCAAATGGAGGTCAGGGTCCCAGAACTGACAACCAGAGCCCTGGGTAACTAAAAAAAAAAAAAAAGCACAGTAGGGCTGGCAGTAAAATACACCTATAACCACAGAGAGTGCAGCAACCTGGGAGACCCCAGGGCTGGCCACAGGCTGAGAAAGCTGGAACCACCAAAGGAGCCAACACAGAGCCTAGCAATGCCAACATCCTGCCATCTCCGCTGAGTATGAGAAGAAGCCAGCTGTAGCTGAGGAACTCACAGTAGATCCTTTCCCATCTCTATGGCCAACACAATGAATTCCAGAGTCAACGAGAGGGCTACTATATTGAATAGCAGTCCAGGGCTGGACACCATGTGTCGGGGTGGGGGGAGACTAAGATGTGTGCAGAAGTACAACAGGCAGAACACATAGATTCTCTGCAGGGTAAATGCCCTGCACCGCAGTCAGATAAAGACACCGCGGGGGGGCTAAAGCAGTGAAGGTGTGCACAGGCACCATGGAGAGGGAAGGCTGTGTCCCGCTGTGATGGGGTGTGCTGGAGATAGAGCACAACAGGCAAGACTTCCACAATTTCTGTGCAAGGCTGCAGAGCACGTAGCACACACAGCCCCCAGCACTGATATCCATTAGGCATGGAAGTGGTCAGGGCTGTGCAGTGTGGAACCACATTCATCTTGGGTATATGTCACCATATTGGGGGGGGTGGCAGAATGAAAGGTGGGAGGCTCCAGCATAGGCTGGAACATAACAGGAACAGCCTCCAGGGATGGGTGAAAGGTGGCACAAAATGGAAGCACCCTGATGATGCCCTGTGGAGCGACGGATTTGGTTCCAAGGGCTCTGGGTCTGGAAACTCAGCGGAACACTCACAACCTGGCAGGAAGCCATTTCCTCTCAATGGAAACATCTCCTTTTGGAGGGAGAAGAGAGGAGACAGTCACGCAATCTAGCAGGCTCCAGAAAGCTGGAGAAGTTACAGGATTCCCGAGACCTGCTCTGAGGTTATATAAGCAGTCACAGCTCCTGGAGAGAGAAGACTCTCTGCAAGCTGCCAGGGACAAGGCTTTCAGGAGAAACTCCCCGTGCTGGGGTGGGCTTTTCCTAAATGCAGCTGCCTTCCAGGTACCAGTGTTTCTGCAAGGAAACCCACTAAACTCCGTGCACCAAGCTAGACTTGGGTAGAATTGTTTCTTTGGTCTGTGGAGTGAATAGATGGTTGCTCGCGTCTCCCCAGGAAAAGTCACGCAACACAACCCTACAGAGAACAGATGCATAACAAGGTTGACTCTCCAGGTGGCGGTCCTATGCAGTTCAGAAGCAATGCAAAATCCAAGCTGCCCCACGTTCAGCAAAAAGTGCCCAAGTTCTATGTGCAATATGAAGCAGAGGGGAACTGCACTGAGGACGCACCAAGATGTGACCCTCCCACTACTCTCCACAGAAAGCTGTCCACAGCTAACACCTGGACACCTCCATTGTAACACACTCAGGGAAAGGCTGAGATAACAGAGGCATCTTCAGGGTAGCTGTGATGGGGGCAGTATGGAGGCTGGGCTATGAGCTTCATAGCCAGTGAGGTGCAGTGAAGCAGGGAGACAATGGGGCAATCAATGTATACTGTATTTCTGAAACACGGGGTCAGCATGCAGAGGAACTATGCCTAGAAACAGGAGGGTCCACATGACCAGGGCAGTGCAGATGCCTACTGCAAAAACTGCAGCGTACCAGACGCCAACATGCAGGGTAGTGGCAGTAGGCCATGTCTTGGCAGTGAGCCGCCACGTGAAGTGCTGTGCCCAAAGGCCAGGTGAGTCTACACATCTGATACAACAGACTGCTGTACAGTGTAAACACACAGCGTGGCCATAGAAAGCCATGCACTGATCTCAGGTGCTGTGCTGTGCGAGGGTTCTCCATCCAGGCACCTGGAAAGAGTCGCCCTCCCAATGTAAGCCTGGTATCTGGCAGAGCGAGGACCACACCATGGAAGAGAGCCACAAGGAAAGGGCATGGCAGGACAGCTGCAGGATGCTGCAAAAGTGGAGTATGCAGAACCCTGGAAAAGTCCCACATCACTGTAGCCCAGCGTCCCTGCAATGGGCTCACATAGGCTGAGTCACAGAGCAGTACAGACACCAGGTCCAGAGACCCAGGCTACACTCCTACGAGAAGGCTAGGGCTGAAACAGTGCCTCTGTCTACTGCGAGGCAGACGCAGGTACACTGTGAAGGTGCTGTGGGGCACACTGTAGAAGTCTCTTGGGGATACACTGGTGGGGAGCCACTCAGCCACACCTGCCTCCATTGCCCTGTGGGCTTCTGTCTACCGTTACTCTCACCCTCCAACATCTCCCAGTGGCTCTCCAAAGGCACAGGATGAAGGCACTGTTACCCACAGGGCATGTGGTGCCAACCTCAGCATACGATCCAGGTATTCTATCTGACCAGGGTCTTTGAGGACTGGCAGGCCAACAATGAATTTGAATTCTACTGAAAATCTTTTGGACAATTACACTGCATTCCCAGGGCCCCCAGTCCAGAGTAGGGCAGAATGGGGCAGGACAAGAGAGACAAGGGGAGGGGCATCCAAGGGTTCAAACCAATGCAAACACCCGTGAGCACCTACCATATACCACTAAGGGAACCAGAGATGACAAACACCTAGCTCAGCCCTCAGAGGACTTCCCACAAAATAAGGGCAGCCTATGATCATGCAAGGCTTAGGAGAGAGAAGACCACCTCCACTGCCTGGTGGGGGCAGGGCAGCTTTACTGTGACAATGACAATGGAGCTAGAGTGGAGGGAGAAGAGTGTCTCAGCAAAAGGCACAGAATGAGTGAAGGTAGAGACCCGGCAAAGGGCAGCACAGCAGGCTCTAAGGGTCTGGATTATAAAGCAGACAGGTAGAAGCAGAGTTTAGGGACAAGTGACACCGAGGAGGCCAGCTCCTAAAGAAAGGGCTGGGCAGGGAGGGCCTGAACTGCCATGTCAGGTTGGGGTTTAGCCTTGGGAGCTGGGGAGATTTGAGGCGAAAGAGTGGCAGCTCACTGGGACAGCCTTACAAAGGGCACTTTGGTCTCAGGGCAGAGGAGAAGCTGCTATGACAGGCACGGTGTGATGAAGGTTGTTGGGAGGGTGGGGGGATGGGACCAGCAGAGCCCAGGCCACACTAAAGCTCTGCCAGCCTTATCCTTTTAGACCAAAGCTTCTCAACCTCCTAATGCTGCAACCCTTTAATACAGTTCCTCATGTTATGGTGACCCCCCCAACAATAAAATTATTTTCGTTGCTACTTCATAACTGTAATTTTGCTGTTAAGAATCACAACGTGAATATCTGATAGGCAGGTTGAGAACCATTGTTTCAGACAAACACAGTCCATAGAACAGTCTACAAGCGTGAGAATGTCCCCTACTTGCCAATATGCTGATAATGTATAACCGTTGAAGATCTGAAATTTGCCTAGTTCAACTGATTAACTAAATTAGTATTTTAATTAATTGTACCTAATTTAAATTTAGTAGCCACATGTGAGTAAGAAGCCACCCCAGCAAGGAAAGAGCACTGTCATCACTGTGGAAGTTTCTATTGAATAAGGCAATTTGGACATGTACCCGTGGGCCCACAGAGCCTAGAGGCACCAGCCTACAGGTCTGAGCCACTGTACTATCCTCTGTACACCCCAATATTCTCACACCTTGGGATCGGTGCACCTACTCTGAGGCACCCAGAAACTCTGTACCATTCCAGGAATGAGATGCTGGGGGGTTGCCAGGTGTCATAGCAGCTGTTTCTTCCCAACTCCAAACTCCAGTCTAGCCACACCAAAGTGACCAGAAGGCTTGGCACCCTGACACGTCATGCATTTGCCTTGTGCCCCTGATCTCCATTTCACACACATGCATGAACACACATGCCCCACTCTGGCTGCCCAGGTGGCAGGATCACACCTATATGTATCTGTCTGCCTTCCCCCCACCCCTATAATGGTGGCTTCTCTTCTCTCCAGCTCAGAGGCAGTCCCTCAGATCCAGGAGGAAGGTTGTGGCCTCCTCTACCCAGACCACGATCGATCTGTGACTGAAGATTGAAGGAATGCCTGCTTAACAGGGGCCCTCCTCCCTCCTCCCATGTTCAGACTGACCGTTGAGACTCGATGCCTCACCAACGGTTGTCCTGATCACACAAGGCTGGGACTCCCCGGATTGGACAAGCTGAGCCAGCTGCCAGGGGTGGGGCTAGACTAGGGGGAGGCAACACCAGGAGTCTGCGGGGAGAGGCCCTCCTGCAAGAGCCCTCTCCCTTCAGTCTCTGCCAGGGACTCAACCTCTTTAACTCATAGCTCCCAGATGATACTTTCTGGACATGGCCTTTTCACAATGTAACACCATTCACCAGCAGAATTTTCCAGATTCTTACCAGAGCCAAAAAAAAAAAAAAAAAAAAAACAACTCAGCCTTCAATTTGACGTTCAGTGGAGCCATTGCGCCCCCATCTGGCATCTCCAGCTCTGGATTTGACCCACTTGACTTCATTCATTCTTTTCTGCCTTTTTTTTTTTTTTTAAATACGATGTCAGTTGCCCTGGCTAGCATGGAATTCATGATGCAACTCGGGCTGACCTCAAACTTGCAATCAATCCTCCTGCTTCAGCCTCCCCAGTACTTGGATTCCAGGACTAAACTGTATCATCCAGCTTCATTTATTCTTATACGTCACATCCATTTATTCAGACTAAAGAGGCTCAGACCTTGTACCTGGCACAAGTAACGGAAGGTCCACACTGACTTTCCTTGCAGAGTTCCTGATCTAGTAAGGCTGACAGGACTAAGAGAGTGTAATTACAGTATCATATAAAAGTTCAACTTCTACCTTCCCTTTCCTGGGCTAGAACAGAGAAAAACCAAGATAGGTTTCAAGGAGGAAGCTCACCAAACTAGGGACTCACATATGAAGATATGGAATCAGAGAGTCCTGGGGAGAAAGCCTGGTTTGTAAAAGGTACAGAGAAGAGGTGGTAGGCAGTGGGTACTTTGAGACTACTCAAAGCACATAAGGTTAACCAGAACATCGGATCCCAAAACAAGGTGAGGTGGGCCAGGTAGCCAGGGGCTAGAGCACTGTCAGGCCAAGAGAAAAAGACTTAACTCTGCAACTATTGGGGAGCTTCGAGGAGGATTTGAGGAGAGGTTTACAACATGCATTTAGGAAGAACTCTGGCTCAGTGGGAGGAAGAGGCCGGTGCCTTCCTGCAGGTGGAAGGTGGCTGAGAAGGGAGAGGTGGGGGAGGCATGGGATAGGACACTTCAAACACAAAGGGAAGCCACAAAGCACCTCCTGCTACTCTGGCTGACCTAGCTGAGTGTGGAGGTCACCCTACAAGCCCAGCTGGGGACAGAATGGAGGACAGCAGCCTGCCTCCAGAAAACAGGGACCTCCCCTGACACCAGACACAGGCAGGAGGCAGCAGGGAAGTGTGGTATAGGATTCAGGTCACCCTCCTGGCTTCCTGCCTCGCCCCCCTTTTCAGTCCCTGAGAGAAGTCTGGGCTGTCCTGACAAGCCCTCTGGGTACCTCTGGCCATTCCTGCCATCCACAACTCCAGCGATCGAAAAGACAGATTGAGCCAGAGCACAATAGGATACATTACTGTGCCAGGTTTGCACAGCTGAGAGACACCCTACACACACCCCCACTGGGTGACTAGGGAGGGTAGGCAGGGGACTGGTCACTCTCTAGACTGAGGACAGGGGACTGCCACCTTCCTTCTTCCCAGGGCTTTTCGATCAGTCTCTAATAGTAAAAGCTTCAAAAGTGCCAACAACTTTCATAGCAAAGAGACTTATCCAAGGTCACACACACACGCACGCACGTGCTCAACAAGTAGCAGAGGCAAAATTTGACCCCATGTTAACCCTGCCTCCAAATATCTACCAAGAATCACACATGATCACAATTAATTCCATGAGGCAGATGGGGAAACTGAGGCTCAGGAATGAGAATAACCTCAGTCTCCCAAACCTCAATCCTGATAGCCCACTGTCATGGCAATTGAGGCCCTAGTGAGTTCCCAAATCAAGGGAATGGGGTGGGGTGAGGAGTACAGAGGGTTCCATCTCAAAGTGGGGGAAGGTTAGAAGGGCTGAGAAAAGTCTAAGAGGCAGGTTGCCTGGGTCACCCTCTCGGGTACCAGAAGGTCAAAACTGAAGCTGAATAGCAAGGCCCCAAAAGCTGCAGGGCAAGGCCAGGACAGCTCCCGGGGTGCCTAGGTGGGTGGGGCCGTGAACTAGATCCCCGGAGGCCTGCTGTCTGGGGTAGGCAGCCAGGAGTCTGACCCAGGGCCAGAGGCAGCAGCGCGTGTCACTGCTCTGCTTCCACCGGGGGCGGCTCCCTGCTACCCCACGCCGGGTGGCTGGAACCAGCGGAAGAGAAAACCCTTGAAGAAAAGCCCTGGAAACACGCCCGCTGGAGGGGCCGAGGCCTGGGGTCGAGGCCTCAGTAAGAGACTGTGGGCCACGCACATACACAAGCACACCGACACACCTTCCACACAGCCAGCACACGATGCGATGCGCTCGCGGATGCAGAGACACAGGCACTGGACATACACATTCAGACAGGCGAATGCACACACGCGCGCGCGCACACACAGACACACACACACACACACACACACACACACACACACACACACACACACACACACACACACACCCTGGAAAGGACGCCAGACTCCAAAGCACACTCAAGCGTGCGATCACACCGCAGGTCAAGCGGGAGCCCCACGCACACATTCACACACACGTCCGCAAGCGCGGGCCCGGCTGGTCGGGAGGCCGCACAAAGTTGCAAAGCAGACGCAGGCAGCGTCCCCGGGGACCGCGGCGTCCCCGGCGCCTCTGGCGAGCCACGATGGGGACGCCGTCCCGCGGCCTCCAGCCAGGCCCTGCGGGGGCCCCCGACGCCGCAGCCCCGCCCGCAGCCGGGTGCGCCCCGCGGCCCTCCCAACCCGGGCGCCCCACGGCCCTGGCGCCGCCTCGGATCAGCCGCCAGCCAGCGCCGCGCGGAACTTGCGAAACAACAAACGGCCCGAAATGTCGGAGTCGGCGGCCACGGCCGCTTCTCTACCCCCTCCTTCTCTCGCCAGCCGCAGGGCTGCCCCAGGCTCCAAGGGACGCTACCGCGACAACTTGTTCCGGCCGGGTGCGCCACGCACACGCGCGCGCGCGATCATACACACTCACACATGCACACACACCCTCGGGTCCCGGCCACACTCGACCACGGCCCAGGAGCGCCCCACGCTCACAGCGTTCCTAGCCACGCAGCGAACGGGTACCGACACACTCACATCCACTCCAGACACGCTCCCCCACACGCATTCTCCTCACCCCTGGCATTCACTCGGACCCACACAGCACATCCCAAACACTCCCACAGGGACACTCGTGGACACAGCGCACAGAGACAGGTTCCTACCCGTTCCCACGCCTGCACGCGCTCGCTCACGCGCACACACACACACCACTCGTTCCTAGGCCCACACTCGAGAAGGATCCACAGAACCCTCGCGGCACACGCATAAAACAAACACGCGAGTTCTCGAACACACCAACACTCCCGCCTGGGGAATACAAAAAAGCCAACAAATGCAACACAGTGTCAGACGCAACTCCAGCCAAGCTACCGAAACTCAAATACACAACCCACTTGGCAGCACCGACAGACACGAACCAGAGCACAGCCGGTGCCCCACGCAGGCAACACGCACGCCAGCACACTCGGGGCCACGGCACACAAGCAGCCTCAGCTTGCACACAAACTACGGACATAGCGGTCACAAACACTCGGAGCATACGACCGAGCATCCCGCACTCCGCACACGCGCGACGAGTCATCCTCGGCTCGAGGGATGAGCTCGGAGGGACGACGCGCGCTTACCTGCGGGAGTCTCGGTCTCCGGCGCGCAGAACTGGAAGGTGAGCGCCAGGACCAGAGCCTGAGCACGGGCCATGGCTGGGGCGCCGCCGCCTCGGTCCCGGGGACCCACTGCTGGGAAGGCGACGCCACGGGAGCCGGAGTCCGAGCCCAAGGCGAGCGGGAGCCGTAGCGGAGCAGCGCCGCGCGGAGCGGGACTGGCGCCGAGTCCAGAGCGGGAGCCCGAGCGAGCGGGGCGCTGACGTCAGGCCCCCGGGCACGAGTTCCGCGGTCTCGAGGCGTCCCCTGCTGGCGGTGGCGCTCACTGCGGCCCGGGTCCCTGGGCCCTCCGGCCCCGGTGCGCCCTTCCCCCACTCCGGCACCCCGTCGAGAAGACCCTTTGGCGGGTGCCAGTATTCATATCAACATTCTCAGACAGCACATTTGCTGCCCACGGCTGAGACTGTGATCCAGGGACACTTGGTTTCTCTGTCCCCTCCGTTGTTTTAACTTCTTTCTACCTTGGCCCTTCCGAGTACACATTCCCACCTCCCTCCAATGACAGAGCACTCTTCAACCTACCAAAAAACGTTGTTGGGCCTTTAGAATTCTGGCTTTTACTTTCAGTAACATGAAATCTACCTCTCTCATTAACTCTCGTGTCTCCTACAGTAGCCTCTGGCTACTCAGGGTAAATAAATTTGGAACTCTGCCCAGGCCAAGTTCTTGCACAATCACCAGCAAACTAGTTGTCAGTGACTACATAAAACCAGGCCTCGTGTACGTGCCTCTCCCGCTGGGACTCCGTTAATCTTCACCATTGCCCTAGGAAGCACAGACCACTGTAATCCCGTTACACCGTTGAAAAAAACTGAAATTTATAGAGCGTGACTTTTCCATAATTATGCATCAGTTTGAGGCAACAGCAAGACCTGCATCAAGGTTGGCTGACTTGAACTGCATAAAAAACAACCGCACATCTGGAAACCCATTGTCTCTCAAATATTGACAAGATACAGGGTCATTGGTTCAATAGGCCACGGAGGAGATATAAAACTGTCCAAAAAATTAAAATAAAATAAAATGAACAAGTCTCTCTCTGGGAGCTGGAGAGATGGTTCAGTGGTTAGGAGCACATACTGCTCTTGCGGAGGACCCAGAATGGATTCCCAGAGCCCTTGTTCAGTGGTTCACCTGCCTGTAACTGCAGCTCCAGGGTATCTGCTCACCACGTCCGGCCTTGTAGGCACTTATGTAAACTCTCATGCACATAAACAGACATATAATTAATTCTAAAAAAAAAATCTCCACCCTCATGAAGCTTACATGGCGGCGGCGGGGCGGGGGGGAGGAAGAAAGAGAGGAGAGTGGAACTAACAGTGGGGGACCAGGTTTGCTGCAGTTCTAAAGAGACCCCTGCAATTTGATGGATTTGGTATTTATCACCATCTTTAGAATGTGGGCTCCCCTAGGGAAGCATTGTCCCTCAGGGCCGGGTATCTGGCAGGCTCAATAAGTAATGAATGAGTGGGTAACTGATAAATGGTTCTAGACACGGCCCTTGCTTTCATGAAGGCTTCATGAAACTTCCGTTCCAGCAGGGGGTGGTGCAGCAAATATAAATAGATGAAGCTGCAGTCTGAGACAAGCACCCTCAAGGAAATGAAGCTTGGCAACAAGGAACGTGGAGAAGGGGGTCCCGCTTTAGCTGACACGTTCCAAGAGGCCTTTGCTGAGGTAGGGGCATGATGCCGCGTGATCTGAGGCCTGAAGTATGAGGGACCAGCCTCAAGCAGACCGATGAGAAGGAACACTTCAGCCAGAGGAGCTAGCCTGTGCAAAGATAGGCTGGTGGGTCTAAGGAACTTAGGGAGGCTGGAATGGTACAGTGGGAAGGAGACGCAGGTGCAGCTGGAGAAGATGCCAGGGTCTGCAGACCATACAGGAAGCTGAATAAGGAGGAAGTTTCAGGTTAAACCCTAGGAAAGTGATAAGCCGTTGATGCGATAAGGGGACGAGGCTTGAGTTCTGATTTCTTATTATTTTTCTTTCCCCAACAACTAGAGATGGGGGATATTGAAAGCATGTATTTAAGTGTGTGTATGTGAACCCTTCCTGTTCCCTGCCTCTTTCCCCAGCTGGCTCACACCAAGACTCTGCCCTGAGGCTAGGAAGGGAAGAACTGAGTGTTCCTGGGCTCCTTAGCTCCTCTCTTGTAACTGCTGCTGACTCCAGGATGAGACAGGGAAGGGGGTGAGAGGAGACCAGAGCATTAAACTGAGAGTCCCAAGGAGGGAAAGTGAGGGCAAGATAGAAATACATTTAGAAATACATGCTGAAACAGAAGACTATCCAGCAACCAGGTTGCAGGGGAAATAGGACTAAGTGGGTTTTTTGTTTGTTTGTTTGTTTGTTTGTAATCTCAAAAGTGTGTAAACTGAGACCCAGAAAGCTTAAGATATTTGCCCAAGGTCACACAGTCAGTCCATGAAGGTGTCAGGACTTGAACCCAAATTTAATAGAGTCCACATTCCCTTGCTCCTTGGTCAAGGGACAGCATCGGAAACTATGGTGATTGGAGAGTGCCAGGGTAGCAACAGGTGGATAGATGAAGAGAACATGCCCCTTTGCTTTAAAAGGGGGTCACAAATTTCAAAAATCCTTGAGGGATGAAGAAGGGCCCTGGCTTGGAGTGACTGCCCCAAATCTAAGGAGAAGGCTAGGGTACCACAGTCCATGCAAGGTCAAGAAGAAATTTAATTACCTACAACTCATGAAATATTTATGATGCCTATCCTGTGCCAGGCCCATCCTGAGTGCTGGTGTTGTGCAGATGAGCTAAACAAGGCCCCAGTCTTAGCTGGACGGGGAAGTGGGCATATAAATAACTATGAGATTGTATCCTAAAGTCCACAACATTGGCCCAGAGAAAATACAAAGGCACCGGGCTTGACAAATAAAACAGTATCTGAACCTGGAATTCCCCTGGCAGTTTAGACAGGAAAATTCATTTAAGGAAGTAGCAACCCAAATAAAAAACATAAAACAAGGGGACTGAAGAGATGGCTCAGAGGTTAAGAGCACTGGCTGTTCTCCAGAGGTCCTGAGTTCAGTGCCCAGCAACCACATGGTGGCTCACAACCATCTGTAATGAGATCTGGTGTCCTCTTCTGGCCTGCAGGCAGAACACTGTATATATAATAAATAAATAAATCTTTAAAAAAAAACATAAAACAAGGAAGAGCTAGCCAAAGGAGGGGGTCAGGTGTAGTTGGGTAACAGGCTATGTACAATACAAGAGAAGAAGATAAAGTAGGAAAGATGGGGTGGAAACAAAGTACATATTGTCTTGAATGCAAAGTTAAGACCTTCATCAGTGGTTCTCAGACTGTGACCTGGATGAACCCAGATGGCCTAGAGCAAAAGTGAAGATTTATAGGGATGTCCAGGGAGATAAGTCCAGCCTCAAGGAGGAAGGCTTCTCCAGCTAGTTGGCTGCCCAGGGATTGGGGTGAGATTGAGGGAGTAATAAAAATATCTCAGTGTCACCTAGAGGGTTCTGCTGCAGAGGGACCTTATGAACTTTTTTCTTAGACTTCTTAAACTTAATTTAAACTTTTTCTCTTTATCTACATTTTTCCTCAGGGATTCCCCCCCTCTTCTCTATGTTTTACTTTACTGCTTCCTCCAGTGTCTGGGGCTGCCTGGCTTCTAGCTTTTGGCCCTGGGCAAGTCCTTCTCTTTCTCCTTTATCTTCTCCTTCTTTTTTCTTCTCTCCTGAGCCTAGATTCCTCCTCCTACTTATTCACTCTGCCCATCAGCCCCACCTATCTTTTCTCTGACTAGCTATTGGCTGTTAATCTCTTTATTAAACCAATCAGCTGCCTTAAGCAGGTAAGGGGAAACAAATGCAACTCATTTTTACATAATTAAACAAATGCAGCGCAAACAAATGTGCACACCTTTACACAGTTAATCTTCCACAGCAGAAACAAATGTAACACATCTTGGCCTAGTTAAAGTAATATTCCACAACAACCTCATATAATTTCCATGCACCCAGATTTGGAGTCAAAGGACTGACTACAACAGCACCTCCCTCAAAAGTCCTAGCCTGCCTCCATCACAGAGTAAGTACTCCTTTCCTTCAAACTGCAAGAGTGCACAGTTGCATGTGCACGAAGGTTCAACCAGAGGTTTATTTATGCTTATGTCCTCCCTCCACCAGAGACCCTGCATCTTTACAGGTCTATATCTTTTTAGAAAGAATTTCCGTTTTCCTATTCAATCATTTTAAAAGACGCCTTCCTTCCTCCTCGCAATTCCTCCTATATCTGAACGATTTCACATTTTTACAACGTATTATTCTGTCCACCATCACATTCCTCTAACGGTTCATCCAATCCTCACAATCATCTAAAACGAGGTGTATAATTTTCATGGCACTGATGAGAAACAGGCTCCGAGTTGTGCTCATTTGATCAAGCAAGGAAAAGAACAGGGCTAGGATTTGAGTGTGGTATTCCTGCTTCCATGTCAGCTGGGGCAGAGAAGTAACTTTTAAAACCCCATGTTCTGGTGGCGCACGCCTATAATCCCAGCACTCATGAGGCAGAGGGGGGAAGATCTCTGAATTTGAGGCTAGCCTGGTCTACAGAGAAAGTTCCAGGACAATCAGGACTACACAGAGAAATCCTGTCTCAAAAAACCAATATAACAACGATGACGACGACGATAATGTGGTGGTGGTGGCGATAAAGTCCGGTGTTGCTCTGGGGAATTGGAGATGAAAGGAAGTGATACTTTAAGGGCATGGTGATAGCTCAATAGATGGTGGGAAGGGGAAACTGAGGCCAAAATGTAAATGACTTTCTCCAAATGAAACACCACACTGCGAGCAGTATTCGCAGCTTTAGGCCAGTACCAGACTCTATTCACTGGGAATGCTGCTTCGTTTGGCTCTGAATTCTTCTCCAGGTTCCTGATTTTCCTACGCCACTCCACCCCACTCCCCCGCGCCAAACGGAGATACTGGGTTAAGAGAGCCGAGTGGCGCCTCTTTAAAAGGGAGGGGGCGTGGCCACAAACGGGGCGGGGCGGGGCTCAGGCTTGCGGTCGCGGGCGGATGACGTGACCCGGCGCGCCGGCTTCTGACAGCGCTGGTAGCGGCATGTTGGCCCGCGGGCGGCTGATAGGGGCGCGAGCCCGGGCGCCTCTGCACGCGAGTCTCCTCGAGGCTTGGCGCCGCCGCGGGCGGACCGCGTCCTCCTACTCCGCTTCCTCTGAGCCGTCCAAGGTGCGGGCGCTGATCTATGGCAACCACGGGGATCCGGCCAAGGTCATCCAGTAAGAGTCGGCGCCGACGCCGGACAGGGAGCTGGGGGTCCCTGGAGGGTTTTAAGGCGGGCGGCGGACCGTGAGGAGAGGACAGGGTCCGAGGAAGCGGACGCCGCCGTCCGACAGACGCCGAAGCCCAAGGCGCGCTCGCTAACTCGACTCCGGTGCTTCCTGGCGGCGGAAGACCCGCGAAGCACAGGTGCAAGAACGAAGGGGGCGACGCTCGTTGATCGATATTGATCGAGGATTGTGTCTTGGTGGATGCTTTCGATGGCTTGTCAAGGCAACGCTCGTCGGGGGGTGGTTATTGGATGTGTTCCCATTGTGCAGATGAGAAAACCGAGGCGTAAGAAAGTTAAAACCACTTGCCTAAAGTCACCCAGCCAGTGAGAATCGGAATTTGAACATATGGTCTACCTAAGTTCTACTCCTTGGTTGATTTATATTTCAGAGGAAGAGATCATAGTAATTTTACATCTATTTGGATCGTCAGTTCTGAGTTAAATAGGCAATAGGTTATTGTTTGGGTCTCACAGAGCTCGCAGGACTTGTCCGAAGTGATACAGTTACTTAGTGATTGGAATAGGGACTGGAATTCACCTTCGGCCCCTTTCTCATGTGAGTTTCCTTCCACCACACCACGTATGTATCTTGACCTAGTTATAAGTTGTTTAAACCCGGCTTGTTGGCGCACACCTTTAATCCCAGCAGTCCGGAGGCAGGCAGGTAGAGCTCTGTGAGTTCAAGGCCAGCTTTGTCTACGTAGTGAGTTCCAGGATAGCCAGGACTATAGAGACCCTGTCTCCAAACAAACAAAAACGAGTTGTTTCATAATCCCAGCATGCTGAAGGAAGAGGGTTGTGAGTTTGAGACCAGCATGGGCTCCATAATGAGCCTTTGTCTCAAAACACACACAAAGAGCAAAATACATAAAAATTTTTAAGACTCAAATACAATTTAGGGGCTGTACATGATGGTGCGTGCCTATAGCCCCAGCATTGGCTGAGGCAGGAAGATTGTGAATTTGAGGCCACTCTGGACTACATATTAAAACCCTGCCTCAAAAACAAAAGACAAAAATTTGGTGTTTACCAACATGCATCTTCTTAATACTGTTTTCTCTTTCCTTCTTTAGGTCTCCCTGTCTAGTCCTGGCTAACCTGGAACTGGCCAAGTAGACTTGGCTGATTTTGAATTTATAGTGATTCTCTTACCTCTGCCCACTCCCGCCCCCAGCACTAGGACCAAAGGTGCCTGATTTTTTTTGGAGGGGGCGCTCGTTTTGTTGATTTATTTTTTGAGGCAGATCTTGCTTTGTAGCCCTGGCTGGCCTGCCTCTGCGACCCAAATGCTGGGTTAAAGGTGTGCAACTCCAAGCCTGCTCCTGCCCCATTTTTTTTTTAAATTGCTAAGTGCCAGGATTACAGATGTGTGTGTTCTCCACTGCTCCTGCTCCTCTTCCTTTCTCTCCCACCTCAGACAAGGTGTCCCTGTGTTGCCCAGGTTGGACTGGAACTTGTCCTCTTGCCTCAGCTGCTCAAGGAGTTGAAGTTACTGGCTGATTGTTCTTTAAAATTGCTTGAAAGGTGGGTGTAGCCAGTACATGACCTTGAGTTTCTCTGCAGCTCCTCTCTGCCTGTCAAAGCACCTAGCCTGTATTTAAAACTGTATGTTTGCTGTGAACCAAGGAGTTACGAAGGCACCTCAGGGGAGTCTCATTCTTAGCTGATTAGTCCTGTATGCTGTGTTTGAAGTGGCCCAGAGAACAAAGTGAACTTGCTATAACACACAGCTAAGCCAAGTGAGGGCAAAGACCTGCCTCCAAGAACCCTGATTTCCATATTGGGGCTTTCACTTTCGCCCCGCTCCAGGCAGCCTTCACAGCTCTCTAAACTGACAAGTTACATGTAGATTTATTTGTTGGTAATCCATATGTAAAAATTATGAATTAAGATCCAACAGAATTTTCAGAGAGGGTATTACAGACATAGAAGGCTAAGAGGTGGATTGACTAAGATCAAACATTTTATATTTGTATTCAGCAGTGCGCACGCACGCACATGCATAGACCAGAGAACAGCTCTGAGGAATCAGTTCGCTTCTTCCATCTTTTGGGATCTGGTCATCATCGTATTTGCAGCTTGCTCCTCTGCCAGCTGAACCATCACACTAGCCCCCAAGTTGTATTTTGCTGAGAGACAATGA
Organism: Ondatra zibethicus; assembly: GCA_004026605.1. Lineage (NCBI taxonomy): Eukaryota > Metazoa > Chordata > Mammalia > Rodentia > Cricetidae > Ondatra > Ondatra zibethicus. The sequence goes on from PVIU01000528.1 coordinate 302,083, forward strand.
CTCATGTCAGGGAAGACATTTCCCTGAAGACTTTGCTGCGGTGAGCTGATAAAGTCTTTGTGAGCAGGCCTCCATTTCAGAAATGGCCCCAAAAGGAGAGCAGTGTGGTGCTGCTCCCAAAGGTTTGTCATTTCTGTCTCTTTCATAGGCCTGCACGAAACAGATGCTCCTGTGGCGTTAGCTGAACTCGAAGCTCGTTTCATTAAGAGGAGCACCTTTTATTGAATTCTCCCAGCGCGATGAGGAAGGCTTGAGTGGCTGAACAGCTGTGTGCTGTGGCCTTTTGATTGGTTTCCTGTTAGAGAATCAGGGAAGCTGGAACAGCCCTGTCTGTCGGCAGATAGAAATAAAAAAAGACAGCTGCTCTGTCTTCTGTGTAGAACCCCTAGTCGTGTCCCCAAGCTCAGAACATGACACTTGTACCAGGCATTCTCTTCAACCTGGGCTTCACAGCTCAGTCACCTGTGCTACACTTGGAAGCGATTTCCAGGCTGCACCCCTGAAGTGCATAGTGGGTCTGGGGTGTCTGTTGTTTAAGCTTGCAGGCCTCCAGGTGACTGATGTCCAGCCAGTGTTGAGAAGCAATGCCTGTGGATAGATGGCCAGGCAGTAGGAATTGTCCCTGGTCTGGAATGACCTTCCCTTCTGACCCAGATTCAGGCAACTTTGTTTGTGTGGGTGCTGAGGCCCAGGACCAAAATTCCCTTTGTAGTCCTGTATGTGGTTTACAGTAACCACAGCCTCAGAAGAATCAAGTGTTCTCACATCCCGGTGACCAGGCATCTCTGGATCTGGTGACGAGTAGGGTCATGAAACTACCCAAAATCCAAACAGCAGTTCCCAGACAGGTGTGTTTTGTACTGTGGGCCAGTCTCGGAGCTGGGGAGACACTAGGGAAAGGTTTGAAGTCAGAATGCAGGATTTTACAGTAGTCTGCAAATTTCAGAGGTGGTCAGAGTCTGTTCTCTGTGCAGAGTTCTAGGTTCTATACCACAGAGGTTCTGGAAGCCATGATGTCCTTTACTTCCCCCTCCCCATCCTTCTCCCATCCCCTACTCTAGGGACATCCCCTCAGATCTTTGCTTTTCTCTTAAGTGCTGATGTGGAAGTAACTCATTTCTTGTATACCCATGAAGTAGCAAGTATCAAGCTAAGTTCTCTTCGTAGACTGTGGTATTCAAATGGGACCGAGGTGACTGTAGCTCAGTGCAGTGTCCTTGCCTAGTATGCACAAGGCCCTGAGTTCAGTCCTAGGCATCACAAATCGGCATCATCCACTTTTCTTCAGTCTTCCCAGTTTAACAGAGAAGGAAATTGAATCTCAAGATTGAAAGGCTCTTGCCCAAAGGACAACTAGAATGTTCTTGCTTAAAACTTCTTCATGGGGATGGAAGCCCCCAGTGGAGACAAAGACTGAAAGAAGCAGTTACAGTCATCTGAAAGGGTTTTCCAGGATGGGGTGGAGTGTAAAATTAGGATCATGATTGTTTAGAAGAGAAAGTGAAATTATAGGTCACTCAGTGGCCCCGAATTTTCTGTTCTACCCTGGGATGAGGGAGGTACCAGTTTCTGCCCACTTCTTTCCTGCGCCTGCATCCAGCTTATGTGGTCACCCACAACTGTAATCTCAGCACTCAAAGATGGTAGCAGGAACATCAGAAATTTGAAGCCAGTCTTGGCTACATAGTGAGTTTGAAGCTAGCCTGAGCAATATGAGATGCAGCCTCAAACACCAGAAGAAACCCCAGCACCCAAAGTGGTTTCTCACCTGCCAACTGCAGGATAAACCCACGCAGGGAAACCTTTGCTTTCTATACCCTTTCTGATTTAAGCCAGATGGAATTTAGGGGGCCCGGGTTAGATTGGTTGGTAAGGCATTCTCATTATAGGGTGCTTTTTATTCCGAGTCTTTCTACACTTGATGTCAGTGTTTAAAAACTAAAACTCTTTGGTAACTTGGTTTTTAAACTGGAATTGTAATATTTTTTAAATTGATGTTTGGTGCTCTTTTGAGAACTTTTTCATGTCAAAGATAAAGGAAATGGACATAGTGTTCATTGATACAGGAAACTAGCCAGCATTGGTTCTTTGAGGGGCAGGTGGACGCTGGGCCCTGAAGATTCAGAGACAAATTATTTATACCTTTGTCCCCAGAAAACCCCAGTCTAGTCCAGCAGTTGGGCCACCATAGCCCAGTGGGGTAGATGCTATGATATGTTCAGAATGCAATAAGTACCCAGATGAGGGATGCCTAGTTCCTTCTCTTGCCCTTAGGCAGTCAGACTAGCAAGAAGCCAAAGCCATATGAGAGGACTGTCCTGAGCAAAAGAGGCTTCAGGTTCAGAAGCCCTGAATGCTTCAATACCTACTGATGCCTGGGAGGGATCTGTATGTAACTGACCCCGAGAAGATTAAGCTGAAGTCATGGGATTCACACTTACTATACTATGGAGTTCATGCCATGTCCCACTATCCCAGTTTTCTTCTGTTGCCTCAGAGGTGAAATGTGGCAGACACATCGAATCCCACAGTAGGTTAGATGTTATCCCTCCATCCTGAGCCTCTGAGAGATGCTGTCACTCAGTGCAGCTCCAGGTCACATTCCTATCTGTCCTATTAAATGCTTCCTGGCCTTTCCCACTCAGGGTGAGTTCAGACGGGCCCTTGTTTTAGAAGCAGATGAACAGATGACAGAATCATACTAGCTTGAGATGTTTTGTTGGGACCACATATAACAGCAATACAAGAGCAGTGGTCCACGTTCCAGTCCTTCCTCTGAAGAAATCACTTGGCCAAGACCAGCAGTGGTGATATGCTTACTCTCCCTGCAGCTTCTATGCCAATAACAGACGTTCACAGCTCTCCCTTCTGTGTACCTAACTACTGGCCTTTATAGCCCATCTCCCCAAGAGCACTCTTTCCTACCAAGGCAGGATGGGACCTTGTTTTAAGTAGCCTTCTGTCACAACACATGCGTGAGACTGCTTAGAAAACTATATTTTGGAGGTTGTGGTTAACGAATAGAGCCATTGCTTCTGAATAGGGACATGCACCAAAACCATGCTCCTTAGCATGAGCCAGAGAGGAAAAGGACTAGGTACCCCCATTGACCTGAAGACCGACGTCAGGGTTCCACCTCTTACCCACAGTGCCCTGGCCACCAAACCTCTAACACAGGGACATTTCTGGTCTGAACTACAGCAGATCCCTCTCAGCACAGCCCTGCAGCCATGGAAACTGAGGAATAACTCTTCATTGTTCCAGTCATCCTCTGACAGCTCTGGGAAAGTCAAGCAGCCACTGGACTACCTGCTCCAGCTGCTTGGGATGCTGAGGCCAGGAATTAAAGGTTAGGCTGGGCAACACAGTGAGACCTACACATACAAAAGAATCAGGGCAGTGGAAATTGTGTTTGACAGACCAAAAGATGAGTCCCAAGTGGAAGGTGGGCAGGATGACCTTGAGTCAGGAAAGCCAAGAGAGGCCCAACAAGGCTGATGAGTGACAGAGAGCTTTGGTCCCTAAGAGTCCAGGATTTCTTTAGATCTCCACCGGCTAAGGCCACTCATATTCCTGCTAGGGATCACAAACCAGAAACTGAGGCACCATCTCCCTCCCACTTGTGACATGTGTCCTGCTTGTTAATTAGTAAAATCCCAGCACCCCAGGCACTTCTCGAAGGTATGGAAGGTGGCTTGTTGATCATGAGGACCACATGCAGACTTGAGGAAGGCCAAATGAGGTGTCAGTTACCTTTGCCCAGTGCTGTGTGAGGACACACATTCCTAGCTCATGTGCTGAGCAGATGGAGAAGTCTCTAGTCAGTGACACGCTCTCTCAGCTGGGTCTATCTGAAATTATTTGCAGTGATGGAGTGAAAGATGAAAGATAAGAACAAATGGTGGCTAATTAAACATGGAAGGCAGGAAAGAGTGCTCAGCATTGCTGGCTGGTGTGTCTACCTTACCCAAGCAGATAGAACTGAGCCAGTCCCAAGGGACTGGGCTCTTTTTTTTCCTGTCTCAAAAGGCTCTTTCTTCTGCCTGCTTTTGTTTCCCTCGTACTTCATATGGTATCACAGGTGTACAGCCTCAGCCTCAAAGGAGCCATTGTGACCTTATCCAGCCTGGGATCTGTCAGTTGAGACAGTGGCAGCCCTCGGAGTTGCCTGGCGCCGTCGTCAGACTCACAGGGGAAAGATATGAACAGTAATGGGCGGTGACTTGTAATCTAGCCAGGTTATGTTTGGGTGCCTCGTTTGAGCTCAGCCACACAGCCATCATTTCCTTTGGTGAACTTAAAAAGCCAGAATCAGGACAAGAATTGCTATCATTGCACTGGAGAACCAGCTCCTGGAATTCAGGCCCAGCCCTGTATTCCTTCTTGTCTCAGCAGCTGTATCCTTGACGACGCCATTAGAACCGACTGCAGGAACAGCCATGTCTGTGGTATTGATGGCATTCCATGGGGGCAGGCTGGGGCTGGTCTCCCTGATGAGATGCAGCTGGACTAATAAAGCTTACCCCAGGCGGGTAGCATCCACCACCACCACTGGTGTGTGCAGTTTCTACTTCCTAGACACTAGTTTCTGCTCTGCCTGTCCCTACCCACCTTTCTGCCCTCCTCTGTGGATCTCAGCTGCACTTCCCAGGAGCCAAAGGGAACCAGGAACAGTTTGTAGTCCAATATCCTGCCTGCTATTTGGAAGTAGGCTGGTCTGTGAAAGTCATGTTTCAGTCAGGGTACCTGGACTAAGCCACCTGGGTTCCTCTACTGCAGGACTTCTTGGAGCCTGGCTCTTAGAGGATTAGCAGGCAGTGTTTCTCAGATGTATGATGTCCTGAATCCCAGGGAAAGCTAATGTCTCCTAAGAGAACCCTCCAACATGAGTGCTCAGCCTGGGCTTGGAGTCTGGCTTAAGAACAGGCTTGCTTCTTTTCTTCTTCTTCTTCTTCTTCTTCTTCTTCTTCTTCTTCTTCTTCTTCTTCTTCTTCTTCTTCTTCTTCTTCTTCTTCTTCTTCTTCTTCTTCTTCTTCTTCTTCTTCTTCT